>OY735280.1:6805920-6808420 GCA_963457715.1 Argyresthia albistria
CTGGCACCCTCTACGGGAAAACGGCCCCGTTCAAGACGAACTTGGACAGGAGTCGCGACGACGGGAAAACGGAACCTCCCGAACACCACATGTCGCGCGGCCGTTACAACCGCGCGATTCGGCGCTGGGCTCTTTCCTGTTCGCTCGCCGCTACTGAGGAAATCCTGGTTAGTTTCTTTTCCTCCGCTTACTAATATGCTTAAATTCGGCGGGTAATCCTCCCTGATCTGAGGCCAACGATAAAAGTGGAGGCAGACACGATATCCGTCCGCGCGACGGACGTCGAGTCCGCCTACTCGATTCGCATCCGTCGGCGTGCGCGAAGACTGCGCGGCGGCGAGTCCGCTGAATCGACGAGTCGCCACCGGGCGTCGACGCACACGCGTACAAGGACGAATGCGCGCATCTCTTGTGTCGATATTTAAACGGACGATTTCGTCAACTGAGCCGAAACGACACCGTCATGTGCGCCAGCCGCTGCCACTACTACTACCAGGTAGGCAGCGAGCGAGCGAGCGGCGGCGCAGTGTGGCATTAGATTTTATGCAGCCGGCCCTCAGACAGGAGTGGTCCTGGATGTGTCTCCACGGACCGCAATGTGCGTTCGAAATGTCGATGTTCAAATGTGTCCTGCAGTTCACACTATGACGCGCAGTTAACTGCGTTCTTCATCGACCCGCGAGCCAAGTGATCCACCGTCCAGGGTAATGATTTTGGCGATGTTTCGAGAACAATTTCTCAATTGTAACAACAAAAAGGTAGGCAATGTAAAATAACGAATGATTGAACCCCGCCAGGGGTCGGTCACTCACCGCGCGTGTGGTTGGGATACAACGCGAGGCCGAGAGACTCCGGGCGCGGATTCTTTGCCCATCGAGCGTCTCTTGCATCTTGGCAGATGCGCGGTCTCGCGAGGCTCTCTGGACGCGTGCGCGCAGAGAGATTCCGATTGTCGAGAGATCGTCGTCATACTTGCATCATAACAATACGATACAGATACGTTAATGATCCTTCCGCAGGTTCCCCTACGGAAACCTTGTTACGACTTTTACTTCCTCTAAATGATCAAGTTTGGTCAACTTCCCAACAACGCCGACGGCCGCGAAGCCATCGCGTGTCGGTCCGAAGACCTCACTAAATCATTCAATCGGTAGTAGCGACGGGCGGTATGTACAAAGGGCAGGGACGTAATCAACGCGAGCTTATGACTCGCGCTTACTAGGAATTCCTCGTTTATGGGGGATAATTGCAAACCCCAATCCCCAGCACGAAGGAGTTTCAGCGGGTTGCCCGGGCCTCTAGGCCAGGGAGAACATGCTGATTCCTTCAGTGTAGCGCGCGTGCGGCCCAGGACATCTAAGGGCATCACAGACCTGTTATTGCTCAATCTCGTGCGGCTCGAAGCCGCCGGTCCCTCTAAGAAGAATTTTAATACGTCGCCAGTGAGTTGCGCAACCGAAGCTGCGCACACCTAAATGACGACGCCTATTTAGCAGGCTAGAGTCTCGTTCGTTACCGGAATTAACCAGACAAATCGCTCCACCAACTAAGAACGGCCATGCACCACCACCCACCGAATCAAGAAAGAGCTGTTAATCTGTCAATCCTTCCGGTGTCCGGGCCTGGTGAGATTTCCCGTGTTGAGTCAAATTAAGCCGCAGGCTCCACTCCTGGTGGTGCCCTTCCGTCAATTCCTTTAAGTTTCAGCTTTGCAACCATACTCCCCCCGGAGTCCAAAATCTTTGGTTTCCCGGAAGCTGCCCGCCGAGCCATTGTAGTAACGTCGGCGGATCGCTAGATGACATATTTACGGTTAGAACTAGGGCGGTATCTAATCGCCTTCGAACCTCTAACTTTCGTTCTTGATTGATGAAAACACCTTTGGCAAATGCTTTCGCTGATGTTCGTCTTGCGACGATCCAAGAATTTCACCTCTAACGTCGCAATACGAATGCCCCCAGTTATCCCTATTAATCATTACCTCGGAGTTCTGAAAACCAACAAAATAGAACCGAGATCATATTCTATTATTCCATGCACGAAATATTCAAGCAGCGTTTTGAGCCCGCTTTGAGCACTCTAATTTGTTCAAAGTAAAATTGTCGGCCCACCTCGACACTCACTGAAGAGCACCGCGATAGGATTTTGATATTGAAACGCCGTTTGACCGGCGTCTCACCGACCATATGCTCCGCAAACGTGTCAGTGGCACCGCGGATGCGGTGCACCGACAGCGCGGCGCACAAATGCAACTACGAGCTTTTTAACCGCAACAATTTTAGTATACGCTATTGGAGCTGGAATTACCGCGGCTGCTGGCACCAGACTTGCCCTCCAATTGTTCCTCGTTAAAATATTTAAAGTGTACTCATTCCGATTACGAGGCCTCGTTAGAGTCCCGTATCGTTATTTTTCGTCACTACCTCCCCGTGCCGGGAGTGGGTAATTTGCGCGCCTGCTGCCTTCCTTGGATGTGGTAGCCGTTTCTCAGGCTCCCTCT
>OY735280.1:6815920-6818420 GCA_963457715.1 Argyresthia albistria
CTTCCCAACAACGCCGACGGCCGCGAAGCCATCGCGTGTCGGTCCGAAGACCTCACTAAATCATTCAATCGGTAGTAGCGACGGGCGGTATGTACAAAGGGCAGGGACGTAATCAACGCGAGCTTATGACTCGCGCTTACTAGGAATTCCTCGTTTATGGGGGATAATTGCAAACCCCAATCCCCAGCACGAAGGAGTTTCAGCGGGTTGCCCGGGCCTCTAGGCCAGGGAGAACATGCTGATTCCTTCAGTGTAGCGCGCGTGCGGCCCAGGACATCTAAGGGCATCACAGACCTGTTATTGCTCAATCTCGTGCGGCTCGAAGCCGCCGGTCCCTCTAAGAAGAATTTTAATACGTCGCCAGTGAGTTGCGCAACCGAAGCTGCGCACACCTAAATGACGACGCCTATTTAGCAGGCTAGAGTCTCGTTCGTTACCGGAATTAACCAGACAAATCGCTCCACCAACTAAGAACGGCCATGCACCACCACCCACCGAATCAAGAAAGAGCTGTTAATCTGTCAATCCTTCCGGTGTCCGGGCCTGGTGAGATTTCCCGTGTTGAGTCAAATTAAGCCGCAGGCTCCACTCCTGGTGGTGCCCTTCCGTCAATTCCTTTAAGTTTCAGCTTTGCAACCATACTCCCCCCGGAGTCCAAAATCTTTGGTTTCCCGGAAGCTGCCCGCCGAGCCATTGTAGTAACGTCGGCGGATCGCTAGATGACATATTTACGGTTAGAACTAGGGCGGTATCTAATCGCCTTCGAACCTCTAACTTTCGTTCTTGATTGATGAAAACACCTTTGGCAAATGCTTTCGCTGATGTTCGTCTTGCGACGATCCAAGAATTTCACCTCTAACGTCGCAATACGAATGCCCCCAGTTATCCCTATTAATCATTACCTCGGAGTTCTGAAAACCAACAAAATAGAACCGAGATCATATTCTATTATTCCATGCACGAAATATTCAAGCAGCGTTTTGAGCCCGCTTTGAGCACTCTAATTTGTTCAAAGTAAAATTGTCGGCCCACCTCGACACTCACTGAAGAGCACCGCGATAGGATTTTGATATTGAAACGCCGTTTGACCGGCGTCTCACCGACCATATGCTCCGCAAACGTGTCAGTGGCACCGCGGATGCGGTGCACCGACAGCGCGGCGCACAAATGCAACTACGAGCTTTTTAACCGCAACAATTTTAGTATACGCTATTGGAGCTGGAATTACCGCGGCTGCTGGCACCAGACTTGCCCTCCAATTGTTCCTCGTTAAAATATTTAAAGTGTACTCATTCCGATTACGAGGCCTCGTTAGAGTCCCGTATCGTTATTTTTCGTCACTACCTCCCCGTGCCGGGAGTGGGTAATTTGCGCGCCTGCTGCCTTCCTTGGATGTGGTAGCCGTTTCTCAGGCTCCCTCTCCGGAATCGAACCCTGATTCCCCGTTACCCGTGACAACCATGGTAGTCGCAGAAACTACCATCGAAAGTTGATAAGGCAGACATTTGAAAGATGCGTCGCCGGTACGGGACCGTGCGATCGGCAAAAGTTATCCAGATTCATCAAAATGAACGACATCGGACGCGAGGCCCTCCGTCGATTGGTTTTGATCTAATAAAAGCACTCATTCCATCACTGGTCAGAGTTCTGATTGCATGTATTAGCTCTAGAATTACCACAGTTATCCAAGTAACTGAGTAAGATCTAAGGAACCAAAACTGATATATTGAGCCATTCGCGGTATCGCCTTAATACGGCTTGCACTGAGACATGCATGGCTTAATCTTTGAGACAAGCATATAACTACTGGCAGGATCAACCAGGGAGCTGTCATCGCTGTGTGCGTCGTGAGTTTCTCGTCGCCGACCCGACGCCCCGTTGCCGGTGGTGTCGAGCGTGACTACTGAACAGACTCTGCGCATAGGCAACAGACTGAAGTTTGTTCTTGTGCGTTGGTGCTGTGGTCGTCTATTAGACCGTACCGTTTTGAACGTTTCAACCGAGACACGTCTTCAACTAGATATTAAATAATATTATCGACTGACAAGACTCGTGTAGAGACGTGAACGTGAACGCCCGGTGCGATAGAGACCGATCTCGAAAGGCAGCGTCTCGAGCGACGGACATTGATGAAATCTCAATATCACCGCGCACGCCGTCGATGGTCGACTGTGTCTCTCTCGTACAATAACACAGGCGTATAGTGGGTCGTCATGGTGTGTCGTCGCGAAAGAGGCAGACACGAGGGAACTCGACTGACCACGGCTTCGCACGGCGCCGAGAATTTCATTTCTTTCTCCAGACGCCGCTCTCCGCCAAAGACTTCGCCGTTTGCCCGTCTCTTTTCCCTTTCCAACTACGCACATCATAACTTCGAGAGACACAACCTTCATTCTTCAAATTCTTCACAATTCCAAAACTTCGAAAAAAACACAACATTCTTTTTCTCCATCCGCAAAGCAATCTCTATGAAACAGCGCGCACAGCGGAGCCGGGCCAA
>OY735280.1:6828420-6833420 GCA_963457715.1 Argyresthia albistria
CGCTTGCGTCGTGCCGGACGCGCTGTGCGCGTGCGCGTTTCCAAGGTATACCGTCCGCCAGCCGGCCGGCCACCGGCCCGGTCCCGCGGCCGCGAGGACCGCAGGGCTCCCGAGCGGCGCTTAGGCCGACAGCGAACGGGTCGCGATGTCTTACTGAGGGAGAAGTGCACGCCGTCGAGGGGCGCGGGCGCGGCGCGCCGTGCCGCCGGCCGAGACCGACGACATCGAACACGCCCCGCCGCTCCGCCGAGTGACGATGAATCTCCCCGTTCGTTCATTCGAGTTTCGCAGGTTTACCCCTGAACGGTTTCACGTACTGTTGAACTCTCTCTTCAAAGTTCTTTTCAACTTTCCCTCACGGTACTTGTTCGCTATCGGTCTCGCGGTAATATTTAGCCTTAGATGGAGTTTACCACCCGCTTAGGGCTGCACTCTCAAGCAACCCGACTCTGAGGAGAGTCCCTCTCGCCGCCGCCCTCCGTCGCTACGGGCCTGGCACCCTCTACGGGAAAACGGCCCCGTTCAAGACGAACTTGGACAGGAGTCGCGACGACGGGAAAACGGAACCTCCCGAACACCACATGTCGCGCGGCCGTTACAACCGCGCGATTCGGCGCTGGGCTCTTTCCTGTTCGCTCGCCGCTACTGAGGAAATCCTGGTTAGTTTCTTTTCCTCCGCTTACTAATATGCTTAAATTCGGCGGGTAATCCTCCCTGATCTGAGGCCAACGATAAAAGTGGAGGCAGACACGATATCCGTCCGCGCGACGGACGTCGAGTCCGCCTACTCGATTCGCATCCGTCAGCGTGCGCGAAGACTGCGCGGCGGCAAGTCCGCTGAATCGACGAGTCGCCACCGGGCGTCGACGCACACGCGTACAAGGACGAATGCGCGCATCTCTTGTGTCGATATTTAAACGGACGATTTCGTCAACTGAGCCGAAACGATACCGCCATGTGCGCCAGCCGCTGCCACTACTACTACTACCAGGTAGGCAGCGAGCGAGCGAGCGGCGGCGCAGTGTGGCATTAGATTTTATGCAGCCGGCCCTCAGACAGGAGTGGTCCTGGATGTGTCTCCACGGACCGCAATGTGCGTTCGAAATGTCGATGTTCAAATGTGTCCTGCAGTTCACACTATGACGCGCAGTTAACTGCGTTCTTCATCGACCCGCGAGCCAAGTGATCCACCGTCCAGGGTAATGATTTTGGCGATGTTTCGAGAACAATTTCTCAATTGTAACAACAAAAAGGTAGGCAATGTAAAATAACGAATGATTGAACCCCGCCAGGGGTCGGTCACTCACCGCGCGTGTGGTTGGGATACAACGCGAGGCCGAGAGACTCCGGGCGCGGATTCTTTGCCCATCGAGCGTCTCTTGCATCTTGGCAGATGCGCGGTCTCGCGAGGCTCTCTGGACGCGTGCGCGCAGAGAGATTCCGATTGTCGAGAGATCGTCGTCATACTTGCATCATAACAATACGATACAGATACGTTAATGATCCTTCCGCAGGTTCCCCTACGGAAACCTTGTTACGACTTTTACTTCCTCTAAATGATCAAGTTTGGTCAACTTCCCAACAACGCCGACGGCCGCGAAGCCATCGCGTGTCGGTCCGAAGACCTCACTAAATCATTCAATCGGTAGTAGCGACGGGCGGTATGTACAAAGGGCAGGGACGTAATCAACGCGAGCTTATGACTCGCGCTTACTAGGAATTCCTCGTTTATGGGGGATAATTGCAAACCCCAATCCCCAGCACGAAGGAGTTTCAGCGGGTTGCCCGGGCCTCTAGGCCAGGGAGAACATGCTGATTCCTTCAGTGTAGCGCGCGTGCGGCCCAGGACATCTAAGGGCATCACAGACCTGTTATTGCTCAATCTCGTGCGGCTCGAAGCCGCCGGTCCCTCTAAGAAGAATTTTAATACGTCGCCAGTGAGTTGCGCAACCGAAGCTGCGCACACCTAAATGACGACGCCTATTTAGCAGGCTAGAGTCTCGTTCGTTACCGGAATTAACCAGACAAATCGCTCCACCAACTAAGAACGGCCATGCACCACCACCCACCGAATCAAGAAAGAGCTGTTAATCTGTCAATCCTTCCGGTGTCCGGGCCTGGTGAGATTTCCCGTGTTGAGTCAAATTAAGCCGCAGGCTCCACTCCTGGTGGTGCCCTTCCGTCAATTCCTTTAAGTTTCAGCTTTGCAACCATACTCCCCCCGGAGTCCAAAATCTTTGGTTTCCCGGAAGCTGCCCGCCGAGCCATTGTAGTAACGTCGGCGGATCGCTAGATGACATATTTACGGTTAGAACTAGGGCGGTATCTAATCGCCTTCGAACCTCTAACTTTCGTTCTTGATTGATGAAAACACCTTTGGCAAATGCTTTCGCTGATGTTCGTCTTGCGACGATCCAAGAATTTCACCTCTAACGTCGCAATACGAATGCCCCCAGTTATCCCTATTAATCATTACCTCGGAGTTCTGAAAACCAACAAAATAGAACCGAGATCATATTCTATTATTCCATGCACGAAATATTCAAGCAGCGTTTTGAGCCCGCTTTGAGCACTCTAATTTGTTCAAAGTAAAATTGTCGGCCCACCTCGACACTCACTGAAGAGCACCGCGATAGGATTTTGATATTGAAACGCCGTTTGACCGGCGTCTCACCGACCATATGCTCCGCAAACGTGTCAGTGGCACCGCGGATGCGGTGCACCGACAGCGCGGCGCACAAATGCAACTACGAGCTTTTTAACCGCAACAATTTTAGTATACGCTATTGGAGCTGGAATTACCGCGGCTGCTGGCACCAGACTTGCCCTCCAATTGTTCCTCGTTAAAATATTTAAAGTGTACTCATTCCGATTACGAGGCCTCGTTAGAGTCCCGTATCGTTATTTTTCGTCACTACCTCCCCGTGCCGGGAGTGGGTAATTTGCGCGCCTGCTGCCTTCCTTGGATGTGGTAGCCGTTTCTCAGGCTCCCTCTCCGGAATCGAACCCTGATTCCCCGTTACCCGTGACAACCATGGTAGTCGCAGAAACTACCATCGAAAGTTGATAAGGCAGACATTTGAAAGATGCGTCGCCGGTACGGGACCGTGCGATCGGCAAAAGTTATCCAGATTCATCAAAATGAACGACATCGGACGCGAGGCCCTCCGTCGATTGGTTTTGATCTAATAAAAGCACTCATTCCATCACTGGTCAGAGTTCTGATTGCATGTATTAGCTCTAGAATTACCACAGTTATCCAAGTAACTGAGTAAGATCTAAGGAACCAAAACTGATATATTGAGCCATTCGCGGTATCGCCTTAATACGGCTTGCACTGAGACATGCATGGCTTAATCTTTGAGACAAGCATATAACTACTGGCAGGATCAACCAGGGAGCTGTCATCGCTGTGTGCGTCGTGAGTTTCTCGTCGCCGACCCGACGCCCCGTTGCCGGTGGTGTCGAGCGTGACTACTGAACAGACTCTGCGCATAGGCAACAGACTGAAGTTTGTTTTTGTGCGTTGGTGCTGTGGTCGTCTATTAGACCGTACCGTTTTGAACGTTTCAACCGAGACACGTCTTCAACTAGATATTAAATAATATTATCGACTGACAAGACTCGTGTAGAGACGTGAACGTGAACGCCCGGTGCGATAGAGACCGATCTCGAAAGGCAGCGTCTCGAGCGACGGACATTGATGAAATCTCAATATCACCGCGCACGCCGTCGATGGTCGACTGTGTCTCTCTCGTATAATAACACAGGCGTATAGTGGGTCGTCATGGTGTGTCGTCGCGAAAGAGGCAGACACGAGGGAACTCGACTGACCACGGCTTCGCACGGCGCCGAGAATTTCATTTCTTTCTCCAGACGCCGCTCTCCGCCAAAGACTTCGCGCCGTTTGCCCGTCTCTTCCCTTTCCAACTACGCACATCATAACTTCGAGAGACACAATCTTCACTCTTCAAATTCTTCACAATTCCAAAACTTCGAAAAAAACACAACATTCTTTTTCTCCATCCGCAAAGCAATCTCTATGAAACAGCGCGCACAGCGGAGCCGGGCCAACCGACGACGACGATTGAACGCCGGTCGGTCGGTCGGCCGGCGCGAGCCGCGTGTCGCTGTATTGCACGAAGACTGCTTTACTGACGGAGGCCGAGCCGCGGTGTAATGTATGAGACTTATTTCTGAGAGACCACTTCTATGTCCCAGCCAGCCATTCTTTTCTTCATACTTGGAAGGACAGATGGACAGACAAGTGCAACTGGCATCCACCAGGAGGCACTAGTAGTAGTGGTAGTAGAGTTTTTTGTCGGTCAATGCTGGGAGCTATCCAGTGTTGCCGTTTTAGCCACTCCGTGGCTAGGTCTGGCGCATTTGCGACGGTGTTTTTAGACGGCCAAAGAAAAATTAAAAAAAAAAAAATGGTTTAAAAAAACTAAAAAACACGCCTTTAGTGGACATCGAACTAAAAAGTTGAAATTTTTTTTTATTTTTTTTTAAATAGGCTTTGAACAATAATGAACGAAAAATACTAGTATTATTGTGAAAAAGCGCTGTGGGCGCTTTGTTACATATTTTATCGTACATCGAGCGCCCACGCTTTTTATTTTTATTGTTTTAAGCTTATTGGCCGAGCGAGCGAGCGAAGCGTCTCCGTTTCAGGTTTGGGCAAAAACGCTTTCGTATGTCTGTCCGGTCGCACTTATGAACCGATTCTCGTGAAATTTTGTGAGCAGGTTGGAAAAATAAATTGAATTTTTTTCACAATGGCGGAGACATGGGGTTTTATAATGTAAAAAAATCGCTACAACCCAAACGGCACGATGGATATTAACAAATGAGGTGTCGTTGGATTCGTAACGACCGTGAGAGTGAAACAGACTATATAGTTTTAGTAAAAAGTCAATAGGTTGTATTAAAGATCGCGAAATGTAGTTTACAAAGTTATTGGTGCGGCTGCTTTCATACTGCATGTACGTAACCAGGTA
>OY735280.1:6838420-6845920 GCA_963457715.1 Argyresthia albistria
CGTCGCAGTTCGTTCAATTACACTCGTAAATTCAGCACACAACTCGGGCACCGACAGACTTAAATTCAAATTCAGCATTCTATCTTGGATCACCGATTCAAATCCAGACCAGTCCACCCCGCGATCCCTGTACCTCCTCGGCAGCCCTTCGCCAGCAGGAGTATCTCGCCGCCCCTCGACCCGGCCCCCTGCGCCAACCCTGAAGGTAATGAGCTGGTGGTCACTGAGGCTGCTATTGTCGTGGACGGTCCAGTTCCTGACTCGAACGCCGCGGCTTGACAGTGTTAGGTCGATATTGGACTCGCCGTTGGGTCCCTTGAAGGTGGGGGGTTGGCCCGAGACATTGTGTAGTAGTAGGTCTCGGGCTTGGATGAACCCCTCCACCAGTGCTCGCCTTCGGCTCTGGGCCGCTCCGCGTCCCGAGCACTGCTCCTCTCTGCAATGCCACAACGGCGAGTGGGCGTTCGAGTCGATGCCCACGACGATGTTGCAGCCTCGAAGCGCATCAAATACCTTATCTAGCTGGCGCAGGTGCCTCTCCACGTCGTCGGCATACTGCGCGTAGGCAGAGACCACATACAATTTTCCTCCAGTTGTCGCGACGTGCGCCACCGTGCAGTGCGTGGTACTCAGGTGATGGAGGACGCATACGGCGATCTCCTTGTTATTCGCGACGACAATCCCAGCTTTGGGACGATCGCCGCACTCCACGATGTTTGGAGACCCGGGGTACTGCTCCTGCACCAGCACCAGGTCCAAGTTGTGGGCCAGTGCAAGAGCCCGGATCTCTTTGGTGGCGTCCTCCATCCCTTGCAGGTTCAATTGGCCAATCCTCAGGCCCTCCATTGCGTACCTGCTATGGCGCGCTGCACGGCGTGTTCACGGGCCGGGCAGTCCTGTGCGGTGGTTCGGTGGCTGTGCGCCTCAGGACGCCCGAATTTCACGCACGTCGCGCACGAGCTCGTCTGCGCCTCGCACTTGTCGCGGCGGTGCCCATCCTTTCCGCACCGTCCGCAGGTCTCCGCCTTGGCCCTGCAATATTTTTCAGGGTGCCCATACATTTGGCACTTGGCGCAGCATGTGATGTCGAAGTGGTCCTCGACATGGACCACCTGCCACCCCATGTAGAGTAGATAGGGACAGTGGGAATCTCGTTAATCCATTCATGCGCGTCACTAATTAGATGACGAGGCATTTGGCTACCTTAAGAGAGTCATAGTTACTCCCGCCGTTTACCCGCGCTTGCTTGAATTTCTTCACGTTGACATTCAGAGCACTGGGCAGAAATCACATTGCGTCAACACCCGCGAGGGCCATCGCAATGCTTTGTTTTAATTAGACAGTCGGATTCCCCTTGTCCGTGCCAGTTCTGAGCTGACCGTTGAACGGCGGTCGTACAGAACCGCGCCGGTCGCGCACGAGACGAAACCGACGCGGCCTTACGGCTAGGAGGATCCGCGAAACTCCGGAGCGCGCGCCCAGAGTCCGCCCGCGCGAACGAGCATCGACCAGGCACGGCACCGGCCGCATCCGCTTCCCCTCCAAACCCGACACGCCCCGGTCCTCAGAGCCAATCCTTATTCCGAAGTTACGGATCCAATTTGCCGACTTCCCTTACCTACATTATTCTATCGACTAGAGGCTCTTCACCTTGGAGACCTGCTGCGGATATGGGTACGAACCGGCGCGACATCTCCACGTACATCCCTCACCTGAATTTTCAAGGTCCGCAGAGAGAATCCGGACACCGCCGCAAATGCGGTGCTCTTCGCGTTCCGAACCATATCTCCCTGCTATAGGATTCCATGGAACTCGAACGCTCAGGCAGAAAAGAAAACTCTTCCCGGACCTCTCGGCGGCGTCTTCAGGCCACTTTGGGTTACCCCGTCGAACTCCCGTCAGAAACGAGGGAACGATTATTGAAACGGTTCCGCTGCCGGGTTCCGGAATAGGAACCGGATTCCCTTTCGCTCAAAGGGTGTTATTTATCCACATATAAATATAAGAAAAACACACCGCATCGACATAAGATTTCTCCTTGAGCTTAGGATCGACTGACTCGCGAGCAACTACTGTTCACGCGAAACCCTTCTCCACGTCAGTCCTCCAGGGCCTCGCTGGAGTATTTGCTACTACCACCAAGATCTGCACCGACGGCGGCTCCAGGCGGGCTCACGCCCAGACCCTTCTGCGCTCACCGCCGCGCACGTCCTACTCGTTACGGCTTAATGACGCGCGAGGCGCCGCACCTGCCGGTAACGGTAGAGTATAGGCAAAACGCTTCAGCGCCATCCATTTTCAGGGCTGGTTGCTTCGGCAGGTGAGTTGTTACACACTCCTTAGCGGATTCCGACTTCCATGGCCACCGTCCTGCTGTCATGAGCGACCAACGCCTTTCATGGTGTCCCATGAGCGTTTTTTGGGCGCCTTAACACTACGTTTGGTTCATCCCACAGCGCCAGTTCTGCTTACCAAAATTGGCCCACTTGGCACCGTCATCAGATCTCCGGCTTCATCGTTCGAGTAAGCCGGAGTTCTCACCCATTTAAAGTTTGAGAATAGGTTGAGGTCGTTTCGGCCCCAATGCCTCTAATCATTCGCTTTACCGGATGAGACTGTTACGCATCGACGCCAGCTATCCTGAGGGAAACTTCGGACGGAACCAGCTACTAGACGGTTCGATTAGTCTTTCGCCCCTATACCCAGTTCCGACGATCGATTTGCACGTCAGAATCGCTACGGTCCTCCATCAGGGTTTCCCCTGACTTCGACCTGACCAGGCATAGTTCACCATCTTTCGGGTCCCAGCATCTGTGCTCAGAGCGCGCCTGCATTCACGGATTGGAAACGAGACGCCTCGGGAGTGCGAGAGACCGACCGAGATCGGACTCCATCCTCCCTGAGCGCGCGACTAGCGCACGCCTTCACTTTCGTTGCGCCTGCGAGTTTGTACATACTGTACTCGATGACTCGCACACATGCTAGACTCCTTGGTCCGTGTTTCAAGACGGGTCCTGCGAGTGCCCGAAACTGAATCATCGCAGACCGAGACGCGCACGGTCCGAGACGAGACGGCTGCGACGACAGCGGCCGCCGCGCCAACAGCCGCACCATAGGGCGGGAGCGGACGCGACGCTCGCTTGCGTCGTGCCGGACGCGCTGTGCGCGTGCGCGTTTCCAAGGTATACCGTCCGCCAGCCGGCCGGCCACCGGCCCGGTCCCGCGGCCGCGAGGACCGCAGGGCTCCCGAGCGGCGCTTAGGCCGACAGCGAACGGGTCGCGATGTCTTACTGAGGGAGAAGTGCACGCCGTCGAGGGGCGCGGGCGCGGCGCGCCGTGCCGCCGGCCGAGACCGACGACATCGAACACGCCCCGCCGCTCCGCCGAGTGACGATGAATCTCCCCGTTCGTTCATTCGAGTTTCGCAGGTTTACCCCTGAACGGTTTCACGTACTGTTGAACTCTCTCTTCAAAGTTCTTTTCAACTTTCCCTCACGGTACTTGTTCGCTATCGGTCTCGCGGTAATATTTAGCCTTAGATGGAGTTTACCACCCGCTTAGGGCTGCACTCTCAAGCAACCCGACTCTGAGGAGAGTCCCTCTCGCCGCCGCCCTCCGTCGCTACGGGCCTGGCACCCTCTACGGGAAAACGGCCCCGTTCAAGACGAACTTGGACAGGAGTCGCGACGACGGGAAAACGGAACCTCCCGAACACCACATGTCGCGCGGCCGTTACAACCGCGCGATTCGGCGCTGGGCTCTTTCCTGTTCGCTCGCCGCTACTGAGGAAATCCTGGTTAGTTTCTTTTCCTCCGCTTACTAATATGCTTAAATTCGGCGGGTAATCCTCCCTGATCTGAGGCCAACGATAAAAGTGGAGGCAGACACGATATCCGTCCGCGCGACGGACGTCGAGTCCGCCTACTCGATTCGCATCCGTCAGCGTGCGCGAAGACTGCGCGGCGGCAAGTCCGCTGAATCGACGAGTCGCCACCGGGCGTCGACGCACACGCGTACAAGGACGAATGCGCGCATCTCTTGTGTCGATATTTAAACGGACGATTTCGTCAACTGAGCCGAAACGATACCGCCATGTGCGCCAGCCGCTGCCACTACTACTACTACCAGGTAGGCAGCGAGCGAGCGAGCGGCGGCGCAGTGTGGCATTAGATTTTATGCAGCCGGCCCTCAGACAGGAGTGGTCCTGGATGTGTCTCCACGGACCGCAATGTGCGTTCGAAATGTCGATGTTCAAATGTGTCCTGCAGTTCACACTATGACGCGCAGTTAACTGCGTTCTTCATCGACCCGCGAGCCAAGTGATCCACCGTCCAGGGTAATGATTTTGGCGATGTTTCGAGAACAATTTCTCAATTGTAACAACAAAAAGGTAGGCAATGTAAAATAACGAATGATTGAACCCCGCCAGGGGTCGGTCACTCACCGCGCGTGTGGTTGGGATACAACGCGAGGCCGAGAGACTCCGGGCGCGGATTCTTTGCCCATCGAGCGTCTCTTGCATCTTGGCAGATGCGCGGTCTCGCGAGGCTCTCTGGACGCGTGCGCGCAGAGAGATTCCGATTGTCGAGAGATCGTCGTCATACTTGCATCATAACAATACGATACAGATACGTTAATGATCCTTCCGCAGGTTCCCCTACGGAAACCTTGTTACGACTTTTACTTCCTCTAAATGATCAAGTTTGGTCAACTTCCCAACAACGCCGACGGCCGCGAAGCCATCGCGTGTCGGTCCGAAGACCTCACTAAATCATTCAATCGGTAGTAGCGACGGGCGGTATGTACAAAGGGCAGGGACGTAATCAACGCGAGCTTATGACTCGCGCTTACTAGGAATTCCTCGTTTATGGGGGATAATTGCAAACCCCAATCCCCAGCACGAAGGAGTTTCAGCGGGTTGCCCGGGCCTCTAGGCCAGGGAGAACATGCTGATTCCTTCAGTGTAGCGCGCGTGCGGCCCAGGACATCTAAGGGCATCACAGACCTGTTATTGCTCAATCTCGTGCGGCTCGAAGCCGCCGGTCCCTCTAAGAAGAATTTTAATACGTCGCCAGTGAGTTGCGCAACCGAAGCTGCGCACACCTAAATGACGACGCCTATTTAGCAGGCTAGAGTCTCGTTCGTTACCGGAATTAACCAGACAAATCGCTCCACCAACTAAGAACGGCCATGCACCACCACCCACCGAATCAAGAAAGAGCTGTTAATCTGTCAATCCTTCCGGTGTCCGGGCCTGGTGAGATTTCCCGTGTTGAGTCAAATTAAGCCGCAGGCTCCACTCCTGGTGGTGCCCTTCCGTCAATTCCTTTAAGTTTCAGCTTTGCAACCATACTCCCCCCGGAGTCCAAAATCTTTGGTTTCCCGGAAGCTGCCCGCCGAGCCATTGTAGTAACGTCGGCGGATCGCTAGATGACATATTTACGGTTAGAACTAGGGCGGTATCTAATCGCCTTCGAACCTCTAACTTTCGTTCTTGATTGATGAAAACACCTTTGGCAAATGCTTTCGCTGATGTTCGTCTTGCGACGATCCAAGAATTTCACCTCTAACGTCGCAATACGAATGCCCCCAGTTATCCCTATTAATCATTACCTCGGAGTTCTGAAAACCAACAAAATAGAACCGAGATCATATTCTATTATTCCATGCACGAAATATTCAAGCAGCGTTTTGAGCCCGCTTTGAGCACTCTAATTTGTTCAAAGTAAAATTGTCGGCCCACCTCGACACTCACTGAAGAGCACCGCGATAGGATTTTGATATTGAAACGCCGTTTGACCGGCGTCTCACCGACCATATGCTCCGCAAACGTGTCAGTGGCACCGCGGATGCGGTGCACCGACAGCGCGGCGCACAAATGCAACTACGAGCTTTTTAACCGCAACAATTTTAGTATACGCTATTGGAGCTGGAATTACCGCGGCTGCTGGCACCAGACTTGCCCTCCAATTGTTCCTCGTTAAAATATTTAAAGTGTACTCATTCCGATTACGAGGCCTCGTTAGAGTCCCGTATCGTTATTTTTCGTCACTACCTCCCCGTGCCGGGAGTGGGTAATTTGCGCGCCTGCTGCCTTCCTTGGATGTGGTAGCCGTTTCTCAGGCTCCCTCTCCGGAATCGAACCCTGATTCCCCGTTACCCGTGACAACCATGGTAGTCGCAGAAACTACCATCGAAAGTTGATAAGGCAGACATTTGAAAGATGCGTCGCCGGTACGGGACCGTGCGATCGGCAAAAGTTATCCAGATTCATCAAAATGAACGACATCGGACGCGAGGCCCTCCGTCGATTGGTTTTGATCTAATAAAAGCACTCATTCCATCACTGGTCAGAGTTCTGATTGCATGTATTAGCTCTAGAATTACCACAGTTATCCAAGTAACTGAGTAAGATCTAAGGAACCAAAACTGATATATTGAGCCATTCGCGGTATCGCCTTAATACGGCTTGCACTGAGACATGCATGGCTTAATCTTTGAGACAAGCATATAACTACTGGCAGGATCAACCAGGGAGCTGTCATCGCTGTGTGCGTCGTGAGTTTCTCGTCGCCGACCCGACGCCCCGTTGCCGGTGGTGTCGAGCGTGACTACTGAACAGACTCTGCGCATAGGCAACAGACTGAAGTTTGTTTTTGTGCGTTGGTGCTGTGGTCGTCTATTAGACCGTACCGTTTTGAACGTTTCAACCGAGACACGTCTTCAACTAGATATTAAATAATATTATCGACTGACAAGACTCGTGTAGAGACGTGAACGTGAACGCCCGGTGCGATAGAGACCGATCTCGAAAGGCAGCGTCTCGAGCGACGGACATTGATGAAATCTCAATATCACCGCGCACGCCGTCGATGGTCGACTGTGTCTCTCTCGTATAATAACACAGGCGTATAGTGGGTCGTCATGGTGTGTCGTCGCGAAAGAGGCAGACACGAGGGAACTCGACTGACCACGGCTTCGCACGGCGCCGAGAATTTCATTTCTTTCTCCAGACGCCGCTCTCCGCCAAAGACTTCGCGCCGTTTGCCCGTCTCTTCCCTTTCCAACTACGCACATCATAACTTCGAGAGACACAATCTTCACTCTTCAAATTCTTCACAATTCCAAAACTTCGAAAAAAACACAACATTCTTTTTCTCCATCCGCAAAGCAATCTCTATGAAACAGCGCGCACAGCGGAGCCGGGCCAACCGACGACGACGATTGAACGCCGGTCGGTCGGTCGGCCGGCGCGAGCCGCGTGTCGCTGTATTGCACGAAGACTGCTTTACTGACGGAGGCCGAGCCGCGGTGTAATGTATGAGACTTATTTCTGAGAGACCACTTCTATGTCCCAGCCAGCCATTCTTTTCTTCATACTTGGAAGGACAGATGGACAGACAAGTGCAACTGGCATCCACCAGGAGGCACTAGTAGTAGTGGTAGTAGAGTTTTTTGTCGGTCAATGCTGGGAGCTATCCAGTGTTGCCGTTTTAGCCA
>OY735280.1:6850920-6853420 GCA_963457715.1 Argyresthia albistria
GCCCTCCGTCGCTACGGGCCTGGCACCCTCTACGGGAAAACGGCCCCGTTCAAGACGAACTTGGACAGGAGTCGCGACGACGGGAAAACGGAACCTCCCGAACACCACATGTCGCGCGGCCGTTACAACCGCGCGATTCGGCGCTGGGCTCTTTCCTGTTCGCTCGCCGCTACTGAGGAAATCCTGGTTAGTTTCTTTTCCTCCGCTTACTAATATGCTTAAATTCGGCGGGTAATCCTCCCTGATCTGAGGCCAACGATAAAAGTGGAGGCAGACACGATATCCGTCCGCGCGACGGACGTCGAGTCCGCCTACTCGATTCGCATCCGTCAGCGTGCGCGAAGACTGCGCGGCGGCAAGTCCGCTGAATCGACGAGTCGCCACCGGGCGTCGACGCACACGCGTACAAGGACGAATGCGCGCATCTCTTGTGTCGATATTTAAACGGACGATTTCGTCAACTGAGCCGAAACGATACCGCCATGTGCGCCAGCCGCTGCCACTACTACTACTACCAGGTAGGCAGCGAGCGAGCGAGCGGCGGCGCAGTGTGGCATTAGATTTTATGCAGCCGGCCCTCAGACAGGAGTGGTCCTGGATGTGTCTCCACGGACCGCAATGTGCGTTCGAAATGTCGATGTTCAAATGTGTCCTGCAGTTCACACTATGACGCGCAGTTAACTGCGTTCTTCATCGACCCGCGAGCCAAGTGATCCACCGTCCAGGGTAATGATTTTGGCGATGTTTCGAGAACAATTTCTCAATTGTAACAACAAAAAGGTAGGCAATGTAAAATAACGAATGATTGAACCCCGCCAGGGGTCGGTCACTCACCGCGCGTGTGGTTGGGATACAACGCGAGGCCGAGAGACTCCGGGCGCGGATTCTTTGCCCATCGAGCGTCTCTTGCATCTTGGCAGATGCGCGGTCTCGCGAGGCTCTCTGGACGCGTGCGCGCAGAGAGATTCCGATTGTCGAGAGATCGTCGTCATACTTGCATCATAACAATACGATACAGATACGTTAATGATCCTTCCGCAGGTTCCCCTACGGAAACCTTGTTACGACTTTTACTTCCTCTAAATGATCAAGTTTGGTCAACTTCCCAACAACGCCGACGGCCGCGAAGCCATCGCGTGTCGGTCCGAAGACCTCACTAAATCATTCAATCGGTAGTAGCGACGGGCGGTATGTACAAAGGGCAGGGACGTAATCAACGCGAGCTTATGACTCGCGCTTACTAGGAATTCCTCGTTTATGGGGGATAATTGCAAACCCCAATCCCCAGCACGAAGGAGTTTCAGCGGGTTGCCCGGGCCTCTAGGCCAGGGAGAACATGCTGATTCCTTCAGTGTAGCGCGCGTGCGGCCCAGGACATCTAAGGGCATCACAGACCTGTTATTGCTCAATCTCGTGCGGCTCGAAGCCGCCGGTCCCTCTAAGAAGAATTTTAATACGTCGCCAGTGAGTTGCGCAACCGAAGCTGCGCACACCTAAATGACGACGCCTATTTAGCAGGCTAGAGTCTCGTTCGTTACCGGAATTAACCAGACAAATCGCTCCACCAACTAAGAACGGCCATGCACCACCACCCACCGAATCAAGAAAGAGCTGTTAATCTGTCAATCCTTCCGGTGTCCGGGCCTGGTGAGATTTCCCGTGTTGAGTCAAATTAAGCCGCAGGCTCCACTCCTGGTGGTGCCCTTCCGTCAATTCCTTTAAGTTTCAGCTTTGCAACCATACTCCCCCCGGAGTCCAAAATCTTTGGTTTCCCGGAAGCTGCCCGCCGAGCCATTGTAGTAACGTCGGCGGATCGCTAGATGACATATTTACGGTTAGAACTAGGGCGGTATCTAATCGCCTTCGAACCTCTAACTTTCGTTCTTGATTGATGAAAACACCTTTGGCAAATGCTTTCGCTGATGTTCGTCTTGCGACGATCCAAGAATTTCACCTCTAACGTCGCAATACGAATGCCCCCAGTTATCCCTATTAATCATTACCTCGGAGTTCTGAAAACCAACAAAATAGAACCGAGATCATATTCTATTATTCCATGCACGAAATATTCAAGCAGCGTTTTGAGCCCGCTTTGAGCACTCTAATTTGTTCAAAGTAAAATTGTCGGCCCACCTCGACACTCACTGAAGAGCACCGCGATAGGATTTTGATATTGAAACGCCGTTTGACCGGCGTCTCACCGACCATATGCTCCGCAAACGTGTCAGTGGCACCGCGGATGCGGTGCACCGACAGCGCGGCGCACAAATGCAACTACGAGCTTTTTAACCGCAACAATTTTAGTATACGCTATTGGAGCTGGAATTACCGCGGCTGCTGGCACCAGACTTGCCCTCCAATTGTTCCTCGTTAAAATATTTAAAGTGTACTCATTCCGATTACGAGGCCTCGTTAGAGTCCCGTATCGTTATTTTTCGTCACTACCTCCCCGTGCCGGGAGTGGGTAATTTGCGCGCCTGCTGCCTTCCTTGGATGTGGT
>OY735280.1:6860920-6863420 GCA_963457715.1 Argyresthia albistria
AACGCCGACGGCCGCGAAGCCATCGCGTGTCGGTCCGAAGACCTCACTAAATCATTCAATCGGTAGTAGCGACGGGCGGTATGTACAAAGGGCAGGGACGTAATCAACGCGAGCTTATGACTCGCGCTTACTAGGAATTCCTCGTTTATGGGGGATAATTGCAAACCCCAATCCCCAGCACGAAGGAGTTTCAGCGGGTTGCCCGGGCCTCTAGGCCAGGGAGAACATGCTGATTCCTTCAGTGTAGCGCGCGTGCGGCCCAGGACATCTAAGGGCATCACAGACCTGTTATTGCTCAATCTCGTGCGGCTCGAAGCCGCCGGTCCCTCTAAGAAGAATTTTAATACGTCGCCAGTGAGTTGCGCAACCGAAGCTGCGCACACCTAAATGACGACGCCTATTTAGCAGGCTAGAGTCTCGTTCGTTACCGGAATTAACCAGACAAATCGCTCCACCAACTAAGAACGGCCATGCACCACCACCCACCGAATCAAGAAAGAGCTGTTAATCTGTCAATCCTTCCGGTGTCCGGGCCTGGTGAGATTTCCCGTGTTGAGTCAAATTAAGCCGCAGGCTCCACTCCTGGTGGTGCCCTTCCGTCAATTCCTTTAAGTTTCAGCTTTGCAACCATACTCCCCCCGGAGTCCAAAATCTTTGGTTTCCCGGAAGCTGCCCGCCGAGCCATTGTAGTAACGTCGGCGGATCGCTAGATGACATATTTACGGTTAGAACTAGGGCGGTATCTAATCGCCTTCGAACCTCTAACTTTCGTTCTTGATTGATGAAAACACCTTTGGCAAATGCTTTCGCTGATGTTCGTCTTGCGACGATCCAAGAATTTCACCTCTAACGTCGCAATACGAATGCCCCCAGTTATCCCTATTAATCATTACCTCGGAGTTCTGAAAACCAACAAAATAGAACCGAGATCATATTCTATTATTCCATGCACGAAATATTCAAGCAGCGTTTTGAGCCCGCTTTGAGCACTCTAATTTGTTCAAAGTAAAATTGTCGGCCCACCTCGACACTCACTGAAGAGCACCGCGATAGGATTTTGATATTGAAACGCCGTTTGACCGGCGTCTCACCGACCATATGCTCCGCAAACGTGTCAGTGGCACCGCGGATGCGGTGCACCGACAGCGCGGCGCACAAATGCAACTACGAGCTTTTTAACCGCAACAATTTTAGTATACGCTATTGGAGCTGGAATTACCGCGGCTGCTGGCACCAGACTTGCCCTCCAATTGTTCCTCGTTAAAATATTTAAAGTGTACTCATTCCGATTACGAGGCCTCGTTAGAGTCCCGTATCGTTATTTTTCGTCACTACCTCCCCGTGCCGGGAGTGGGTAATTTGCGCGCCTGCTGCCTTCCTTGGATGTGGTAGCCGTTTCTCAGGCTCCCTCTCCGGAATCGAACCCTGATTCCCCGTTACCCGTGACAACCATGGTAGTCGCAGAAACTACCATCGAAAGTTGATAAGGCAGACATTTGAAAGATGCGTCGCCGGTACGGGACCGTGCGATCGGCAAAAGTTATCCAGATTCATCAAAATGAACGACATCGGACGCGAGGCCCTCCGTCGATTGGTTTTGATCTAATAAAAGCACTCATTCCATCACTGGTCAGAGTTCTGATTGCATGTATTAGCTCTAGAATTACCACAGTTATCCAAGTAACTGAGTAAGATCTAAGGAACCAAAACTGATATATTGAGCCATTCGCGGTATCGCCTTAATACGGCTTGCACTGAGACATGCATGGCTTAATCTTTGAGACAAGCATATAACTACTGGCAGGATCAACCAGGGAGCTGTCATCGCTGTGTGCGTCGTGAGTTTCTCGTCGCCGACCCGACGCCCCGTTGCCGGTGGTGTCGAGCGTGACTACTGAACAGACTCTGCGCATAGGCAACAGACTGAAGTTTGTTTTTGTGCGTTGGTGCTGTGGTCGTCTATTAGACCGTACCGTTTTGAACGTTTCAACCGAGACACGTCTTCAACTAGATATTAAATAATATTATCGACTGACAAGACTCGTGTAGAGACGTGAACGTGAACGCCCGGTGCGATAGAGACCGATCTCGAAAGGCAGCGTCTCGAGCGACGGACATTGATGAAATCTCAATATCACCGCGCACGCCGTCGATGGTCGACTGTGTCTCTCTCGTATAATAACACAGGCGTATAGTGGGTCGTCATGGTGTGTCGTCGCGAAAGAGGCAGACACGAGGGAACTCGACTGACCACGGCTTCGCACGGCGCCGAGAATTTCATTTCTTTCTCCAGACGCCGCTCTCCGCCAAAGACTTCGCGCCGTTTGCCCGTCTCTTCCCTTTCCAACTACGCACATCATAACTTCGAGAGACACAATCTTCACTCTTCAAATTCTTCACAATTCCAAAACTTCGAAAAAAACACAACATTCTTTTTCTCCATCCGCAAAGCAATCTCTATGAAACAGCGCGCACAGCGGAGCCGGGCCAACCGACGACG
>OY735280.1:6868420-6870920 GCA_963457715.1 Argyresthia albistria
CGCGCCGTGCCGCCGGCCGAGACCGACGACATCGAACACGCCCCGCCGCTCCGCCGAGTGACGATGAATCTCCCCGTTCGTTCATTCGAGTTTCGCAGGTTTACCCCTGAACGGTTTCACGTACTGTTGAACTCTCTCTTCAAAGTTCTTTTCAACTTTCCCTCACGGTACTTGTTCGCTATCGGTCTCGCGGTAATATTTAGCCTTAGATGGAGTTTACCACCCGCTTAGGGCTGCACTCTCAAGCAACCCGACTCTGAGGAGAGTCCCTCTCGCCGCCGCCCTCCGTCGCTACGGGCCTGGCACCCTCTACGGGAAAACGGCCCCGTTCAAGACGAACTTGGACAGGAGTCGCGACGACGGGAAAACGGAACCTCCCGAACACCACATGTCGCGCGGCCGTTACAACCGCGCGATTCGGCGCTGGGCTCTTTCCTGTTCGCTCGCCGCTACTGAGGAAATCCTGGTTAGTTTCTTTTCCTCCGCTTACTAATATGCTTAAATTCGGCGGGTAATCCTCCCTGATCTGAGGCCAACGATAAAAGTGGAGGCAGACACGATATCCGTCCGCGCGACGGACGTCGAGTCCGCCTACTCGATTCGCATCCGTCAGCGTGCGCGAAGACTGCGCGGCGGCAAGTCCGCTGAATCGACGAGTCGCCACCGGGCGTCGACGCACACGCGTACAAGGACGAATGCGCGCATCTCTTGTGTCGATATTTAAACGGACGATTTCGTCAACTGAGCCGAAACGATACCGCCATGTGCGCCAGCCGCTGCCACTACTACTACTACCAGGTAGGCAGCGAGCGAGCGAGCGGCGGCGCAGTGTGGCATTAGATTTTATGCAGCCGGCCCTCAGACAGGAGTGGTCCTGGATGTGTCTCCACGGACCGCAATGTGCGTTCGAAATGTCGATGTTCAAATGTGTCCTGCAGTTCACACTATGACGCGCAGTTAACTGCGTTCTTCATCGACCCGCGAGCCAAGTGATCCACCGTCCAGGGTAATGATTTTGGCGATGTTTCGAGAACAATTTCTCAATTGTAACAACAAAAAGGTAGGCAATGTAAAATAACGAATGATTGAACCCCGCCAGGGGTCGGTCACTCACCGCGCGTGTGGTTGGGATACAACGCGAGGCCGAGAGACTCCGGGCGCGGATTCTTTGCCCATCGAGCGTCTCTTGCATCTTGGCAGATGCGCGGTCTCGCGAGGCTCTCTGGACGCGTGCGCGCAGAGAGATTCCGATTGTCGAGAGATCGTCGTCATACTTGCATCATAACAATACGATACAGATACGTTAATGATCCTTCCGCAGGTTCCCCTACGGAAACCTTGTTACGACTTTTACTTCCTCTAAATGATCAAGTTTGGTCAACTTCCCAACAACGCCGACGGCCGCGAAGCCATCGCGTGTCGGTCCGAAGACCTCACTAAATCATTCAATCGGTAGTAGCGACGGGCGGTATGTACAAAGGGCAGGGACGTAATCAACGCGAGCTTATGACTCGCGCTTACTAGGAATTCCTCGTTTATGGGGGATAATTGCAAACCCCAATCCCCAGCACGAAGGAGTTTCAGCGGGTTGCCCGGGCCTCTAGGCCAGGGAGAACATGCTGATTCCTTCAGTGTAGCGCGCGTGCGGCCCAGGACATCTAAGGGCATCACAGACCTGTTATTGCTCAATCTCGTGCGGCTCGAAGCCGCCGGTCCCTCTAAGAAGAATTTTAATACGTCGCCAGTGAGTTGCGCAACCGAAGCTGCGCACACCTAAATGACGACGCCTATTTAGCAGGCTAGAGTCTCGTTCGTTACCGGAATTAACCAGACAAATCGCTCCACCAACTAAGAACGGCCATGCACCACCACCCACCGAATCAAGAAAGAGCTGTTAATCTGTCAATCCTTCCGGTGTCCGGGCCTGGTGAGATTTCCCGTGTTGAGTCAAATTAAGCCGCAGGCTCCACTCCTGGTGGTGCCCTTCCGTCAATTCCTTTAAGTTTCAGCTTTGCAACCATACTCCCCCCGGAGTCCAAAATCTTTGGTTTCCCGGAAGCTGCCCGCCGAGCCATTGTAGTAACGTCGGCGGATCGCTAGATGACATATTTACGGTTAGAACTAGGGCGGTATCTAATCGCCTTCGAACCTCTAACTTTCGTTCTTGATTGATGAAAACACCTTTGGCAAATGCTTTCGCTGATGTTCGTCTTGCGACGATCCAAGAATTTCACCTCTAACGTCGCAATACGAATGCCCCCAGTTATCCCTATTAATCATTACCTCGGAGTTCTGAAAACCAACAAAATAGAACCGAGATCATATTCTATTATTCCATGCACGAAATATTCAAGCAGCGTTTTGAGCCCGCTTTGAGCACTCTAATTTGTTCAAAGTAAAATTGTCGGCCCACCTCGACACTCACTGAAGAGCACCGCGATAGGATTTTGATATTGAAACGCCGTTTGACCGGCGTCTCACCGACCATATGCTCCGCAAA
>OY735280.1:6878420-6880920 GCA_963457715.1 Argyresthia albistria
CGGTCACTCACCGCGCGTGTGGTTGGGATACAACGCGAGGCCGAGAGACTCCGGGCGCGGATTCTTTGCCCATCGAGCGTCTCTTGCATCTTGGCAGATGCGCGGTCTCGCGAGGCTCTCTGGACGCGTGCGCGCAGAGAGATTCCGATTGTCGAGAGATCGTCGTCATACTTGCATCATAACAATACGATACAGATACGTTAATGATCCTTCCGCAGGTTCCCCTACGGAAACCTTGTTACGACTTTTACTTCCTCTAAATGATCAAGTTTGGTCAACTTCCCAACAACGCCGACGGCCGCGAAGCCATCGCGTGTCGGTCCGAAGACCTCACTAAATCATTCAATCGGTAGTAGCGACGGGCGGTATGTACAAAGGGCAGGGACGTAATCAACGCGAGCTTATGACTCGCGCTTACTAGGAATTCCTCGTTTATGGGGGATAATTGCAAACCCCAATCCCCAGCACGAAGGAGTTTCAGCGGGTTGCCCGGGCCTCTAGGCCAGGGAGAACATGCTGATTCCTTCAGTGTAGCGCGCGTGCGGCCCAGGACATCTAAGGGCATCACAGACCTGTTATTGCTCAATCTCGTGCGGCTCGAAGCCGCCGGTCCCTCTAAGAAGAATTTTAATACGTCGCCAGTGAGTTGCGCAACCGAAGCTGCGCACACCTAAATGACGACGCCTATTTAGCAGGCTAGAGTCTCGTTCGTTACCGGAATTAACCAGACAAATCGCTCCACCAACTAAGAACGGCCATGCACCACCACCCACCGAATCAAGAAAGAGCTGTTAATCTGTCAATCCTTCCGGTGTCCGGGCCTGGTGAGATTTCCCGTGTTGAGTCAAATTAAGCCGCAGGCTCCACTCCTGGTGGTGCCCTTCCGTCAATTCCTTTAAGTTTCAGCTTTGCAACCATACTCCCCCCGGAGTCCAAAATCTTTGGTTTCCCGGAAGCTGCCCGCCGAGCCATTGTAGTAACGTCGGCGGATCGCTAGATGACATATTTACGGTTAGAACTAGGGCGGTATCTAATCGCCTTCGAACCTCTAACTTTCGTTCTTGATTGATGAAAACACCTTTGGCAAATGCTTTCGCTGATGTTCGTCTTGCGACGATCCAAGAATTTCACCTCTAACGTCGCAATACGAATGCCCCCAGTTATCCCTATTAATCATTACCTCGGAGTTCTGAAAACCAACAAAATAGAACCGAGATCATATTCTATTATTCCATGCACGAAATATTCAAGCAGCGTTTTGAGCCCGCTTTGAGCACTCTAATTTGTTCAAAGTAAAATTGTCGGCCCACCTCGACACTCACTGAAGAGCACCGCGATAGGATTTTGATATTGAAACGCCGTTTGACCGGCGTCTCACCGACCATATGCTCCGCAAACGTGTCAGTGGCACCGCGGATGCGGTGCACCGACAGCGCGGCGCACAAATGCAACTACGAGCTTTTTAACCGCAACAATTTTAGTATACGCTATTGGAGCTGGAATTACCGCGGCTGCTGGCACCAGACTTGCCCTCCAATTGTTCCTCGTTAAAATATTTAAAGTGTACTCATTCCGATTACGAGGCCTCGTTAGAGTCCCGTATCGTTATTTTTCGTCACTACCTCCCCGTGCCGGGAGTGGGTAATTTGCGCGCCTGCTGCCTTCCTTGGATGTGGTAGCCGTTTCTCAGGCTCCCTCTCCGGAATCGAACCCTGATTCCCCGTTACCCGTGACAACCATGGTAGTCGCAGAAACTACCATCGAAAGTTGATAAGGCAGACATTTGAAAGATGCGTCGCCGGTACGGGACCGTGCGATCGGCAAAAGTTATCCAGATTCATCAAAATGAACGACATCGGACGCGAGGCCCTCCGTCGATTGGTTTTGATCTAATAAAAGCACTCATTCCATCACTGGTCAGAGTTCTGATTGCATGTATTAGCTCTAGAATTACCACAGTTATCCAAGTAACTGAGTAAGATCTAAGGAACCAAAACTGATATATTGAGCCATTCGCGGTATCGCCTTAATACGGCTTGCACTGAGACATGCATGGCTTAATCTTTGAGACAAGCATATAACTACTGGCAGGATCAACCAGGGAGCTGTCATCGCTGTGTGCGTCGTGAGTTTCTCGTCGCCGACCCGACGCCCCGTTGCCGGTGGTGTCGAGCGTGACTACTGAACAGACTCTGCGCATAGGCAACAGACTGAAGTTTGTTTTTGTGCGTTGGTGCTGTGGTCGTCTATTAGACCGTACCGTTTTGAACGTTTCAACCGAGACACGTCTTCAACTAGATATTAAATAATATTATCGACTGACAAGACTCGTGTAGAGACGTGAACGTGAACGCCCGGTGCGATAGAGACCGATCTCGAAAGGCAGCGTCTCGAGCGACGGACATTGATGAAATCTCAATATCACCGCGCACAGCCGTCGATGGTCGACTGTGTCTCTCTCGTATAATAACACAGGCGTATAGTGGGTCGTCATGGTGTG
>OY735280.1:6885920-6888762 GCA_963457715.1 Argyresthia albistria
TCATCGCAGACCGAGACGCGCACGGTCCGAGACGAGACGGCTGCGACGACAGCGGCCGCCGCGCCAACAGCCGCACCATAGGGCGGGAGCGGACGCGACGCTCGCTTGCGTCGTGCCGGACGCGCTGTGCGCGTGCGCGTTTCCAAGGTATACCGTCCGCCAGCCGGCCGGCCACCGGCCCGGTCCCGCGGCCGCGAGGACCGCAGGGCTCCCGAGCGGCGCTTAGGCCGACAGCGAACGGGTCGCGATGTCTTACTGAGGGAGAAGTGCACGCCGTCGAGGGGCGCGGGCGCGGCGCGCCGTGCCGCCGGCCGAGACCGACGACATCGAACACGCCCCGCCGCTCCGCCGAGTGACGATGAATCTCCCCGTTCGTTCATTCGAGTTTCGCAGGTTTACCCCTGAACGGTTTCACGTACTGTTGAACTCTCTCTTCAAAGTTCTTTTCAACTTTCCCTCACGGTACTTGTTCGCTATCGGTCTCGCGGTAATATTTAGCCTTAGATGGAGTTTACCACCCGCTTAGGGCTGCACTCTCAAGCAACCCGACTCTGAGGAGAGTCCCTCTCGCCGCCGCCCTCCGTCGCTACGGGCCTGGCACCCTCTACGGGAAAACGGCCCCGTTCAAGACGAACTTGGACAGGAGTCGCGACGACGGGAAAACGGAACCTCCCGAACACCACATGTCGCGCGGCCGTTACAACCGCGCGATTCGGCGCTGGGCTCTTTCCTGTTCGCTCGCCGCTACTGAGGAAATCCTGGTTAGTTTCTTTTCCTCCGCTTACTAATATGCTTAAATTCGGCGGGTAATCCTCCCTGATCTGAGGCCAACGATAAAAGTGGAGGCAGACACGATATCCGTCCGCGCGACGGACGTCGAGTCCGCCTACTCGATTCGCATCCGTCAGCGTGCGCGAAGACTGCGCGGCGGCAAGTCCGCTGAATCGACGAGTCGCCACCGGGCGTCGACGCACACGCGTACAAGGACGAATGCGCGCATCTCTTGTGTCGATATTTAAACGGACGATTTCGTCAACTGAGCCGAAACGATACCGCCATGTGCGCCAGCCGCTGCCACTACTACTACTACCAGGTAGGCAGCGAGCGAGCGAGCGGCGGCGCAGTGTGGCATTAGATTTTATGCAGCCGGCCCTCAGACAGGAGTGGTCCTGGATGTGTCTCCACGGACCGCAATGTGCGTTCGAAATGTCGATGTTCAAATGTGTCCTGCAGTTCACACTATGACGCGCAGTTAACTGCGTTCTTCATCGACCCGCGAGCCAAGTGATCCACCGTCCAGGGTAATGATTTTGGCGATGTTTCGAGAACAATTTCTCAATTGTAACAACAAAAAGGTAGGCAATGTAAAATAACGAATGATTGAACCCCGCCAGGGGTCGGTCACTCACCGCGCGTGTGGTTGGGATACAACGCGAGGCCGAGAGACTCCGGGCGCGGATTCTTTGCCCATCGAGCGTCTCTTGCATCTTGGCAGATGCGCGGTCTCGCGAGGCTCTCTGGACGCGTGCGCGCAGAGAGATTCCGATTGTCGAGAGATCGTCGTCATACTTGCATCATAACAATACGATACAGATACGTTAATGATCCTTCCGCAGGTTCCCCTACGGAAACCTTGTTACGACTTTTACTTCCTCTAAATGATCAAGTTTGGTCAACTTCCCAACAACGCCGACGGCCGCGAAGCCATCGCGTGTCGGTCCGAAGACCTCACTAAATCATTCAATCGGTAGTAGCGACGGGCGGTATGTACAAAGGGCAGGGACGTAATCAACGCGAGCTTATGACTCGCGCTTACTAGGAATTCCTCGTTTATGGGGGATAATTGCAAACCCCAATCCCCAGCACGAAGGAGTTTCAGCGGGTTGCCCGGGCCTCTAGGCCAGGGAGAACATGCTGATTCCTTCAGTGTAGCGCGCGTGCGGCCCAGGACATCTAAGGGCATCACAGACCTGTTATTGCTCAATCTCGTGCGGCTCGAAGCCGCCGGTCCCTCTAAGAAGAATTTTAATACGTCGCCAGTGAGTTGCGCAACCGAAGCTGCGCACACCTAAATGACGACGCCTATTTAGCAGGCTAGAGTCTCGTTCGTTACCGGAATTAACCAGACAAATCGCTCCACCAACTAAGAACGGCCATGCACCACCACCCACCGAATCAAGAAAGAGCTGTTAATCTGTCAATCCTTCCGGTGTCCGGGCCTGGTGAGATTTCCCGTGTTGAGTCAAATTAAGCCGCAGGCTCCACTCCTGGTGGTGCCCTTCCGTCAATTCCTTTAAGTTTCAGCTTTGCAACCATACTCCCCCCGGAGTCCAAAATCTTTGGTTTCCCGGAAGCTGCCCGCCGAGCCATTGTAGTAACGTCGGCGGATCGCTAGATGACATATTTACGGTTAGAACTAGGGCGGTATCTAATCGCCTTCGAACCTCTAACTTTCGTTCTTGATTGATGAAAACACCTTTGGCAAATGCTTTCGCTGATGTTCGTCTTGCGACGATCCAAGAATTTCACCTCTAACGTCGCAATACGAATGCCCCCAGTTATCCCTATTAATCATTACCTCGGAGTTCTGAAAACCAACAAAATAGAACCGAGATCATATTCTATTATTCCATGCACGAAATATTCAAGCAGCGTTTTGAGCCCGCTTTGAGCACTCTAATTTGTTCAAAGTAAAATTGTCGGCCCACCTCGACACTCACTGAAGAGCACCGCGATAGGATTTTGATATTGAAACGCCGTTTGACCGGCGTCTCACCGACCATATGCTCCGCAAACGTGTCAGTGGCACCGCGGATGCGGTGCACCGACAGCGCGGCGCACA
>OY735281.1:0-157515 GCA_963457715.1 Argyresthia albistria
AGGAACCGCTCGTGCTGCGGCGCGCTGATCCGCGTGAACATGGCGGCGACGTCGAGGTTGCAGGCGCGCTCCAGGTCGCGCGGCTTCAGCGCCACCGAGACCACGCCGCGCAGGAAGTAGCGCTCGCGCGAGTGCGCTGTCGCCGCGACACACTATAGTAGGTAGTGCTGTAGTGCTTGACTTACATCCTTGAGTATGTTGTTCAGGAACCGCTCGTGCTGCGGCGCGCTGATCCGCATGAACGTGGCGGCGACGTTGAGGTTGCAGGCGCGCTCCAGGTCGCGCGGCTTCAGCGCCACCGAGACCACGCCGCGCAGGAAGTAGCGCTCGCGCGAGTGCGCTGTCGCCGCGACACACTATAGTAGGTAGTGCTGTAGTGCTTGACTTACATCCTTGAGTATGTTGTTCAGGAACCGCTCGTGCTGCGGCGCGCTGATCCGCGTGAACATGGCGGCGACGTCGAGGTTGCAGGCGCGCTCCAGGTCGCGCGGCTTCAGCGCCACCGAGACCACGCCGCGCAGGAAGTAGCGCTCGCGCGAGTGCGCCTCGCGCCGCGGGAACACGAGCCCGCCGCCGCTGTCGCCGCGGCACACCGCCGCCGTGCCTGCAACATGTCAGTCAGTCAGTACTAGATTGTACAACAAGGGAGTAAAACGCACCATTTTACCCGAAGGCGAGGGTGGATAGTCAAGCCGAGGGTAAAATAGGTTTTTCACTTCTCATGCTCGTAAAGTTCGTCTTTATGTCGGGTATAGCCAGCATAAAATCAAATTTTATGTTCTAGAGCATAAAGTAAAATCTTCGTCTAAATCTCAGACTCTGACAAAGGTCGTCAGGTAAACAGCCACATACACCTATGCTAAGTGCCACTGCCGGCGGCCAGAGCCAGCAGCGGAGGGAGGCACTTCCAAAAAAAAGTTTAATGGCGGGAAGTCCTTATTTTTTCTCGGTAATTTCAATTTGCAATTATTTCATAATATTTACTTTTTTTGCAATATTTCTGTTTAATTTCCTCACAATCGAAGTGAAAAGCAGAGTGTATAACTCGTACATAAAACCCATTTTATGCCCTTGTTGTACAATCTACTATTGTTTTTTAGTAGATTGGGTTTAAAATGGGTTTTATATGAGTTATACACTCTGCTTTTCACTTCGATTGTGAGGAAATTAAACAGAAATATTGCAAAAAAGTAAATATTATGAAATAATTGCAAATTGAAATTACCGCGAAAAAATAAGGATTTTTGGACGTGCTTCCGCAGCCGGCTCTGGCCGCCAGCAGTGGCACTTAGCATAGGTGTATGTGGCTGTTTACCTGATGACCTTTGTCAGAGTCTGAGATTTAGACGAAGATTTTACTTTATGCTCTAGAACATAAAATTTGATTTTATGCTGGCTATACCCGACATAAAGACGAACTTTACGAGCATGAGAAGTGAAAAATAAATTTAATATTAAGGGGGGCTCCCATACAACTAACGTGTTTTTTTTTTGCGGTTTTTTATAGATAATGGTAACGGAACCTTTACCAGAGGCAATTATATGATGATCGACTCCCTCGGGAGTAGAGTAAAAGGGCTGAATGCGCGCAGATACTAAACTGATTTTATTATTAGAAATACTTAGCTTATATATAAATATGTACAAACTTACGTGGTAAAAATAGAAATACGTTATCTGTGAGGGTCGACAACTTATCTAAGTAAAACGTGAAAATATGACTAACAATGTCGACCGGCACAGATACTCCCCCCTTTAAGGGAAGAAATAAATTGTATAACAACAGAAAGCAATAAAAAGAGAAAATAAACCTTAAACGAAATCAATGTAACTATAATTAATGACGTCCTAACGAAATCTTAGGTAAATCCTTTACACATTTAAATAATATAGGTACTAACTACAGGCTAGGCGAATTCTTCATAAGTTAAAAGAATATAGGAACAAATGCTAAAAAGAGAATGTACGCTATTAAACCCTACGTAAATTATCACAATATAATACACACACACACAGGCTATAGGCGACACCTACAAAAAATATTATGAGGTATATACTACACTAGTTAAAACCCGCCTAGAGGGTTAAAATTATTATTAGAAAAACAACATAATATTTACATACAGGGAAATTACATAACACATTGCACAATACTAAAATAAATTAGGATAAAAGATAACAAACACTAGAAAACGGGGCTTCGCGGTTGGGAAAAACAGCTTTCATTGCGACACTGGACTGGGAGAGATCCGCAGGATAGCATTCAGGAGTCAATGAGTTAACATCTTGTCATGCACGTCGTTGAAGTTGATTCGTCACTGTTTGTTTATAATTGCGACCATACCTAGACGAGGACGATTGAGCTGAATCAGCGTCAGCGTAAATTGGCGTAACCTTGGCTTGTAGGCAGTCGATGACTTCAATATGTGCTCTACACTCTGAGCGAAATTGTAGTTGTCGATTGGTGAAATTGTGTGCTTAAAAACCTTGGGATTTGGCAACATAAGGCACATCTTGTACACAAATCGTTTATATTTTGGTTCAGTGAATTTTCTTCATGCGATGTCTTCCTGGATGACTTATTTTGTGAATTGTATCGATAAATTGTTCGATATTCTGCAGGTGCGGTTTTCTATGTCTTCATGTCGCGTGAACTTGAAAAACTGCTTGCTGCGATGATATTTGCCGACGCGGTTTGTTGTTTCTGCTGGAGCGAGCTTCATTTTTGATGATTCTGTGGTCAGCTATATTACGGGTTCATTGTACTTGCTTACGCGCGGCAATTTATCGGTCTTCTTGGGTTCGTTCTTGAAAACTAGCTGGCTGGAGTTCTGTTGAGTGGTTTGAAATGCTCAAACCATAGTCGGAGCTTGTCCTTCCAGAAATTTGCTTGGTCTTCCGAAGTGGCAGCACAGGGAACTTGCTTCACGGCTGAATCCATGCTGCTTTACCGAAGGTTGCTTGATGTTCAATCGTCGGGTCACCACTTTGCCAGAGGCAATTATATGATGATCGACTCCCTCGGGAGTAGAGTAAAAGGGCTGAATGCGCGCAGATACTAAACTGATTTTATTATTAGAAATACTTAGCTTATATATAAATATGTGCAAACTTACGTGGTAAAAATAGAAATACGTTATCTGTGAGGGTCGACAACTTATCTAAGTAAAACGTGAAAATATGACTAACAATGTCGACCGGCACACCTTTGTCAGAGTCTGAGATTTAGACGAAGATTTTACTTTATGCTCTAGAACATAAAATTTGATTTTATGCTGGCTATACCCGACATAAAGACGAACTTTACGAGCATGAGAAGTGAAAAATAAATTTAATATTAAGGGGGGCTCCCATACAACTAACGTGTTTTTTTTTTGCGGTTTTTTATAGATAATGGTAACGGAACCCTTCGTGCGCGAGTCAGACTCGCACTTGGCCGGTTATTTATACGTGGAAGTGGCACTTACTTATAGCATAGGCGTGTGTGTGTGTGGCTGTTTACCTGACAACCTTTGTCAAAGTGATTTTACTTTATGCACTCGTGCATAAAATGTGACTTTATGCAGCCTATACCTACCCAACATACAGACGAACTTTACGAGCATGAGAAGCGAAAAGAATATTTAGATGACAAAACAGCTTAGTCTTTACCATCTCCGAGCGCACAGAAATCAAAAGAGGGGCGATGGACTGAGTCAATACGTCTCTCTTTGGTGTATTTCCTTAGACTTAAGTAGAAATACATAACATTGTATTTTTAAGGCCCTGATATATTTTAAAAGAGGTACGGGCAGGCCTCCGTCACTGAATGTACTCGCGCGCTATAATTACCTACCGCCCGCCCGAGCTCTCGGGCAGCCCGGCTATGGCCCGGCTGCCCAAGTCAGTATGGTTGTCGCAAGCCAAGCGCACGCACGTTTTGAACTGTGTTCGTATCGTACGAGTATCTGCGATGCCTTCTTTTTGTAGGCAGCCCTGCGATTAGTGTGAGATCGCGCGGTGCGAGGCGATCACAACTGTACGCTTGAGCATTTAGGCACATTTTAGCATGCAGCGGTTGCTGACGCGACGGAGTAGGCTATTATAGCAGTAGGCATTGGAAATTTCCTACTGAGTGAAGTATCTGTTACATAATAACTATTTAGTAATCTGTGGTACGGGGGAGTTTCTTGCCCTTCTTTGCTCCAAAGCCCACAACTTCCGAAGGGGCGGTAGTATACAAAAAATATTACTATGTATTATAATTATAATTTACGTTGACTAAGCAATCTGTATGATTTTACGGTCAATTTTTTTTTAAAACTTGATCTTGGTGCGGGGGAAGAGAGGCTTCCGAGTCAATATACGTTAACGAGTAAGGGTGAGCCGTACTGCGTCAACGGAGAAAGAGGCCGCCCCATTGTGAGCTCAGAGTGGGCGGTGCAAAGGCAGATGGCCCACGATAGGAACAAAAGGAAATTTGTAGTGAGAGCCCTGTACCCCTGCTGAAGGGTGTCAGGATGTGATGATGAAGTGAAGATGATGTGCTGCATCACGCCGGCGGTTAGACACATCGCTGCCGTGCCCGCGGGGGGAGACATCCCCCATGCCCCCCCCCCCCCTCCAAACGACCCAGGAATTTAATTTTTTGACTCAACTTTTCGGTTCAGCAGGGTTACCATGAGGCACGCCACTCACCTCAGTCGCGCATTTTGTCACAATTTAATGTCAAAATCAACGCTCGCAAGTATGGAAAAACGTCATCATGTCGCGTTTGACATTTATCGCGACGAGAGCTGGTGAGTGGCTTGGCCTCATGGTAGCCCCGCAGGTGCACTTTTACACAGCATACTCAGAAGAAACAGAAATATTATATTCGCCATGCTAGCCATGTGATTTTTCCGGGGCGGCTGACGTATATGAGTTCTTATATATGAGGTTCTCCCCCTAAACTGTAATCCTGGACCCGCCCCTGTTTCCAGTGATCTCTCGGCGCGCGCTGACAGCTGTAACTAACGCTTGATGATCAAGGAATGCAAGGTCTGTGTTGATGACAGGTTCGTAATTTCGTAATTTCTTTATTGTACTCGCATGATGACACACAGATATCGTCGTTTCGTCGTTATCTACAGTCTTCACAAAACAAAAGGCCCGACCCTAGTGCGTAGGTAATAAAAGCCAACTGTTGCGTACAAGCAAAGCGTACAAGTTGCACCTAAAAACTGCTTCTATTACCTACGCGTTAGGGGTTAAAACTTCACGGGCGTGAACTGTCAAAATGGGCCTTTTATTTTGTGAAGACTTTAGCTCGCCCAACGTCCAAAAAAGACCCAATTCGTAAGTTTGAGTATTTCTCACCATTAGTATACCCGGCGCAGATCTTGTCGGCGGTGAGGTACTGCCGGTTGTCGGAGAGCGCGCGGCAGGAGCTGATGCTGATGAAGGGCAGCTCCACCACCTTCAGCACGCGCGAGGGGGTGTTCTTCTCCGTGAGGCCCCACCCCACCACCTGGGACAGTAACGTTACATAAGCGGCAACCGCGATAACGATCAAGCAGAATTATCAAGCAATTTTATTTTATTTTATTTGGGACATTACAACAGATGAGTTATAATGGTTCTATAAATACAAAAATTAAGCCGGTAACAGGATATCCACAGAAGATACATTAAGCAAATATAGGAGGCTTAGCTGTCATGAGCCTATAATGTATAGTAGGCTTAGCTGTCATGAGCCTACAATGTATAGTAGGCTTAGCTGTCATGAGCCTATAATGTATAGTAGGCTTAGCTGTCATGAGCCTATAATGTATAGTAGGCTTAGCTGTCATGAGCCTATAATGTATAGTAGGCTTAGCTGTCATGAGCCTATAATGTATAGTAGGCTTAGCTGTCATGAGCCTATAATGTATAGTAGGCTTAGCTGTCATGAGCCTATAATGTATAGTAGGCTTAGCTGTCATGAGCCTATAATGTATAGTAGAAGTAGGCCTAATATCGGTCGAGTAGTAGCGTCACGCCTTTTCCCGTACGGGGCGGCAGAGGCACAACTGTGCCCACTTTTAGCCAGTGATTTAATACTCTATTTTGCGTGACAGGGTGCTAGCCCATCGCCGCAGCTATGGAGTAATGAAGGTTTCCTCACGATGATAAATGCTTGATTATAGGCGCCGCCCGGTGAAACATGCATCGCAAAATCACGAGATTTTGATGAGGTGAGGCCATTTCCTCAGTTATAGAACCTGAAGATTTCCTCACGATATTTTCCTTCATCGTTAGAGCGTGTCCGTGTCTACATAGATGACTTGCTTGTGTCATGTCATTGTTGACTCGCTCTTTCATTCATTCATTCAATCAATATTCTTTATTGCACACAAATCAATAGGTGCATTATGACAATTAAGTGGAAATAACATGTACAAAGGCGAGCTTATCTCTATCAAGAGATTTCTTACAGCAAACCCAGGATGGAAAGGAGAAATAAAAAACAAATAGGTAGCTCCAAATCAACAATAGGTAGCTCCAAGTGTAAAACATCAATAAAAAAATAAAATAAACTACATACAAATACCAGAATTCTTCCAACGATCTTTTGGCGCGTGAGTGATGTTTACAGGGGGGCGCCAGTTCTACGCAACTTAATGCAACGAACCTGTCAAAAAGCGTTTGTTCCACCTACCACCAAGCCAAAAGATCATTGGAAAGTTTAAAAGGTATAGCAACTCAAGCATTTCCCTCGTTTGTCATCATCACTATAGCAGCTCCACCTACCTTACCCATGTTTCCAGGGCTCAGCTGCTGGTTGTCCAGCGCCTGGTCGAAGTCGAGGCAGATCGGACGCACGTAGCTGTTGTACGTGAAGGCGGTGGTCAGGATGGCGACAGCGATGTCGTCCTGGTAGTTGGTCCAGGAGCTGTCGTACGTCTCTGGGATTATGATTGTGTTGACCTGCATATAAGAATTCATCATTGATCAGATCATTGTATACTGAAAGTAAAAAAAAACGTTTCTTGTATGAAGACACCTTTATTTTTTCAATATTTCGTGTATTTCAGTATTTGTTGGTGGAGCGGCAGCAGATATACACATTCTATGACAATTTCAACTATCTAGCTATTACGGTTCATGCTGGAGGGCCCTCTGACGGACGGACGGACGGACAGACAGACGGACAGCGGAGTCTTAGTAATAGGGTCCCGTTTGGCACCCTTCGGGTACGGAACCCTGACAAGCGACCTTTAAATACATGGTCATTCAACTGTCCAGGTTTTCCTTCTTCAGGAGGATTGATGGAGGCAGCGGTCACCCTACAATAGGAAATAGTAATCATAGGATGGATCTAGGAATTCGCAAGGATCTACTTGGTCTTGGTAGGATTTGGGCGAGATTTTTAGCTAGGCGGAGTAAGGGACGCTATGACAAAGTAGATACGGTAAAGGGGAGCGGGGGGGGGACACACGGCCAGAGGCAGACTGGCTGCCCGAGGGACCGTCGATATCATCATCAAGTTGACAAGATATCAGGGGCGGTTGTCAATGTTGTCAAACGAATGGTCAAGTCTGAGGGTCAAAGGACGAACGGCAAACATACTGACTGACATGAACCGCCGCCGCTCAGTTGGTGTGACATGCTTCATTGAGTTTCTTGTGTTTGAGATTTTCACTTTCCTTTATCGTCTGTTACAGATACTCATGATGCTGATGAGGAGCGTCTATCTCGTAGTGTACTCACGGAAGACTGCTGCTGCGTGAGGTCGAGGTCATTGGTGATGGGCCGGTACAGCTTGCCCGCCGCAATAGTCACATTCCGCGGGTTCCGCTTCGACTGCAGGTGGTCGAAGCAATGCGCCGCTGTCGAGTGACAACATGTGCTGGTTACACATTAACACCAATGTTGGCACAAAAAAGTGTTCGGGTTCAGACATTGTATAGTGTGGAAGTACAGCTTGATGACGGGTTCTTTGCGTTGAATTAGCACCGCTGTGAACGTCACACAAGTGCCAAAAGAATGTTAGAACAAAATTAAACAAAACAAAACAATGCCAATCGCCAATGTCTAGTCTGAGTATAAAGTGAGTAAGTGCACATACCGTGCCAAGGGAACTGCTCCCGAGTGGCCACATACCTGTGACGACCAGGTTTGGGCCTGCTTCTCAGTGGCCTCACACCTGCTTACCAGTAGCCACATGCCTGCTTCCGAGTGGCCACAAACCTGCTTCCCAGCCACATACCTGTGACGACCAGGTTGGGCCTGCTTCTCAGTGGCCTCACACCTGCTTACCAGTAGCCACATGCCTGCTTCCAAGTGGCCACAAACCTACTTCCCAGCCACATACCTGTGACGACCAGGTTGGGCCTGCTTCTCAGTGGCCTCACACCTGCTTACCAGTAGCCATATGCCTGCTTCCGAGTGGCCACAAACCTGCTTCCCAGCCACATACCTGTGACGACCAGGTTGGGCCTGCTTCTCAGTGGCCTCACACCTGCTTACCAGTAGCCACATGCCTGCTTCCGAGTGGCCACAAACCTACTTCCCAGCCACATACCTGTGACGACCAGGTTGGGCCTGCTTCTCAGTGGCCTCACACCTGCTTACCAGTAGCCACATGCCTGCTTCCGAGTGGCCACAAACCTGCTTCCCAGCCACATACCTGTGACGACCAGGTTGGGCCTGCTTCTCAGTGGCCTCACACCTGCATACCAGTAGCCACATGCCTGCTTCCGAGTGGCCACAAACCTGCTTCCCAGCCACATACCTGTGACGACCAGGGGCCCTATTCACGTAATATTTAGTTAATCACGAAGCTGAAACTATGACAACGATCGAACGTCATTGCGCCTTAACATTGGCATTCAGCTATTTGAAATTTACTTGCAGTCTCGTTGCGATGCGCTTGCGGTCCTCTTGCCTATTTGAAATACGAGCAGTGTTGCCACTCGCTCTGAATTCAATGAATCGCAATGATTGTCAATACTGCGCTTTTTCTTACCGTTTTTTTGTTGTTTTTGATCGGTGTAAAACACCTTTTAGTCACACAATCGATTTTGACAGTTATGTCGAGAAAGAGTCATCGACCGATACGTCAAAAACAAAAAAAACAGGTGAATGCCATCACTACGCCGCCATTGTATACGAGAATAGAGATGTGTAACAATGCCGTCCTATTTGGTTAATGTTCGTGCTTAGGTAAGGTAAGAGTATCACAAGAGCATTGAATGAGCACTGTGTACAAGATTGGGCCGCAGGTCGGGAACAGCTTCCCAGCCACATACCTGTGGCGACCAGGTTGGGGCCTGCTTCCCAGGGGCCACAAACCTGCTTAACAGCAATATACCCGTGACGACCAGGTCGGGGCGCACCAGGCTGCCGCCGCAGATCTGCTTGAGCGCGCTGCTCGCGTCCGCGGAGTAGACGCCCACGTGCCACGGGAACAGGTTCCCAGCCACATACCCGTGACGACCAGGTCGGGGCGCACCAGGCGGGCGGAGTAGACACCCACGTGCCACGGGAACAGCTTCCCAGCCACATACCCGTGACCACCAGGTCGGGGCGCACCAGGCTGCCGCCACAGATCTGCTTAAGCGCGCTGCTCGCGTCCGCAGAATAGACGCCGACGTGCCACGGGAACTCCTTCACGGTCGCGTTGCGGCCGAACCCGACGAGTGGCTCCAGCTCGTCTACTACGCCGCAGTCTGTGGGCGTTATCATCACCATCATCATCAATCCTTTCTTTCCACAGTTGTTTATTCAAATTCAAACTTAAATCGTTTATTTTGGGACCACACGGATCCATATTGCACATGTGCAGCATGGATTTAGCCAGTTGTGAGATACTTAGTCCATTTTATGGTGACAGGGGTCTAGTCCATCGTCATTCGCCACGGCGGCCGGCCGGCCGGTGTGCGGCGCGGTTTATGGAAAATAAAAAAATTGGTCAAGCGCGGGTCGGACTCGCACACCCAGGCATCCGCACCATCGTCATCTCTGTGCCTAAAACGGCAATATCGACATCAGTTGTCTGTCTCTTGCTATTAAAAATATATCAGGCGCTATGTACTGTACTGAAATTGACTTTAACTACTATACAAACTACAAACTTACCATACCTAAAAAATCGTGAGAAAACCTTCAAATCACCACAATATCACGATAATACCACTCTTTAAGGGAATAAGCGTGAGGCTATTTTATTAAATGTACCACCTACCTACCTATATCATTTAAAACATATCAGAGTTAAAAGATAATAGGCGTTACATCAGTAAACTTAATTTCTATCTAACAAAGACCTTAGATAAATATAGATTGTCTTTCATTCTTCATTACATCACAGATACTGTAATATTTATACAAATTACATACACCCATGTATTGTAGGGGGGGTGAAGGACCCCAACTACCAATATGTATAACAAGTGGAGCCACTCACCGTCGATAGCAGCCGCTGATGTCAACCACACTATTAGCAACACGTCCAGTTTCATGTTACAAGCACAACAATTACACTAGTTTCACTTAACCTAACTTATCCTAACATAAGTGCGGAATATATTGAAGGAAATCATTTATTTGCAGATAAGCGCGAGGTGTAAGAAGGATAGAGTTTATCAAAATAACAGATATAAAATATACATAATGTATAATTTGTTTGTAGCGAGTGTTGAGACGTCAGTGGTGGTAAAACCAGTCCGGCGCGTGAGCTGGGGCGGTCAAACTGCGGGCCGCAGTTTTAGTTACAGAACAACAATAAAATATGGCATTACTGATTTTGCTTGGATGCTAAGGGGCAGTTGAGCCCATAGGTAACCGTAATTCAATTCAGTGTTTGATAAAATGCTATAATTTTTAGTTTTTTTTAATGGTATTTGGCTTTATTAGTGCTCAAATTATTTTTTATCTAGATTCAGAGTAAGTAAGAGATATTTACACTAGAAATTCAGGTCAAAAACAGGCATTTCTCAGGTCCTAAGGAAATACTTGGATTCCAAAGCCCTTCTTCCCGCGCAGGTATCTAAAATATTCCCAAAATAAAAATAAAAAGTTCTGGAGAGACAACCTGACCTATGACCAAATATGTAGTAGTTTTAGGAGCGACGACGTAAAGACAACAATGTAGTAGTAGTGTAGTAACAGGCTCCACGTGGGTACATTTGTGCCTCCGTATGGGAAAAAGCGTGACGCTATGTTGTTGTTGTTTGAGGGGACTTAAGGAAATAGCGGACCATTTTTAGGATACCGTACCCGAAAGGTGCCAAACGGGGCCCTATTACTAAGCCCACGCTGTTCGTCCGTCCGTCCGTCCGTCAGCGGGTCCTAGAGCACGGACCGTAATTAGCTGGAAAGTTGAAATTTTCACAGAATGTATGAATGTATGTATGTATGCGATTCCGACTCGCACTTGACCGATTATTATTGCGTTTAGATGAACTATCTGACGCAAAGTTTTTTAAACCTAAAGTCAAAATGTATGAGTTACTCTACGGTCAAAACTTCTTCGTGAGATGGTTCATCTACATATATTATATTTATGCAATACTCTTGCTTGGCCAGTTTTATAATTTTCGCCTGATTTTCCTTATTCTCGCAAATCTTATAAGCAATTTAGATATACTACTACAATCTTGACGGTCACGGTGTTGACGGCGCTAGTGTTTATGGCACACGTATGACATTTTGTACTCGCGTCAATAGTTCTCGTTTTCGCCACCGACCAGGTTGAATGAGGTTGTGTATGTTATGTTTTGATTTGTATCATTATAAATGATATTTTTCCTTGCTATAGCTTCTTCATTTTGCTACATCTTGATGTGCGTTCAAATACCCCGTATCTATTTAATTTTATTGATATAAAAATGGAATATGCATATCAGACAAGTAACTATAATTTAAAAATATCTACTTATAATATTTAAAATTATTTTAGCCTTTAGTTCTTGTACATGCTTTTTAGACAAATTTATTTTAATATAATTTTATTTATTATGTATAATATTTGTATTATTATTTGTAATGGCAATGACCGCTTCTGTCTCTCCCTGCCTCTCGCAACAAGCAGACGAGTCAGTTCATGAAAACTGGTTGATCCACATTTCTGAGCTTAGATTCAACTAATATAATGGCAGCTCAATGGCATTGCAAATGGCCGGATGGAAAGCATGTTGTGTATAGGTAACGCCATCCACGACGACGCGTGACGTAGCTATTTGCATCTTTCTTTTTCATCGAGGCACTCTGCTGAAAGACAAAGATGCAAATAGCTACGTCACGCGTCATCGTGGATGGCGTTATCTATATTAGTAATACGCTACTATATGGAAGCAAGACAAAATCACTAGGCAGTGTTTTATTTTTATTGTACATACAAAGTTGTAATAAATAAATTAATAACTTACGGATGATACCAGTAATTAAAGCTGACACTACAAAAAATGTTCACTTGAAATTAAGTATGTATTTTTTTAGCATTTGGAGGCATTTAAAACATTATTGGCAAGGAGATTACAAAACAACACATAATACGGGGTGCAACAGAAAGGGGTGTACAAGCCGAAAGAGAGTTGTTAGGGACATCATTCTGAACAACTTTCACTATAGGACCGACTTGATCAGAGCAACTTTATTTTTATTAACAGAGCACATTTCGGGCCTAGCGCTCAGCTGATCTGTATGGTGGAGTGAAAAATAAAGTTGCTCTGATTAAGTCGTTTAGAATGATGTCCCTATAACGACCCTCTTTCGGCTTGTACAGTACACCCATTACTGTTACACCCTGACACCCTCTATAAGTCAATCGGCATATGATAATTAAAAAAAACTGAAATTAAATAACTAAAGTAAGATGACACGTAAAGCGTCGAACTCAAACTCAAATCTCTTTATTTCCTGCAGCCAATTTACAAATATACTTATTAACTACTTAGAACACGTATTTTTTTGCCCCTTTTCTGCCGTGAGTGATAAGGATATAAAGTTTCATGGCCAGTCACGTCACTGGCACTAAATGGCCATTATGTTAGCGGAATCCCGGCCTGATCTGTACCTATCTGCAACAGCAACTACCTACATTAAATTTATCAGTATATTTACCTCGCATATTGCAAATGGTTGGATTTTCGCAGTGATGTAGCTTTATATTAGTTAGTTAAAGCTTAAGTCAAATAGTGTTATAATAATAACATCATATTCCTATCTAATGTCCTGTTTTGCATGATCTTTACTTATTTATTTGTTTTAATAATGAAGCTTGTGATATTATTAGTGAGTGCGGTGACAGTCGCTGTATCAGATGGTAAGTTTGTATAATTTTCCTTTAGATATTTAAGTATTTATAAACGAAATCTTGTGAATGTTGAGGAGGAAGTGAGCGGTGGATGCCAGGCTTAGGGGTTCCGTAGACGTTCAAGCTTGCTTGACAAGCATTGTTGGCCAAACTTCATGTTTTCATCAAGCAACCGCAATAACGATCAAGCAAAATGATCAAGCAAGTTGTCAAGCATGCTTGACAAGCATGTTAGAGAAAGAAAGAAAGAATTACATAAAAGCCAAGTTGACTCGCCACTGTCCGATCGGTTTACACCACTCTACTATCCACTGTCCACGGTCCACCCACTGTCCACTGTTCTTGATCAATGTAGACTGGCCGTAACGCTTGATGATAGTAGGTTCGTTGCGTTAACTTGCTTAGAACTAAGTAGCGGCCTCCTGTAAACGTCACTCCAGTGCCAACCAAAAGATCATTGGGAAGACCCTTGGAAGACCGAAGACTGTACCTACCTACCGCCTCGCATCTGTCACCAGCAAACGGTCCGTGGCGCGCCCGAGCCTCCTTTGGCAGCCAGCCACCCCTTCACAACTGCTGCTCCGGGTTCTACACCAGCTAACATTATCGTGAATTCGGGCTGGTTCGATTGGTTCTAATGATTTTTTGTAATAAACATCGGTTATCGTTTGCTGATCATATGTCAGGATCTAGGGGGCCTATCAAGCACTTGCTCAGAGTGCTCAGTGGATAAAAGGGGCCTGGGTGTACCAATAGGTCCAGCATTAGACGGTCAACAGTATGGTGTAAAGGCACTGAGATGTTCCCTTACCGTCATTCTCTAGACTGCGGGCTGGTGGCGGAGCTGGACACATTGGTAGCGGGCGGCGTGCGCGTCACAACCGCTCGGGAGTTTCCGTGGCACGTCGGCATCTACTCGGCTCTGGGAGGAGACCAGCCGGAGCAGATCTGCGGCGGGAGTATCATCCGGCCCGACCTCGTTGTTACTGGTGGGTCAAATTATACTGTGCTATATATTTTCATGGAAAATATCATAGTGAGGAAACCTTTACTCATTATAGTCTATTCGTGATAAGAATGCAGTAAAGTCATCACTGTCCGGCGGCCTAGCCACGCCCCGTAACCAATCAAATCGTTTCCAATTAGGTATCAAGCTAAGTTCACAGTGACCAGTTGAAGGCAAACTTTCGAACGCGAAGGTTGTGTCCTGTCCTGTGAGTGTGTGTTATCAGATTTAAATTTAAATTTCACTGCATTCTTATCACAAATAGACTGTAGCTGCGGCGATAGACTAGCGCCCTGTCACTCAAAATGGAGTTTTGAAACACTGGTTATAAGTGGGTACAGTTGTGCTTCTGCCAACCAGTACGGGAAAAAGCGTGACGCTATGTGATGTTAATGTTAGGTACAGTTCTATTGCGAGCAGACGCAAATAATAGCGTCACGCCTTTTCCCATACGGGGTGCCGGAAGCATAGTTGCGCCCACGTTAATCATGTAATCAACTGTTAATTTTGCGTGACAGGGGACTAGCTCATCGTAACCGTACCAGAGATGAAAAATAGCTAAGACCAAAGATACATAATATAATACTAACAAAGACAGTCTCTGAATCAGCTATTAAAATGTAAAAGTAACTACTACACTTGAGTATTATAACACCCGCTTGCACTAAAAATGAGAATCGCCTAAGTTTTTTCCTAACGTTTAAGCTGCTCCTAGCAAAAAAAATGCACTAACCTTAAGCCATTCCTAAGCCATACATTTTAATCTAAGGTTAGGCTGTTCTTAGCCTTAGGTGTATCTTAGCTAGGACAAGACTAACTTACGTTTAGTGCAAATGGGTGGAAGTGTAGTACAGACAGAACAATTAATATCTACTGACAATCAATCAACTGAGTCGATATTGATAAGCGGTGACTCCTCCTGAACCACAAATGAAACGATAACGTGCACGATCAATGTACAATGCTATTAAATTAAATGAATAATTATTTTGATACAATATATCCTGATTCGTAACCGTGATAGATAACTTACGTTTTGCAAATGGGAAAAACCCACGCGGGCACCAGACTCGTCGCGGACACCTATTACATAACAGTCTTTCATTTGCTTAATTGGCTGTTTTTAGTTTCGCGTTGTGGACGGTAAAACGGAAAAGCACAGAGCTTTGTACCTAGGTACCTTTCTTTATGTGTACATAATTAGCTCTGTCCCTTTCTGGTTTCACAACATTACCGTACCTACATAATAGGCTTGCGTCCAAGTTAAGTCAATGAATCTAGGAACAAGTCATAAGTTGAAGCATTATGTAGAAAATGGCTTGAAATTCTCAGAATTGTATATTTCCAGCAGATATATTTTATAAAGTCAATTTTGTGCAAAAAAGACAGTAAGATTTGATGACACTTTTACATGACGTCACTCTGTGGGTATTTCATAGAACTCAGGAACAAAAGTTCCGTTTTGACAGTTCATAAAAAGTATCTATTTTGACTTGACAGGCCACAAACCTATTATTGTTGTGTTGTCTTTACGTCGCTCGGGCACATCGATGCTCCCCATGACAACTTCCGCCTATGACGTAGGTATTGTCTCTACGGGGCGGCGCTCCGTGTCAGGAAAACTTAACCAATTGATCAAACTTCAAACTTACCACCCCACTAGTTAGTAGGTATACATTAAAAACTTGTTTGCATGTCCCCGTTACCCCTTGTGAGGAAACATTCATTACTCCATAGCTGTGGCGGGCGATGGGCTAGCCCCCTGTCACGCAAAATGGAGTGTTAAATCACAGGTTAAAAGTGGGCACAGTTGTGCCTCTGCCACCCCGTATGGGATAAGGCGTGACGCTAAGTTATGTGTCTCCCCAGCTGCCCACTGCTTCGACCACTTACCCAAGAAGTATGACCCGGCTAACATCACCGTCGCGGCGGGCAAGCTGCACAGGCGCATCTACAACAGCGGCGACAGTACGCAACAACAGTCCAACGTGAGTGACGTCACATCATCATCATCATCTGATCATTATCATCATCAGCTTGTCAGGAAGCCCACTGTTGAGTATAGACCTCCTCAGGTATACACTTACCCTGTATATAAGTTACTCTATGGTATACACCATTCAATTTGGTCCCCTGCGAACCACATCCAGTATAACTGCTTTCCTCGCTATCAATCATCTTTGGCTTTCACTTGCCCTCTCGTTTATGGTCCATCTGGTTTTAAGGGAATAGCAAAAGTGTGCCAAGGCGACATCCTGTGGTGCTGCGGTCGAGCCTGCGGTTCCCAATCGAGAGGTCCCAGGTTTGACTATCGGCTGGGGAGGAACCAAATAATCCCCAGGTCTAGGGTGTTTACTTGTTTGTGACGTTGATGTTTCTGGTTCTCAAGATTTAAAAGTAGTGTGGGGCCAGCACCAATGTTTGTGCCCGTATGTAAATGTTATGTTTGTTGTCCGATTGGCACCCACAGGGTACCTAACAATATGAATAATCTGCATGCAGGTGGACACAATCCTGGTGCCAGAGACGTACGACAGCTCGTGGACGAACTACCAGGACGACATCGCTGTCACCATCTTGACCACCGCCTTCACTTACAACAGCTACGTAAAGCCGGTCTGTCTGGACTTCGACCGGGAGTTAGACAACAGCCAGCTCAGCTCCGGCAACGTGGGGAAGGTTTGTGAAGCCCGGCTTTGACGTAACACCAGTCAGCGAGACGTTAGCGGGCGGGCGAATAACAAATATTTGTATTACTGAAATGCATATCTTATTAGATACCTACGTACATTTCAATGGCGTTATGTGATCCTAAGTAAAGAAATACGAGGAACCCGCAGCCCGTATACACCCTGTACAGTTTTTAGGGTTTCGTATCTCAGAAGGTCACTCGTGTGTCTGTCCATCCGTCCGTCCGTCCGTCCGTCCGTCCGTCACACACAGGCAATTTACTCAGAACATATTGGACCGATGAAGTTGAAAATTGGTACACATATGGCCAAGTATCTGTGACCCAAAGACAGAGTTACAATATAAATATGGATTGTAATGTTTGGCCACTTTTGGGGGGCCAAATGATAAAAATAAAATTCAAAAAAATCAAAATATGCCGTGTGACATATCAAATGAAAGCGCATGGTGTGAGGGAGGATCTTAAATTATTTTTAAGACTTATTTTGAAAAGTTGTGCTCAATAATATGACCGACTCGCATGTCATCAAAACCTCTAGCTAGGGTACTTCCCAAAGACCTAAAAATCTGAAATTTGGTATGAAAGCACATGTTTGCATCCATATCCCATAAAAACTCCGAAATCTACAACTTTGACCCCCTAACCCACAAAACCTGGGGTGCAAAGTTTGTATGAAAAACTGAATTTTAGGGTACTTTTAGGGTATTTTGTTGGTGTTAGTCCTATTATTGTTGTAAGAAACCCTCTCAACGCGAGTCCAACTCGCACTTGGAAGCTGATTATTAGTAAGGCTATAAATACTCATATTATTTACAAAAGTAGGTAGTTATAGCCTACTTTTTACGGTCAATCAATGCAATAGTTACTGTCGACCCTTTTTCTAAATAAAGTGAGTAGGTATATAGTTACCTACCTACTTCACCAGTCTTTAGAAGACTTTTTTTTTGGTAGACTTTTCTTCTTAGTACTTACAATTGGCATTCGGCAGGTGGTCGGCTGGGGGCTGACGGAGGTGAACAAGTTCTCGCAGTCCCTCAAGGTGGTGGAGCTGCCCTTTATCAGCCTGGCGAGCTGCCGAGAGATCTCCGACAACCGGCAGTACCTCACCAACGACAAGATCTGCGCCGGATACGTGCACGGTGAGTGGGAGGAAACCTTCTTTACTCCCAAGCCCCAGTCACGGAAAATAGTAGATACCTACCTACTTAGGTAATATAAACGTGGGCACAGCTCTGTGCCTCTTCCACCTTTGTAGGGGAAAATAGGCGACGTTATTTTACTGAACCTATTTCTGCTGAATTACAGAGAACGTTACAGTCTTGATAAGCCGTATTTCGGTGTGTGACAGGCGTCCGGCTTTAGCCGGACATAGTCAGGCTTTTTGATTGCCTGTACGGCCAAAATAAGCGTCGTCCGGCCTGTCCGGCTTTTGTTAGGCTTTATAGATTTCAAAATTCGCGCGCATCGAGACCAGTGTTGCCAGAGTCTACTCAGCCCAGGTTGCCATTTGTAGGTTCAAATGTTGCCATCTGAAACCAAAGGTTGCCATTAGAAAAAATCTGTAAAAAAAATCTATGCGTTTAATAAAATAATAACCTTTGCCTATCTTCTAATGGATGAAATGAACATTTATCTCTTATCTATCTATCTAAAAAATAATAAGATGGCAACACTTTCTTTCTTTCATGTTTTACATTGTACATTGACAAAGAAGGACGGACAGACCAACCAATTTGTTTGATCCAACTGAATGCAACTAGGTACCTACCTACCATTTGCCTAGTTTTATGTTTTATTAGAGCATTTTTTGTTTTACAAAATGAGAGTAAAACGGGTGAGCTGTTCTCGAACCTACTGTAGTCTAAACGTGTAGGTACACCGAACAGTGTTCGGCGAACACAGATCGCGCTTGTTGAGTCTTTCTTGCTTTGCTTGACACTCGCGCGAAACGCGCGGCAAAACTGATAGGAGTTTTAGTTTAGAAAAATAAATTCTGAATACAAAGTAATATTCAGTAATGTTACTGAATTATTAATTTAGTAAGTAGTTGTGTTTAAAAAAAGAGAAATTTACATTATTTGAGACAAAATCTGAAACTCGAAGACAAACCAAAAACACTATTTGCAGCCAAAATTACCTACCTACTTATTAGGTACCTTTCGTCGATTTCTTGCAAGCATTATGAATTTATGACCCTGAGCAACGTCTTATTCCTATCCTAGGCACCCTAAACGCTGGAAAGGGCTGATGACAGTGATTGATAACGTTTACTGGCTGATGATGAATAAAATGAATGAATGATGATTCAATCAGTAAAGTTGGTTTTTCAAATAGGACTATAGGTAGTCTGCGATAAAAACAATAAGAAGAGAACTTACCCATAGATTTAAAAACAAAAGTATTAGAAAATCACGAAACAAACTTCCTTTCGCACTGCACTAGATACAATTTACTTTTATGTCTAGCTTCACCAAATTAGACCTTTTGTTTGTAGAAATACGGGTACAATTTGTTTGTCTACTAATTATGTATTGTTGGGAATAAAAATGCGTTCAAGATTTTGATTTTGTTCAATTCGATGCGTTCAGTTCATCTGCGAAAGACACACACATGGCGTCATTTGGTATTCTCCTAAATTATTATCCTCCTTATAATTTGCAATGGAATAGTAATGAAATAGTAATGAAATATAAGTGAAATTCTCAGAGCAGCATTACTGGTCCACGACTTGTATTACTGCATTCATTTTTTATGTGTCAATTGGGCGGCGGCTTTCTTTGATTGAGTGTCGGCAGTCTTTCAAATTAGGCCGGAGCGGCGGGGTCAAAGAACACGCAGAAAATGAACGGAGTATACCTATTTGTGTTGCACAGGTCGCGCGGCGGTGTGCCGCGGCGACAGTGGCGGCGGGCTCGTGTTCGCGCGGCGCGAAGCCAACTCGCGCGAGCGCTACTTCCTGCGCGGCATCGTCTCCGTGGCGCTGAAGCCGGTCGACATATCACGCAAGTGCAATGTGGACGTCGCCGCCATGTTCACTCGCGTCACGGCGCCGCAGCACGAGAGGTTCCTCAGCGACATACTCAGGGATGTGAGTCAAATGTCGAATGCTATTTATTCAATCAATCAACGGGAAATATAATATTGGTTAAAAAAAACGAAACCTCCAACTAAAATACTGCCTTTCCGACAAGTCACCGAAGAGGTTGTTGTTGTTTAGTATTTTGTCCGGAGATTTTGTAGGTACTTCAGTTAGGTTAGGTTGGACTTTTTTCGTCGCACGTTTAAATACTAGCCCCTAAAATAAAACTAAGGTGACGTTTTTAACTGTCCCTCTGGCAAGAGGTCTGCTCACTGGACGTCTTGCGATTCTAAATAGCAATACGGTAGCCGCTTTCGTCCACCTTCCATCCGTGATCTCTCGTTGCCAAGTATCCTACTGAAGATTTAAGGCATTGGTCTAATATCAAATGTCAGTGACTCAAAACCTCATTATTTTAGTCCATGACGTGAATGGCGAAGGAGAATCCTTGGTATCGCGTAGTTTGACTAATCGAACCACCAGTTATTTCCTAGTTGTTCGACTGATCAAAAAACTAGACTTTTGTTCCTGGTGTAGGTACCTACTGACTTAGAGCAAATTTTACCAACGAAGATCGAGAGTATCATCCACTTTTTCATAGAATTATCTCATTTTGAACTGTCATTGTCATACAAAATTATCCGATAGTTACTTTCGCATAACTTTTCTTGGTAAAATCCAGCCTTAGTAAAACTATTTGGTCAGCTATAGTGCGTTTCATCGAATAGTTCCTTTGGGTCAAGGCATTTTCGTTCGTAACCTTTGACAATAAAGACTTCGACAAAGGAACTATTTGATGAAACGCATTCTAATAACGTGGGAACGCGGGGTTTGACTTTCATATAGTTGTGTGTTATAGTTGTAGGGGTTCTGGGTGCACTTCACGATCAAAAACGTTAACTTTGCAGCAAAATTATATTTAAAAAAAAAATGTAGGTAAACACAGAAATTTCTAAGCTCAAGGGACGTGCGGCGAGAGCAAATGCTAATATATCGACTGGTTTCCTAACGGTGGCACCGCCCGCGCGCCCGCACTCACCCCGCGCATCCCCTAAGCTCTAACAGAGTTTAGTTGGTTTATTTGCGTCGCTTACATGCCCCACCCCAGTGCTGTCTTGGCAGCACTCATCTTCGATAGGTAGACGAGCGACGCGTCCGGCAGATCGGGTAAGGACACCAGTTCTCGTCCTGACTTTTACCATTCTGGTACGTCCGTCCTTACCCGGGAGCGTCTCTATAATTGTGCCTCGTGGCCAGTGGTTTCGAGGTCCATCAGGGTCAACGACAAAAACAAGGTCTCCCACTTGCAAGGGCCTTGTTTCCTTGTTCCACTTCTTTCTGGGTAGCATGTCGGGAAGTACTTCTCTCACCCATCTCTTCCAGTACAAATCGGCGAGTCTTTGTGTGATCCTCCATTGTTTTCGAACGTAGAAGTCGGAATCATCGAAAACACCCAGCTGAGGCAGGTCAGACGGTGAGCCCAGTAGAAAATGATTCGGTGTCAACGACTCTTTGCTTCCAGCTTCTACAGAGACGTGGGTTAGAGGGCGACTGTTCACCATACTCTCTACTTCAGCGAGAAGAGTGTTGAAAGTTTCTTCTCTGGGTGCGCGTTCTTTCAGGACGACTTTCAGAGCCTCTTTCACTGTCCGAATAAGTCTTTCCCACGCCCCACCCCAGTGTGGACTTGCAGCAGGAATGAAGGTCCATTTGGCCTTGTACGTCGTGACTGTGTCTTGCAAGGAATTTTTAACGAGTTCCTGTAAGGCACGTCTCAGTTCAGCATCGGCTCCACGCAGGTTTGTGCCATTGTCTGAGAAGATATACTTAGGCCATCCCCTCCTAGCTCCCATCCGACGCATGGCGTTGATCAGAGCATCTGTCGTTAAAGAACCAACTGTCTCAATGTGAATGGCCCTTACGGTTAGACATGTAAATAGGACCCCGTATCTTCTCTCTCTTCTTCTTCCTATGGTGACCTCCTGTGGCCCGAACAGGTCTATGCCGCAGAAGGTGAAAGCTCGTTGGTGATGAGCCATCCTTGCTTCAGGTAAGTTTCCCATTCTAGGGTTTTCCGGTTTGCATTTTCTAATTTTGCAAAACATACATCTTGATGCAACGTACTTCACTGTCGGTCGCAGCCTAATAATCCAATATCTTTGTTTCAGGTTATTTACTACAGTCTCTTGGTTCCCGTGAGCAGCGCTGATATGGTAAGAGTGAACAAGCAATCTAGTAATGTAGTCACGTCCGTCTAAGATTGCTGGTCGTTTGGTTTCAGGTGATACATCAGGCGCATCGTCGATCCGGCCTCCAACGCGCAGGACCCCGTGCTCGTCGAGATATGGTGACAAAGTAAGTAACTTGCTATTCTTTTCTATATAGTTGCCTTTTTTCAGGATATCGATTTCATGTTTAAAACATTTCGCTTGTGAATATCTCAGTAACAGGCGTTCAGCTGTCTCCATTATGCCGTCATTTACGTCATCGGTAAGTTTTCGACATCTATTTATAAACACCAATACAGCACGAGTACTCCTCAGTAGTCGCAGCCAAGAAGAAAACCGAGTAGGATCAGGCACAGGTAAGACTTTATCACAAACAAGCTGTGTTAAGTTAACGCGCTCTAATTCAGTTTCATTTATTGCAGGTCGCGTAACATCCTTTGGCCAGGTGCATTCATCGTGCGATAAGAAGTCCGGTCCGTGAAGCCATTGACCCTGTAAAATAGACACGTCGTACGCCTCTCGAGTGCCTACATCGGCGATGTTTAGATCCGTAGGGATATATCTCCACTCGTCGCTGCAGGTAAGCTCATCAATTTCGCCTAAGCGATTAGCTATGTAAGGCTTATATGTACGAGATTTATTTTTCACCCAAAACAATACCGTGCTCGAATCGCTCCAAAATATTTTTCGTTGCGCTTTAATCTTGTGCTCTTTAATTATAGTTTCAGCTAATCTAGCGGCTAAAACAGCTGCATTCAATTCCAGTCTAGGTATCGAGGTTGTTTTATTTGGTGAAACACGGCATTTACTCGCAATAAATGCTTTGCTTACGTGCCCGTTATCCTCCCAGCGCCAATACGCAACCGCGCACATAGCCTTAGATGACGCATCGCAAAATACATGCAATTCCAGGTTTGTATAGCGAGCGCCTTGCGACTGCTGTGACGTAACAGATCTTATCGGCGCGGGCGTATTGTCTCGTTCGGGCGGCTGACTGGCTTCCACGTCGGTCGCTGGTCCCGGCGTTGTCGCTCCCATAGCCGCTGCATTGTAATAATAACGAGGCAGTCGTACGATGCGTAATGACTTCAAACAACTAATCCAGTTGGACCACTTATCGTATATTATATCTGGTATTTTATCGTCCCAGTCTATGTCTTGCTGCCAGCATTCTTGCAATATTAATTTTCCATTAATTGTGAACGGAGATAAAAATCCATATACGTCAAATATAGACATAACGATTCGCAACATGTCTCGTTTTGTAGGCCTTTGTTTTCCGTTTATTAAGTTTTCAGGAATCTTCTTAAATGACACATCGAAACCCAGTGCATCCTCACATGGAAACCAAATTAAACCAAGTGTTCGTTCGCTTTCAAACTGCTCTCCGATTTTAAACTTTACGGCCGCTTCGCCTAAGGTTTCTTTTGGCATGGATTGAAGTACTTGCTTGCTATTCGAAGTCCAGTTACGTAGTTCGAAGCCACCCTGCTGATGAATCATCTGTATATCTCTTGTCAGCTTGATTGCGGTTTCTTCGTCTGGAACGCTATCTATATAATCATCTACGTAGTGTTGATTATATATGGCCTCGCAGGAGGGTAACATTGTAGACTCGAAGCGCTTGGCGTTTTTGTTTTTTATATACTGGGCTATAAACGGAGAACAATTAGCCCCAAATATTAGCGAGGTCATGGCGTATGTTTTTAAGGGCGCCTTTGGTTTGCTTCTATATAAAAATCGTAGGGAGTTTTGGTCCTCTTTTTGGATTTTCACCCTTAGGTACATATCTTTTATATCACTGGTTAATCCAATGCGTTGCTCTCGGAACCGTAGCATTATTCCGAACAGTGAGGTAAGTAGGTCAGGGCCCTTAAGCAGGTAATCGTTCAGTGACAATCCCTTTGTTTTAGCGGCAGCATCAAAGACGAGACGTAGACGCTTCTTGTTTTTGTTATCCACGCCAAAATGTGGGAGGTACCACGTTTTGTCAGTCACATCAGTGTTTTCCAGCTCCCGTGCGTAGTCGTTATCAAACAAATGTTGGACGCGTTCATTGTATCTGTTCTTGTATGACTCGCATTTTTCCATCTTCCGTTCTACAGCTTTGAGTCGCGAGAGTGCGTGAGGAAATGAGTCAGGCATGACGCAGTTTTCATTCTTCCAGGGTAGCCCGACGTACCATCTTCCATTAGTGAGCGTAGAATTTTGATCCAGATATTCAACAGCTCGTACATCTTCTTGGTTCTCACGCGGTTTGTTGCTGACACCCAGGGAGTCGAAGGAGAAAGAGCGACGAACTTCTTCGTGCAGATCGCGTAGCAATTGGTTTTGGTCAGTGACGTCATCATGGACATCGTTGTTGCTGTTCGCGATAAAGAGAGTTGAGTGAGGTTCGTGCGCTGATGACGTCATCGTAGGCGGCGCCCTACCGTGAAGGCACCAGCCTAATGGCGTACGAGTGGCACAGGGCTCCTGAGGCGTGCCAGTGACAACTTCCAAAGGTAACATTAGGTGGTAGTTGTCTTGCCCTATCAACACTTCCGGTTTCAATTGTTCGTACCATAAGTCACTTTTAAGTCCTTGTAAATGCGTATAATTATCATAGTTCACAGTGTTCATGTTTTGTTTAGGTAGTTTAAGTTCCTCCACACTTCGCGCGTTAATCGTAAACATATTATGTCCATTCTTATTAGATAACGTTAGATCAACCAATTGAGTATCGCACACTAACTCGGTATTGTCCCATGCGCCACGCACACGCATGCACTCCCGGCGCCCGCGCAGCCCCGCGCGCTCCGCCAGATCGGCGCTTATCAATGTCACTGTCGACCCGTCATCCAACAGAGCACTACTAGAAATTACTCCGTGCGGTCCGTGAATGTTAATTGGCACAACTTTTAATAACACTTTCGCCGACGTGTTCGTATGCGCGACTACTTGAGAACTTGAGTCCGACTCGATCTCAGTCACTTGCACGGTACTGTTATTGTTCTCGTATTGTCTCTCACTAGGTACGAAATGTAACAAACGATGGTGCGCTTGCCCGCAGTTATCAACATCACATACCGGCGCGGGGCACAGCTGTTTATCATGACGACATAACAGGCACTTATAACACAGCCCGTACCTTTTCACATGACGCCAGCGATCTTTTCTTAATGACCGTTTGAACTTTTTGCAATCAGTTAAATTGTGATTAGGTCCATGACAATAACGACACTTATCCAAACTTTGTCCACTTTGCACTAATATTGTTTGTGAGTGATTATTAGCACTATTGTCTATACATCTACGCTTATAGGCGTCCTTTGGAGTATTTATTAATGTAACACTGCACTGTGATATTTTAACGGCTTCTTGATGTAGAAATTCCGACAGCTGATCGAGTCTAGTCGTAGTACCTGCTGTGTTGTGTAGGTATCTATAGTCGGCCCACTTAGACAATAGGATGGTAGGCAGTTTAGATAAGACAACCGTGATTAGACTCGAGTCTTCTAGATGATTTTTACGTCCAAGTACACTTACTGCTGCGACGTAATTTTTTATTTTATTTGAAAACACAACAATGTCTTTGTGATAATCAGGTGACACTGCATTAATTTTTTGTATCTCTTGTTTAATGCGTGACAGGATTCCGTCAGGATTCCCGAACTGGAGTTCTAGCGTAGACATTAGTGTTTCGGGAGAGGTAGCCGTAATGAGTAACGCCTGGACAGCGTCCTTGGCTGCGCCACGAAGACACTTTCGCAGCCTCCACAAGTTTTCCGAATCACTGAATTTGCACAGACGGGATGATTCTTCGTAGGCCATCTTAAACTGGAGCCATTCCATCGAATCGCCAGCAAATAGCGGTAGCTCCCTCGGTGTGCTGATGCGGCTGAGTAGGTATGTATTGTTGTTTTGGTTGCTGACAGAAGTTATTACTAGGTCTTTAAGTACAGTCGCCAGCTGTTGAATTGGACCATCAGTGCCGGCTTCCGTGGTCGCCGGCGGACACAACACGCCTGAGGTTTCTCCGTGATTGGTGGCATGTTGTGGCTCCAACCCTTTTCGACTGTTTTCCACCCATTTTTCTACGTAACTTTGGTTATCGGCAACCGACTGGTGTGGACTGTATTTTTCATCATTTAGTTCGGCTAGGTTTGCTTGTAAGCGTTTGTCGATGAGTTCCATTTCTATTCGGGCTTTTGCCTCTGCCGCCTCTAACTCCAGTTTCTTTCTGCGCGCCTCAATAGAAGATGTTGACATTCCAGAAGATCTGTGTGACAAAGATTTTCGTATAGAAGGTGGGCCGGCTTTCGGCATCTCTGACTTGACACTTCCAACGCCACTTTTCGCTGAATCTAAAAACTTAGTTTTGTCAACTTGTGTCTTTGGTCCAACATTTTGAGCTCCACTTGTAGACGGCTGAAATTGATCGGCTTCCATAGCTTTATTTTTCTCCTGCTCCTTCTTTGCAGTGCTGCGTGTGTTAACCATGCTGGTTTTCGACGGCGTGCGGAATACCATTGAGATCCGGTTCGAATGACCACTTTGGTTAACACACGCAGCACTGCAAAGAAGGAGCAGGAGAAAAATAAAGCTATGGAAGCCGATCAATTTCAGCCGTCTACAAGTGGACCTTAACCAATAAAATAAAAATAAAATAAAATGATGTTGATGATGAATAGAGCTAATTACATAGAGCTATTCTGTACGACCATCGGTACCTAAATTACTGTAATTTATGGCAATAAACGAATGAAATGAAATATAAGAAACTATTTTTATTGCAACACTGAGTCTGTCTCTACTTCAGTCACAAATCTAATTATGTTTCAGTAAAGCGATTTTTCACTTCCTTCCACAGTTTGGAAAGAGATTCTGATTTGGACACGTTCCCAGCAGTCTCGGGCTTGGGCACGTAAGTCTTCCACTCGCTTGCTATAGCAGACGCGACCTTTGTGGGGGCATGTCTTCTGTGTGCATTGATCTGCAACACACGTTATGAAGTTGTGCCAGACAAGGTGGCACAGGCCTAAGATACTTTAGGTTTAAACACTTAAATTTTTACCCAACATTTTAATTGGTTGATCAACAACAAGTATGGTTTTAGTAGGTACCTATCTACTTATTAGAAAATATTTATCAGCAACTTTTATTATGGTTTCTTCAACTCTCATCACCATCATCAGTCTGACATGGAAGCTGCTGAGTACAATCATGCTTCATCAACACAACATCATCATTCATCTATAGATACCTACCATCCATTGTAAGTAAATTATTCATTACTAGTATATTTTGCTTATCTACTTATTGATATGTTTGATTCGTTTTGTGTCAGCTAAGGCAGGGTGAAAATTAAATTAAATTCGGAAAAACTAAATAAGAAGTTAATCCCTAAGTAAAAGCTCAAACTTATTTGGTGTAATAGTTTCATTACAATATGAACCACAAGGTCTGCTCGAATGTGGAATACTGATGATTCCCCTGTGTGTTGCAGATCAATGCACACAGAAGACATGCCCCCACAAAGGTCGCGTCTGCTATAGCAAGCGAGTGGAAGACTTACGTGCCCAAGCCCGAGACTGCTGGGAACGTGTCCAAATCAGAATCTCTTTCCAAACTGTGGAAGGAAGTGAAAAATCGCTTTACTGAAACATAATTAGATTTGTGACTGAAGTAGAGACAGACTCAGTGTTGCAATAAAAATAGTTTCTTATATTTCATTTCATTCGTTTATTGCCATAAATTACAGTAATTTAGGTACCGATGGTCGTACAGAATAGCTCTATGTAATTAGCTCTATTCATCATCAACATCATTTTATTTTATTTTTATTTTATTGGTTAAGGTCCGCCAACGGACAATACATGTTTACTTAATAGTTACATTTTGTACTAATTGTAGATGTTTGTCCACTTATAGGCAAACACAGCATGCATCAAATTACATTTCATTATATAACAAATATTGAGTAAAATAGTTATTTAGTTAATTAATTACAATTTTTATTTGTTTATTTAAGTTAAGTTTGAATTGATATTAATATACATCACTAAATGAATTTCAGTTTTGATTTACATAATAATTTAATTAATTAATTACAAATTTCATGATGGTGAAGAAATTTTATCATCATCATCATCATCATAATACTCAAGCTATTCCAGCGACATTCTTTTTTGTGTTGCAGATCAATGCTCACAGAGAAAGTAGGTACTTCCGCAAAGGTCGCGCCAGCTATCGCGATCGTGTCAGAGACCTCTGAGGCTGAGAACGAATCCGAAGTGGTCACAAAAAGTGCCATTTCCAAAGTGTGGAAGAAATTCAAAGACAACTTCCGCGAAACTGCGTAGCTTTGTGGGCTTTACTGAACACGGTGCCATTATTGTAATCAGAGTTAGATATTACCTAGGATTTAATAGCCTCCAATTAGATGCACGTGCACGATATAATACTTGGAGGGCTTGTTTCACAATGTCCGAATAAGCCAATGTGATGTGACAGATAAATCGTAGGGAGTAAAAATCACATTTTACGAGTTAACCATTTCTTACATTATATTTTTTATGAAGTCAGCCTCATCTTATCAATTCAATTCAATTCAAAAAAAATATTGACCATAAAATCATACATATTACTTAGTCAACGTCAATATAATATTAATATTTTTGTATACTACCGCCCGTTCGGAAGTTGTGGGCTTAGGGATGGAGCAAAGAAGGGTAAGAAACCTCCCCCGTACCTCTTTTAAAATATCAGAGCCTTAAAAATACAATGTTATGTATTTCTACTTAAGTCTAAGGAAATACACCGAGGAGAGACGTACTGACTCAGTCCATCGCCCCTCTTTGGATTTCTGTGCGCTGAGATGGTAAAGACCATGCAGTTTTGTCATCTAAATATTCTTTTACACTGTAATAAGACTTCTTCAATAGGCCGTTTTTGACATAGTTTTTGAACCTCCTTTCTGGTAGGTCCGTTGCTTCATTAGGTATTTTATTATAAAAACTAACACATACTCCCATAAAAGAGTGAGCACCCTTACTGAGTCTGAACGCGGGCATAGCAATCTTATTTCTATTTCTAGTGCTAATACTATGATGTTTTTTCTGGTATACATGATATTTTCATAAATGTATTGACAGGTAACAGTAAGTATATTGATATTTTTGAATTTGTCCCTTAGTGATTGCCTAGCATCTAGTTGATATCATAAACTAAACCTATCTGTGAATAAAGTAACATGCAATGTGTATTTATTTTTTATTTTTCGTAATTTCTTTATTGAACCCACATGACATACATTTTATTTCATCTACTTACACCTATTTATTTTTTAGAATCTTGTCTATATCAGTACCCGTAGAATCTTATGCAAAAATTAATATAAATCTTGGGAAATGGTAGTGCCGTGCTAAGTTGAGCAAATGAGGCTGTGACCTCCATTCCTCGAAACCATTCTATGAATATCGATAATCATTAAGTACCTATATCAAAAAGATTATCTATGCCAAAAGTTCTGTTAGTCCGATCAGTCGGAAAAAGTGAAACTTTAAAAGCTTGGCCCTATTAATTGGACCGGTGTGAAGTTGGCAGCCAAAAAGTTAGCAGCCAAAATAATCCGACCGAATTAAAGAGTGTTATTTTAATTTTAACACTAATGGCCTCTGTGATGGGTTTTAGACCATACAAGGACGTACCACACACCACAAGACCTAGCCTATGTACTGTCCAACCCTCCTTATCAGTCAAAATGGCCCGCAGCACTTTCAAGATAAAGAAAGAAAGAAAGAAAAAGTTTGATCTTTCGCCAGCCGGATGGCCGGTGGATGTGTCTTGTCGTCCGATATTAGTATTCAAAAGTATTCTAGATTATGGTCTAGGACCTACTTTACAAAACTGGACCTAGCCTATGTACTGTCCGAACCTTTAAATCAGTCAAAATCACCAGCAGCGCTTTCAAGATGAGGAAAAAATAAACATGTCTGAGCTTTCAACGACCGTGGTAGTGTCTTGTCGTCCGATATTAGTATTCAAAAGTATTCTAGATTATGGTCTAGGACCTACTGTACAAAACTGGACTTAGCCTATGTACTGTCCGAACCTTTAAATCAGTCAAAATCACCAGCAGCGCTTTCAAGATGAGGAAAAAATAAACATGTCTGAGCTTTCAACGACCGTGGTAGTGTCTTGTCGTCCGATATTAGTATTCAAAAGTATTCTAGATTATGGTCTAGGACCTACTTTACAAAACTAGACCTAGCCTATGTACTGTCCGAACCTTTAAATCTGTCAAAATCACCAGCAGCGCTTTCAAGATGAGGAAAAAATAAACATGTCTGAGCTTTCAACGACCGTGGTAGTGTCTTGTCGTCCGATATTAGTATTCAAAAGTATTCTAGATTATGGTCTAGGACCTACTTTACAATACTAGACCTAACCTATGTACTGTCCGAACTTTTAAATCCGTCAAAATCACCAGCAGCGCTTTCAAGATGAGGAAAAAATAAAAAAAGTCTGAGCTTTCAACGACCGTGGTAGTGTCTTGTCGTCCGATATTAGTATTCAAAAGTATTCTAGATTATGGTCTAGGACCTACATTACAAAACTAGACCTAGCCTATGTACTGTCCGAACCTTTAAATCTGTCAAAATCACCAGCAGCGCTTTCAAGGTGAGGAAAAAATAAACATGTCTGAGCTTTCAACGACCGTGGTAGTGTCTTGTCGTCCGATATTAGTATTCAAAAGTATTCTAGATTATGGTCTAGGACCTACATTACAAAACTAGACCTAGCCTATGTACTGTCCGAACCTTTAAATCTGTCAAAATCACCAGCAGCGCTTTCAAGATGAGGAAAAAATAAACATGTCTGAGCTTTCAACGACCGTGGTAGTGTCTTGTCGTCCGATATTAGTATTCAAAAGTATTCTAGATTATGGTCTAGGACCTACTTTACAAAACTAGACCTAGCCTATGTACTGTCCGAACCTTTAAATCCGTCAAAATCACCAGCAGCGCTTTCAAGATGAGGAAAAAATAAACATGTCTGAGCTTTCAACGACCGTGGTAGTGTCTTGTCGTCCGATATAAGTATTCAATAGTATTCTAGATTATGGTCTAGGACCTATTTTACAAAACTAGAACGAGCCTATGTACTGTCCGAACCTTTAAATCCGTCAAAATCACCAGCAGCGCTTTCAAGATTAGGAAAAAATAAACATGTCTGAGCTTTCAACGACCGTGGTAGTGTCTTGTCGTCCGATATTTGTATTCAAAAGTATTCTAGATTATGGTCTAGGACCTACTTTACAAAACTGGACCTAGCCTATGTACTGTCCGAACCTTTAAATCCGTCAAAATCACCAGCAGCGCTTTCAAGATGAGGAAAAAATAAACATGTCTGAGCTTTCAACGACCGTGGTAGTGTCTTGTCGTCCGATATTAGTATTCAAAAGTATTCTAGATTATGGTCTAGGACCTACTTTACAAAACTAGACCTAGCCTATGTACTGTCCGAACCTTTAAATCTGTCAAAATCACCAGCAGCGCTTTCAAGATGAGGAAAAAATAAACATGTCTGAGCTTTCAACGACCGTGGTAGTGTCTTGTCGTCCGATATTAGTATTCAAAAGTATTCTAGATTATGGTCTAGGACCTACTTTACAAAACTAGACCTAGCCTATGTACTGTCCGAACCTTTAAATCCGTCAAAATCACCAGCAGCGCTTTCAAGATGAGGAAAAAATAAACATGTCTGAGCTTTCAACGACCGTGGTAGTGTCTTGTCGTCCGATATTAGTATTCAAAAGTATTCTAGATTATGGTCTAGGACCTACTTTACAAAACTGGACCTAGCCTATGTACTGTCCGAACCTTTAAATCTGTCAAAATCACCAGCAGCGCTTTCAAGATGAGGAAAAAATAAACATGTCTGAGCTTTCAACGACCGTGGTAGTGTCTTGTCGTCCGATATTAGTATTCAAAAGTATTCTTGATTATGGTCTAGGACCTACTTTACAAAACTAGACCTAGCCTATGTACTGTCCGAACCTTTAAATCTGTCAAAATCACCAGCAGCGCTTTCAAGATGAGGAAAAAATAAACATGTCTGAGCTTTCAACGACCGTGGTAGTGTCTTGTCGTCCGATATTAGTATTCAAAACTATTCTAGATTATGGTCTAGGACCTACTTTACAATACTAAACCTAGCCTATGTACTGTCCGAACCTTTAAATCCGTCAAAATCACCAGCAGCGCTTTCAAGATGAGGAAAAAATAAAAAAAGTCTGAGCTTTCAACGACCGTGGTAGTGTCTTGTCGTCCGATATTAGTATTCAAAAGTATTCTAGATTATGGTCTAGGACCTACTTTACAAAACTAGACCTAGCCTATGTACTGTCCGAACCTTTAAATCCGTCAAAATCACCAGCAGCGCTTTCAAGATGAGGAAAAAATAAACATATCTGAGCTTTCAACGACCGTGGTAGTGTCTTGTCGTCCGATATAAGTATTCAATAGTATTCTAGATTATGGTCTAGGACCTATTTTACAAAACTAGAACGAGCCTATGTACTGTCCGAACCTTTAAATCCGTCAAAATCACCAGCAGCGTTTTCAAGATTAGGAAAAAATAAACATGTCTGAGCTTTCAACGACCGCGGTAGTGTCTTGTCGTCCGATATTTGTATTCAAAAGTATTCTAGATTATGGTCTAGGACCTACTTTACAAAACTGGACCTAGCCTATGTACTGTCCGAACCTTTAAATCCGTCAAAATCACCAGCAGCGCTTTCAAGATGAGGAAAAAATAAACATGTCTGAGCTTTCAACGACCGTGGTAGTGTCTTGTCGTCCGATATTAGTATTCAAAAGTATTCTAGATTATGGTCTAGGACCTACTTTACAAAACTAGACCTAGCCTATGTACTGTCCGAACCTTTAAATCTGTCAAAATCACCAGCAGCGCTTTCAAGATGAGGAAAAAATAAACATGTCTGAGCTTTCAACGACCGTGGTAGTGTCTTGTCGTCCGATATTAGTATTCAAAAGTATTCTAGATTATGGTCTAGGACCTACTTTACAAAACTAGACCTAGCCTATGTACTGTCCGAACCTTTAAATCCGTCAAAATCACCAGCAACGCTTTCAAGATGAGGAAAAAATAAAAAAAGTCTGAGCTTTCAACGACCGTGGTAGTGTCTTGTCGTCCGATATTAGTATTCAAAAGTATTCTAGATTATGGTCTAGGACCTACATTACAAAACTAGACCTAGCCTATGTACTGTCCGAACCTTTAAATCTGTCAAAATCACCAGCAGCGCTTTCAAGATGAGGAAAAAATAAACTTGTCTGAGCTTTCAACGACCGTGGTAGTGTCTTGTCATCCGATATTAGCATTCAAAAGTATTCTAGATTATGGTCTAGGACCTACATTACAAAACTAGACCTAGCCTATGTACTGTCCGAACCTTTAAATCTGTCAAAATCACCAGCAGCGCTTTCAAGATGAGGAAAAAATAAACATGTCTGAGCTTTCAACGACCGTGGTAGTGTCTTGTCGTCCGATATTAGTATTCAAAAGTATTCTAGATTATGGTCTAGGACCTACTTTACAAAACTAGACCTAGCCTATGTACTGTGCGAACCTTTAAATCCGTCAAAATCACCAGCAGCGCTTTCAAGATGAGGAAAAAATAAACATGTCTGAGCTTTCAACGACCGTGGTAGTGTCTTGTCGTCCGATATTAGTATTCAAAAGTATTCTTGATTATGGTCTAGGACCTACATTACAAAACTAGACCTAGCCTATGTACTGTCCGAACCTTTAAATCTGTCAAAATCAACAGCAGCGCTTTCAAGATGAGGAAAAAATAAACATGTCTGTGTTGTGTAGTTACGAAACGTAACTACAGACTGTGTGTAATGATCTGATACACTATGCATATGTAGTAGTAGTCGATGGTTGGTACAGACGGCACGACGCGTCCAATGAATTGAGTAACAGTCGTTTTGTATCTTGTCATGTCTCTAGCTAGAACAGATTACATCATCATCCTACGCATGTATGTAATGGCTAACAAACTAAAATAATTTAATAAAATAAAGTGTGTTCCTCCAAAATCTATGTTTTAATAATAACAAAACATGGCGCAGCCGACGGAGTAACCAGTGATGGGTGGAAATACCAAGGATTTAGAAAAATCTGAAGCTGAAGAGACAAAATCAAATTACGAGATGGCGGCCGCGATGCCCGCGATTGAATACCGGATGCCGGCACCCCTGGACCTGGAAATAGTGGACAATTTATATCCTCAGTGGCAGCGTTTCAAGCAAGGCTTCAAGATTTTCATTTCTGCAGCTGGACTTGGGCAAATCTCGGAAACCAGAAAAGCTTCAATTTTGTTGAACTGCATTGGGCAGGCAGCACAAGAGCTGTACTTTAACACATTAATAACAGGTGATGATGCGAACCCTAAATTGGAGGATGTGATCAAGTCATTTGAAGATTACTTCGCGCCGAAGTCCAATGAGGTGATAAATACGTTTCACTTTAATAAAAGGTGTCAAGAAGATGGTGAAACCTTCGATAGTTTCTACACACAAATAAGAAAAATAGCAGCGAATTGCAACTTCGATACGCAACTCGACAGAATGTTGCGGGATCGCATTATTGTAGGAATAAAGGAACATAGAACACAACAGAAGCTACTTGAAGTCAAGGATCTCAAACTGGAACGAGCAGTGGACATCTGTAGGTCAGCGGAGATGTCTAGAGAACATGTCAAGGTGTTAGCCAAGCAGCCGGACCCAGTGGTGGATGCAGTGCAAGCTCGCCGTCCCTATCAACACTCACAGCAGCGGCAACATCATGAGTACAAAGCTAAGTACAGTAATCAATCTAAAAATTACATGTCTAACAACTCGTACCTGTGTAAAAAATGTAATACTAGGCATGGGCCTCGTAGTTGTCCTGCTTATGGTGAAATTTGCTCTAATTGTAATAAACCAAATCATTTTAAAATAGGTTGTAAAAACAAAAGAGAGATGCATGTGATTTCCAAGGAGGACTGTGATGACAGCAGCAATAATGAGGACTTATGACTTGTTAGGGTGTGCCACTCTATAAACAATAAGAATAGGGAGTGGACTGAGTCTCTTCAAACTGAAGGAAAAATAATAACATATAAATGTGACACAGGAGCACAAGTAAATGTGCTATCTTTGTATGATTTGAAGAAAATTGTCAATGATGAGAATGTTAAAATGTCTGAGACAACAGTAATATTAGAAGCATTCGGGGGAACACAAATCAGACCGGTAGGGAAACGATCTATAACAATTTATCACAATGATGAAATTTTTGAGACCGAGTTCATAATAGTAAACCAAAAAGTACGACCCATATTAGGATTGAGCTCACTAATAGAATTAGAACTACTTAATAATAATGTAAACACAATTAAAAGTAACGACGATAAAAACTTAATTATTAATAGGAACATTGAACTGTTTCAGGGAGTAGGAGAGTTTGCCGAGCCATTGGAGCTACACACTCAGCCTGGAGCAAAGCCGGTGGTGAGACCCCCACGCCGGATCCCCCACGCCATAAAGGAGCGTTTACGGGACAAGCTGGAGTCATTGGTGAATCTCCAAATTATTTCTAAAGTTGAGCATCCAAGCAGCTTTGTGAGTAATTTAGTAATAAGGGAAAAAAAAGACGGTGCATTAAGAATATGCCTAGATCCAAAAGACCTTAATGAAGTGTTGTTGCGAGAATATTACTTAATACCAACATTAGAAGAAATATTACCTAATTTATGTAATAAGAATATATTTTCAGTGCTAGATCTCTCAGAAGGGTTTTATAATATAAAATTAACTAAGGAATCCGGTGATCTCTGTACGTTTAATAGTCCTTTTGGATGTTACAAATTTAACAGGTTACCTTTTGGTTTATCTGTAGCACCAGAAATATTTCAAAAATACAATGAAAGAGCCTTCGGAGACATTCCGGGTGTAATAATATATTGCGATGACCTGCTTCTCTGTGCCGACAGCGAAGATGAGCATGATGCAATATTAGAGCAGGTTTTTGAACGGGCAAAATTACATAATGTAAAATTCAACAAAAGAAAATTTCAATATAAGCTAACTGAAGTCAAATATTTTGGTCATATATTTTCACATAAAGGCATGAAAATTGATCCTGAAAGAATAAAGGCAATTGCTAACATTAAAAGTCCAACTAAAGTAAAAGAGCTACAAATTTTTCTCGGGATGGTAAATTATTTACGCAGATTTGTACCCCAATTGGCTGATTTAGCGGCACCATTACAATTACTTTTAAAGAAAAATGTAGATTGGTTATGGAGTGATGTACATGAGGCTGTTTTTAACAAGCTTAAAGAAAAAATTAGTCAAGCCCCAGTTTTACAAAACTTTGATCCTAAGTTACCAATTGTTATACAATGCGATGCTTCCAAAGATGGCCTTGGTTGTTGTCTATTACAGAATGAAAAACCTGTGTGTTATGCTTCTAGAAGTTTAACATCTGCTGAACGTAACTTTTCTCAGATAGAAAAAGAATTATTGAGTGTAGTTTGGGCGACTAGAAAATTTCATTATTATATATATGGACAGAAATGTACAATACTAAATGACCATAAACCACTAGAATCATTACTTAAAAAACACATACATGATGTACCATCACCACGACTACAGCGATTACAACTAAAATTGTTGAGGTATGACCTTGAATTTAAATATTTAAAAGGGAAACTAATGTATATTGCTGATTTGCTATCACGAGCCTTCACTGAATGCGATGACACGGATGACTCCTATATGCATGAAGTTGTTCACTGTGTAGGCCTTGCTAATTATTTACAGTGCACTGAGGAACAAAAACAGGAATTAATAACAGAAACTAATAAAGACAGCGAGTTATCAAAGGTTATAGAATATACAAAATCTGGCTGGCCAGGGAAAATCAAACTGCAGCCAGATATAATACAACGATATTATAAATTAAGATCTGAACTAACCATTGATGAAAATCTGTTATTTTTTAATAATAGACTAATTATACCGAAGTCATTAAGAGTAGACATAATAAAAAAATTACATGAGGGGCATTTAGGTATGACAAAATTAAAACAACTTGCAAGGAAGTTATATTATTGGCCAAAAATAGATGAACAGTTAGAACGATATGTCAGAAATTGTTCGGTTTGCCAAATGTATCAGAATAACAATGTTAAAGAGCCACTACTGTCTCATGAAGTCCCGAGCTTGCCTTTTTCTAAATTAGGTGTTGATATTATGGAATTAAAAAATAAAAATTACTTAGTAATGTATGATTACTTCTCTAAATGGCTTGAAATAAAACTTATTAATAACAAAACTTCAAAATCGATTATAAATGCTTTAATAGAAGTGTTTTGTACTTTGGGTATTCCATTAGAGATAATATCAGACCATGTTCCCTTTGATTCAAGAGAGGTTAGAAATTTTGCTAGGGAATGGGGTTGTAAATTCACATTTTCAAGTCCTAGATATCCACAATCAAATGGCATGGCTGAACGTGCTGTACAAATAGCTAAAAAGATGTTAAAAAAATGTAACGATGACAAAACTGACTACAGATTAGCATTACTTCAATACAGGTCATCTCCAGTCTGTGGAACGAACTTTTCTCCTGCAGAATTGTTAATGAGTAGGAACTTAAGAACTAAGGTACCTGTTTCACATAACTATTTAAAACCAAAGTTAAATAAAAATGTTGAGACTGATTTTGATAAGATAAAGTCTAGGAGTAATAGAAATTATAATTGTAACACTAGGATAAAAGCATCATTTTTTGTTGGACAAAAAATATGGTATAAGAAAGATGTTAATATTAACAAATGGCTACCAGGTACCATTTCTAAATGTAATGATTTCAGATCATATGACTTGGTAGATTATAATGGAGTTAGGTATACTAGAACTTCGTATCATCTTCGTCCACAATGATTTGGGGATTCACCAATGTATAGTATAACCGTTGGCTGAGTGTTTTGCTTGAATGGGTCTATTATATAAGTGTGTTACCATAGTTAGAAACATAACTAATTAATTAATAGTACCCTAGGTAAAAGTATGTAAACTGTACACTTTGAATTTTGGTGTTTAGTTTTAGATTTAAGTTTTAAGTTTGTTACACAACATTGAATTGGAACTATACATTCATAAATATTTCTAGTTTATATTCATTTGTCAGGGAAGGGGGAAGAAAATGTAAAATAGACTTGTATTGAAATAATAATTGTAAAGGCCTTTGTTTTGTTTGAAAAAGGGATAGATGTTGTGTAGTTACGAAACGTAACTACAGACTGTGTGTAATGATCTGATACACTATGCATATGTAGTAGTAGTCGATGGTTGGTACAGACGGCACGACGCGTCCAATGAATTGAGTAACAGTCGTTTTGTATCTTGTCATGTCTCTAGCTAGAACAGATTACATCATCATCCTACGCATGTATGTAATGGCTAACAAACTAAAATAATTTAATAAAATAAAGTGTGTTCCTCCAAAATCTATGTTTTAATAATAACAAAACAGTCTGAGCTTTCAACGACCGTGGTAGTGTCTTGTCGTCCGATATTAGTATTCAAAAGTATTCTAGATTATGGTCTAGGACCTACTTTACAAAACTAGACCTAGCCTATGTACTGTCCGAACCTTTAAATCCGTCAAAATCACCAGCAGCGCTTTCAAGATGAGGAAAAAATAAACATGTCTGAGCTTTCAACGACCGTGGTAGTGTCTTGTCGTCCGATATTAGTATTCAAAAGTATTCTAGAGAACAGATTACATCATCATCCTACGCATGTATGTAATGGCTAACAAACTAAAATAATTTAATAAAATAAAGTGTGTTCCTCCAAAATCTATGTTTTAATAATAACAAAACAGTCTGAGCTTTCAACGACCGTGGTAGTGTCTTGTCGTCCGATATTAGTATTCAAAAGTATTCTAGATTATGGTCTAGGACCTACTTTACAAAACTAGACCTAGCCTATGTACTGTCCGAACCTTTAAATCCGTCAAAATCACCAGCAGCGCTTTCAAGATGAGGAAAAAATAAACATGTCTGAGCTTTCAACGACCGTGGTAGTGTCTTGTCGTCCGATATTAGTATTCAAAAGTATTCTAGATTATGGTCTAGGACCTACTTTACAATACTAGACCTAGCCTATGTACTGTCCGAACCTTTAAATCAGTCAAAATCACCAGCAGCGCTTTCAAGATGAGGAAAAAATATACATGTCTGAGCTTTCAACGACCGTGGTAGTGTCTTGTCGTCCGATATTAGTATTCAAAAGTATTCTAGATTATGGTCTAGGACCTACTTTACAATACTAGACCTAGCCTATGTACTGTCCGAACCTTTAAATCCGTCAAAATCTAGAATACTTTTACCAAGACCATAATCTAGAATACTTTTGAATACTAATATCGGACGACAAGACACTACCACGGTCGTTGAAAGCTCAGACTTTTTTTTATTTTTTCCTCATCTTGAAAGCGCTGCTGGTGATTTTGACGGATTTAAAGGTTCGGACAGTACATAGGCTAGGTCTAGTATTGTAAAGTAGGTCCTAGACCATAATCTAGAATACTTTTGAATACTAATATCGGACGACAAGACACTACCACGGTCGTTGAAAGCTCAGACATGTTTATTTTTTCCTCATCTTGAAAGCGCTGCTGGTGATTTTGACTGATTTAAAGGTTCGGACAGTACATAGGCTAGGTCCAGTTTTGTAAAGTAGGTCCTAGACCATAATCTAGAATACTTTTGAATACTTATATCGGACGACAAGACACTACCACGGTCGCTGAAAGCTCAGACATGTTTATTTTTTCCTCATCTTGAAAGCGCTGCTGGTGATTTTGACAGATTTAAAGGTTCGGACAGTACATAGGCTAGGTCCAGTTTTGTAAAGTAGGTCCTAGACCATAATCTAGAATACTTTTGAATACAAATATCGGACGACAAGACACTACCACGGTCGTTGAAAGCTCAGACATGTTTATTTTTTCCTCATCTTGAAAGCGCTGCTGGTGATTTTGACTGATTTAAAGGTTCGGACAGTACATAGGCTAGTTCTAGTTTTATAAAATAGGTCCTAGACCATAATCTAGAATACTATTGAATACTAATATCGGACGACAAGACACTACCACGGTCGTTGAAAGCTCAGACATGTTTATTTTTTCCTCATCTTGAAAGCGCTGCTGGTGATTTTGACAGATTTAAAGGTTCGGACAGTACATAGGCTAGGTCTAGTTTTGTAAAGTAGGTCCTAGCCCATAATCTAGAATACTTTTGAATACTAATATCGGACGACAAGACACTACCACGGTCGCTGAAAGCTCAGACATGTTTATTTTTTCCTCATCTTGAAAGCGCTGCTGGTGATTTTGACAGATTTAAAGGTTCGGACAGTACATAGGCTAGGTCTAGTTTTGTAAAGTAGGTCCTAGACCATAATCTAAAATACTTTTGAATACTAATATCGGACGACAAGACACTACCACGGTCGTTGAAAGCTCAGACATGTTTATTTTTTCCTCATCTTGAAAGCGCTGCTGGTGATTTTGACTGATTTAAAGGTTCGGACAGTACATAGGCTAGGTCCAGTTTTGTACAGTAGGTCCTAGACCATAATCTAGAATACTTTTGAATACTAATATCGGACGACAAGACACTACCACGGTCGTTGAAAGCTTAGACATGTTTATTTTTTCCTCATCTTGAAAGCGCTGCTGGTGATTTTGACTGTTTAAAGGTTCGGACAGTACATAGGCTAGGTCTAGTTTTGTAAAGTAGGTCCTAGACCATAATCTAGAATACTTTTGAATACTAATATCGGACGACAAGACACTACCACGGTCGTTGAAAGCTCAGACATGTTTATTTTTTCCTCATCTTGAAAGCGCTGCTGGTGATTTTGACTGATTTAAAGGTTCGGACAGTACATAGGCTAGGTCCAGTTTTGTAAAGTAGGTCCTAGACCATAATCTAGAATACTTTTGAATACTAATATCGGACGACAAGACACTACCACGGTCGTTAAAAGCTCAGACATGTTTATTTTTTCCTCATCTTGAAAGCGCTGCTGGTGATTTTGACTGATTTAAAGGTTCGGACAGTACATAGGCTAGGTCCAGTTTTGTAAAGTAGGTCCTAGACCATAATCTAGAATACTTTTGAATACTAATATCGGACGACAAGACACTACCACGGTCGTTGAAAGCTCAGACATGTTTATTTTTTCCTAATCCTGAAAGCGCTGCTGGTGATTTTGACGGATTTAAAGGTTCGGACAGTACATAGGCTAGTTCTAGTTTTGTAAAATAGGTCCTAGACCATAATCTACAATACTATTGAATACTAATATCGGACGACAAGACACTACCACGGTCGTTGAAAGCTCAGACATGTTTATTTTTTCCTCATCTTGAAAGCGCTGCTGGTGATTTTGACTGATTTAAAGGTTCGGACAGTACATAGGCTAGGTCCAGTTTTGTAAAGTAGGTCCTAGACCATAATCTAGAATACTTTTGAATACAAATATCGGACGACAAGACACTACCACGGTCGTTGAAAGCTCAGACTTTTTTTTATTTTTTCCTCATCTTGAAAGCGCTGCTGGTGATTTTGACGGATTTAAAGGTTCGGACAGTACATAGGCTAGGTCTAGTATTGTAAAGTAGGTCCTAGACCATAATCTAGAATACTTTTGAATACTAATATCGGACGACAAGACACTACCACGGTGGTTGAAAGCTCAGACATGTTTATTTTTTCCTCATCTTGAAAGCGCTGCTGGTGATTTTGACAGATTTAAAGGTTCGGACAGTACATAGGCTAGGTCTAGTTTTTTAAAGTAGGTCCTAGACCATAATCTAGAATACTTTTGAATACTAATATCGGACGACAAGACACTACCACGGTCGTTGAAAGCTCAGACATGTTTACTTTTTCCTCATCTTGAAAGCGCTGCTGGTTATTTTGACGGATTTAAAGGTTCGGACAGTACATAGGCTAGGTCTAGTTTTGTAAAATAGGTCCTAGACCATAATATAGAATACTTTTGAATACTAATATCGGACGACAAGACACTACCACGGTCGTTGAAAGCTCAGTCATGTTTATTTTTTCCTCATCTTGAAAGCGCTGCTGTTGATTATGACAGATTTAAAGGTTCGGACAGTAAATAGGCTAGGTCTAGTTTTATAAAGTAGGTCCTAGACCATAATCTAGAATACTTTTGAATACTAATATCGGACGACAAGACACTACCACGGTCGTTGAAAGCTCAGACATGTTTATTTTTTCCTCATCTTGAAAGCGCTGCTGGTGATTTTGACAGATTTAAAGGTTCGGACAGTACATAGGCTAGGTCTACTTTTGCAATGTAGGTCCTAGACCATAATATAGAATACTTTTGAATGCTAATATCGGACGACAAGACACTACCACGGTCGTTGAAAGCTCAGACATGTTTATTTTTCCTCATCTTGAAAGCGCTGCTGGTGATTTTGACAGATTTAAAGGTTCGGACAGTACATAGGCTAGGTCTAGTTTTGTAAAGTAGGTCCTAGACCATAATCTAGAATACTTTTGAATACTAATATCGGACGACAAGACACTACCACGGTCGTTGAAAGCTCAGACATTTTTTATTTTTTCCTCATCTTGAAAGCGCTGCTGGTGATTTTGACGGATTTAAAGGTTCGGACAGTACATAGGCTAGGTCCAGTTTTGTACAGTAGGTCCTAGACCATAATCTAGAATACTTTTGAATACTAATATCGGACGACAAGACACTACCACGGTCGTTGAAAGCTCAGACATGTTTATTTTTTCCTCATCTTGAAAGCGCTGCTGGTGATTTTGACAGATTTAAAGGTTCGGACAGTACATAGGCTAGGTCTAGTTTTGTAAAGTAGGTCCTAGACCATAATCTAGAATACTTTTGAACACTAATATCGGACGACAAGACACTACCACGGTCGTTGAAAACTCAGACATGTTTATTTTTTCCTCATCTTGAAAGCCCTGCTGGTGATTTTGACAGATTTAAAGGTTCGGACAGTACATAGGCTAGGTCTAGTTTTGTAAAGTAGGTCCTAGACTATAATCTAGAATACTTTTGAATACTAATATCGGACGACAAGACACATCCACGGCTGGCGAAAGATCAAACTTTTTCTTTCTTTCTTTCTTTATCTTGAAAGTGCTGCGGGCCATTTTGACTGATAAGGAGGGTTGGACAGTACATAGGCTAGGTCTTGTTGTGTGTGGTACGTCCTTGTATGGTCTAAAACCCATCACAGAGGCCATTAGTGTTAATATTAAAATAACACTCTTTAATTCGGTCGGATTATTTTGGCTGCTAACTTTTTGGCTGCCAACTTCACACCGGTATTAATTGGACCAAAAGTCGCGATGCGATCAATCGGACAAAGCAGTTGGATTACATGTCCAGTCCAGGAAAGCCTGAGTCTCCACCAATCAGACTAATGAAATCAACTTGATCATTAAATGACCATGAAATTTTCATGATGGTAAGTACATCATGATCTGACAACGACGACATCACCGCGATATCAAATATTAGCTCTTTTGGTGTTGATCAATCAATTGAAATATTTTTAGGACTAGGAGTCCTGATAATAGCTTTCCGGAATCGGTCTCTTTTGTGTTCTTTAGGAGACTGATTTCGAAAGGCAACTCAAGTCACTGAAGTAGGTAATGAAATATAGCAATGCAATGGCAACCTAATAGTGGTCAACGGGATTCAAGCGTCAGCTTAGTTTTGACGCCTATGAAATGGCAACACAAAATTAAGTATTTTGTTTTGCAGGTAAATTCCCACAAGGATAAATTCCACATAAGGAATTCTTGTCCGTCACTAAACTCAACACTCGCGCCGCCGTACTCGGCACAGAAGTCACGAAACAGTAAGTAATGCCACTGGGTGCTCATCCCATACAAATTAGAATTAGCAACCCTTCGCAAAAGAGATGGCGTGAGGAGTAAGATTTGTACCTACCTAATCTTAGAATAAATCCTAATATCTTAGCGCCATTCGTGGTACTTATTTGCAATTTTTCGAAGGTGCTGCACCAAGCGATAATGGCCTCGGACTAAAGAAGCATCCGTAGCATCTTAGTTTACGCCGGTGTCATATTTTGTTAGAGGTGGTCTATCTGTATTCGTATAATATTATAGTATCTGTGGTAATGTGAAACAACTAAATACTATATGTTCTACGAGCTCGTCCAACGTCCTCAAAAGACCCAGATCTCGAGTGCCGTAGACTTTGCACGGACGGTTGTGTTGTGTACTTATAGGCAATGGGCTGTGGGCTAACCCGCACCGTGGTGGTTCGACATTAAATGTTCGCAAAGTACAGACGAATCATTGTCTTCACGTCACTCGGTCACCACGGGGCGCTCCTGTGTCACTTTTGGTCCACGCCTTGTATTGTATTGTCGCTACTACCTCTCTCCACTCTTTTCGAACATCGTCGCGACGATGCTCGAGGGAGTTTTCATGAAAGGGTATGTTTTTTCCAATTAATAGGTACCTACTCACCTCTACAATACAAGGCGTGGACTAGGAGCGACGACGTAAACACAACAATAAATTCAACCACGCGATCCCATCAGCTTTCAATCCTTGTACATACATAGTCACAATTTTGAAATTTATTTTATTGTACTTACATGAGATAATACAGGTAACTTATGCTTATGATAGGAAAGACGTGTACAAAGGCGAGCTTATCTCAGAGATGTATCAGACCAACAGAAAAAAACCTCGTGGTCCAATCAAGATGCCAAAGCAGTCTGTCAGTCAGACATTGGCTCAGCTATCCCGAGATGCTAGAAGGAGATTCTGTACATGGCAATAGCAATGACGAGGGCTCCAAATACCGTTTGTAGCCAGCGCGGCACGTCTTGTAGCCAGCGCGGCACGTCTTGTAGCCAGCGCGGCAAGTCTTGGCGCCGACTAGCCAGAACCGGAATAAAGCTATTGCCATGCAATTCGTGTACAGATTCACGGCCCTGTGCACATTGCAGAATGCATCGAGTACCAGGAGCAGCTGGTGTACCCGTGCAGCGCGGGCGTGCCAGCCAGAGAGAACTACTGCGCGCACGCAGCCGCCTCGCTCGCCCGCGGGGAGAGGAGGGACGCGGCGGACGGGGAGTTCCCCTATATGGTGAGATGGCTTAGGGGCAATCCCCACTGGACAGACAAGATATTATTATTATTACGAGCCCACCATATCCCACTGCTGCTGGGCAAAGGCCCACAGACAAGATAAGGTATAAATAAATGAGATTAGGTCATACTTGTTGCGAGGGAGTCACGGTACGTAGGTAAGGAGACTGAAGGTTTTCCCACGATATTTCCCGTCGCCGTTAGAACATCGTCTCCGTCATGGTATTCAATGACCCTGCAACTCGTAATATTTTTCTCACGCATTCCTGCGTAAGTTCTCTCTAGAACACGGAGCTAGTTATTTGGCGCGATTTTTCAAGACTCAGATAAACAGTCAGGTAACTTTATTTGACATTTCAACCTGCGAAATTTCAAATTCCTCAAATAAACGCTATCTGAGCAGTGAAAGATCGGCCTTTAGTCTATTTAGCGAGGAGTGCTAGCCCATCGCCTAAAGTATGCTTTAACCGACAGGTGCTACTAACGGGGGAAGAGCAGCCCACAGCCGAGAGCTGGGTGGTGGTGGGGACCATCATCAGCGAGAAGTTCATCCTGACCACCGCGTACCAAGCATCCACGTACGTCCTTTTCACTAATCTAGGTGCTCATAAAGAACAAATTTTGGTTTATGCAATCGGGTTATAGTATTTTATTCCAGACACCCAGATAGTCAGGCAGCTCAAAACACATCGTGATTTATCATTCTACCCGCTATATAACTAAAGAAAAAATATTGAAAACATGACTCGCGTGCGCGTACTCGCTCCTACTGCGTCGGTCAGTCGATCAACTTGTTGTCAGGCGACCGCATGCTATTTTTATAATAAGAAGTGATTAATTGTTGATATGGAACAAACGCGTAAAGGTATGTACATCAACTGTATGTAATTTTTGTTGCGCTATTTACATTTCAAGTTGCATAAAGTAGCACTAGAAAAACCAAGCAAATAAGAAAAAAATATGAGACTTTTTCGTGTTTATTGGACCGCAACTATTTTAGTTGGTAGGTATTGGTCTTGAAATTATTATGTATGTGTAGGGTAATTATGTGAGATTCTAGAAAATTAAGATTTGGCTGCAACAACCTGCAATAACTAGTTTTATGGGATTTTCTAGACCTCGCGGAAGGAACGCGCTTCCCTGCGCCATCAGTGACAGTCCATCTCTCTTCATTTTCAACCGACTTCAAAAAAAGGAGGAGGTTCTCAATTCGACCCGTATGTTTTCAGAAATCGTGTAAAGAAGCATTATCTTTCTCTTTCATAAAGTTAGTAGGTATTAAATATGTATTAGGGTTTATTTATGTTAAGATATACATGATTAATATGTATTCATGTAGGTACTTAGGTATTTATTATATTCAGTAGTTTAGTAATATAATTTATTTATATTTTATTTTTTACTTTAGCACATAGGCCTACCCGTTTTGAGTTTTAAAATGTATCCTGTCCATCCTGGGTTTGCTGGATGAAATCTCTTTTTAGAGATAAGCTTGCCTTTGTTCATGCCTTTTCTGTATTGTTTGTGTTTTTTTTCTGATATGTGCAATAAATATATATTTTTTTTTTCTGATATGTGCAATAAATATAAATATGTATATATACGAATAAAGCTGTGCGAAATTATCGAGAATTTCACGCGCGCAAGTTTTCAAGGACACAAAATGTGCAAGATATTCTGCACATGCTACTTATATCATCAGACCCTCTCGTATGGAGTTTGCGAAGAGCTAGGTCTAAACCCAGTGGCAGCATACCTCAATCGGTTCTGGATTTATTAGACGTGCCTGAGATAGCAGCAAACTAAATACTTACATATACACTACAACTAGTTTTATTTACTTATAAATCACACCAAATTAGTCACCTCTTAGAAGAATTAGATTTTGACGTGACAACGTCTTATACATTGGTTTGCCGGGTGATACTTCAAGAAACTGCGTTACGCTCCGCTCACGTTATGCGCTCACAATGAGAGCGAGTGAGAGGCACGCGTCCCTTCCACTCGGGCATGGTTAGCCCGCCTAAGAGCGAGAGAGACAGACATAATCATCCTTCTTCCTACTATACGAATGAATATTCACATTGTTTGAGTTCGTATGAAATAACCAAGATGTCGCTGTGTGTATTGTACGATTTGTTTAGTTTCGTAGGAATAACCTAGATGGAACTGTCTGTAATTTCTAACTCGCGGTAGTGAGATGTTTTCGTTTTAGTACTTAAGCAATTTGAATTTATGTTTTCGGTGCCTTTATACCAACCCTGGTCCGACAATAAATAGACTACCAAAGGTTTATTCCGTGGTTTTATTGTAAGGTGCCAATAAGGGTCGCAATTCAATACATTAAAATTATTTTACCACTCAAAGTCGTTGTCACGTAAAACTTTCGCCCGTATACCGACTTTACAGGCAACCAATTTTTTAAGACGGAAAATACATTATACAGAACCACCACGCACGAGTCAAACTTGCACTTGACCTAAATTATACTGCAGATACTATATTTTTCATAATATATACAACAATTCAGTTCAGTTCAGTTCAAAAATTTTATTGACCATAAAATCATACATATTACTTAGTCAACGTCAATATAATATTAATATTTTTGTATACTACCGCCCGTTCGGAAGTTGTGGGCTTAGGGATGGAGCAAAGAAGGGCAAGAAACCTCCCCCGTACCTCTTTTAAAATATCAGAGCCTTAAAAATACAATGTTATGTATTTCTACTTAAGTCTAAGGAAATACACCGAGGAGAGACGTACTGACTCATCGCCCCTCTTTGGATTTCTGTGCGCTGAGATGGTAAAGACCATGCAGTTTTGTCATCTAAATATTCTTTTACACTGTAATATGACTTCTTCAATAGGCCGTTTTTGACATAGTTTTTGAACCTCCTTTCTGGTAGGTCCGTTGCTTCATTAGGTATTTTATTATAAAAACTAACACATACTCCCATAAAAGAGTGAGCAACCTTACTGAGTCTGAACGCGGGCATAGCAATCTTATTTCTATTTCTAGTGTTAATACTATGATTATGACCTAAAGTCTTAAATAAACCTATGTTTTTTCTGGTATACATGATATTTTCATAAATGTATTGACAGGTAACAGTAAGTATATTGATATTTTTGAATTTGTCCCTTAGTGATTGCCTAGCATCTAGTTGATAGATAGCCCGAATGGCCCTTTTTTGTAAGACAAATATTGTGTTTATATCTGCCGCTCTCCCCCAAAGCAGTATTCCGTAAGACATAATACTATGGAAATAACTAAAGTAAACCAATCTGGCAGTTCCTACATCTGTGATGTGTCTGATTTGCCTGACCGCATAAGCAGCTGAGCTAAGTCTTCGTGAGAGACTAGTTACATGAGGACCCCATTGAAGTTTCGAGTCTATAGTGATTCCAAGGAAAATTGTTTCTTCAACGAGGTCTAGTCTTTCCGTTCCTATGCTTACACTCGTGTCCACCTGCCGCACATTCGGTAAACAGAATTTGATACATTTTGTCTTCTTCGAGTTTAATAAAAGGTTGTTTACATTAAACCAACTTAACACATGAGAGAGCGTACTATTTGCATCGTCTAGAATTTCTTGTTGTCTTTTCACCTTAAAGATAATGGATGTGTCATCAGCAAATAGTACAATCTGAGTCATTTTCTCCACCATATACGGCAGGTCATTCACGTAAACTAAAAAAAGGAACGGACCCAGAATAGAGCCTTGGGGGACACCAATATTCATATGCGTCCCGGTAGACTTATTTCTATTTATATCTACTTTTAGTACTCTGTCTCCAAGATATGATTCCATTAATTTTAAAGCATTGTCTTTAATACCATAGTGTTGCAGTTTGAGCAGAAGGGTTTGATGATCCACACAGTCAAAGGCCTTGGAAAGATCACAGAATACACCAACAGCATCCTGTGATCCCTCCCACGCACTATAGATGTGTTGTACTAGTGCTACTCCGGCGTCAGTTGTTGATCTGCCTTTAGTGAAACCAAATTGTTTTTTGTGGAGTAGCCCTGATGCGTTAAAGTGAGATTGTAGTTGATTCAGTATCACCTTTTCAAACACTTTGCTCAACACTGGCAAAACAGATACAGGTCTGAAGTTCGCAGGGTCTTCCTTGCTACCGGATTTGAAAAGTGGTATTAATCTGCTCATTTTCATGAGGTCAGGAAAAACACCTTCTGCTATACAACTATTGAACATGATTGCCATGTACGGAGCAATCACATCAATTACCGATTTAACTACTTTAACCGACATGCCCCATAGATCTTCAGTCTTTTTAACGTTTAGAAGTTTGAATGTTTTAAATATAGTTAGAGAGTCTATTGGTTTGAAGTTGAAGCCACTCTTGTGTTGGGGAACATTTTCAACCAAGTAATCTAGAGACTTTTCAGAAGAGGATGGTAGTGCTTCTGTTGTTATTATGGGTATAGTACTGAAGAACTTTTCAAATGCGTTAGCAACGTCCTCGTTAGATGAGAGTAATTTACCATTAACTTTTAAATTAAAACTAGATTCACTACACCTGACCTTGCCTGTCTCTTTTTTAATAATGTTCCATATAGTTTTAATTTTGTCACCCGAAACTGTAATTTGATTGTTTAAATATAAGCATTTGGCTTTATGACATTCTTTCCTAAAATTATTAGAACAATTTTTGACAAGGGTGACAAATTCCGGACTGTGGTCATAAGATTTTTGTTCATACAATTCATATAGTTTGGACCTACTCTGTCTTAATTCCTCTGAAGCCCATTCAGAGAATTTTATTTTATTATTATTTCTCACTTCGGTCAGATTAAACACATTTTCGAATTCCGTAGATATAACTTGGAAGAAGTTGGAATATAGTGTGTTCGGATCTTCACAGTAAGGTGTTGAAGGTAGACTTGACACAAGTCTATTTCGAAATTTTTCCATCTTCTTCAAAGTCACTGGTCTACATAAAATTTTAACGGGTTTTTCCGCATTAATTTCCTCAAAAACTACCATCTGACCCGTGTGGTCTGAACTTAATGCGTTAACTATTTGTTTATCGTAGATACTACATTCACAGAAGACGTTATCTATACAGGTAGCGGAGGTAGCCGATATTCGTGTAGGCTCCAGAAAGACATTGCACATATTGAAAGACTTAAATACTGCTAAGGTCCTAGTGCGTATAGAGCGGTTTGCTTGGTCTAATAGATCTACGTTAAAGTCGCCACAAACTATGATGCGTTTGGACTTGTTTCTTGATGCCAGTTGAAGTACTTGTTCCATGACTGTCTCAAAGATTTCAAACTCTCCTTCGCCCCGCCTATACACACTAACAATTATATATTTTTCCATCTCAACACACGAGACTTCAGCATTCATCTCACTAGAGAGACTAACAACATCCTTTCGTTCTTTACACTTAAAACCATCTTTTACTAGTATTAAGGAACCACCTCGAGTTCTAGTCTGTCTATTGAAACAGCTGATTATTTTATAATTGGGTATACTGAACTGCATAGCACACTCTTGCAGCCAGTGTTCTGTCATACATAGTACGTCTATATTACTCTGTTCTAGAAACATTTCTAGTTCTAATTGTTTGCCAGAAAAGCCTTGCATATTTTGGTGCATCAATTTTAAGCCGTGCTTTCCTGTTGTCGGTTGCGGCAGTTTAAATTTGATACAAAAGTATCGTGTGTACATAGTGCCTTGTCAGTGGTGTCATGCAATGTATTAGTACGAGTACTAATCGTTACGGTGTCAACATTACATATTCTTACTTCTGTTATATTGCTTATAACAGATTCTAATATAAAAGAAGCTAATGATTTAGCAATTTCATAAATCATGTCAACATTAGAGTCATAAATGTCAAAGGTGTTATATACATTCGTGTCAAAGTAGCGTATTTTCGTACTTCGTAATGTCATGTTGTACATGTACATATTTAATTTATAGGTGGCTCTTTTTTGCCCTCTATTCATTGTATTCTTATATGGGAATGCACAAAGTACCACCTTTGTCACTTCCAAAGAAGAAAGGGCGTCGATGAGATCTATCAATGTCTGTTTGCCTACGCCTGAGCAATTTTCTACATAAATGATTATGGATGTGCTCTTTTCAAAATGTCGAGTAATAATTTTATCAGTTATTATTTTAAATGGGGCATCAGGCATACACTCATTGATGACAGATCCCACACGACAGGTTTGAAGTGCGAGTCCCATACCTAAGCCTAGCCGGTCCGAGAACATAATTGTACTGCGAGACTTTTCCCGCGAGACCTCCGGCGCCGGCGGTATCGCCGTGCACGTCGTCTCCGCTCCGCTCTGCTCCCGGCACTGGCTCTGCTGCTGGGGTGGTGGTGGTGGCGGCGGTGGCGGCGGCAGCGGCGACGGCGGCGCGTATGTGAGCTCGGTGGCGTCACTCGGGGCGAGGTGCTGCTGTAAGGGGGCAGCTTCGGACTCCGCTGGTGACGTGTCACCGGTGTCAGGTGTGATGATGGAGCGCTCTCCGGTGGTAATCTCGAAGGGAGTGGTGTTAGACTCGACCTCAGATATCGGGCAGTTCTCGTGAAGGCATCGGTGCGGTTGTCGCGTAAGCTCGAGAACTCTTTGTAAATTAGTGTTGCTGTCTGCTATTATTTTATCTAGTTCCATTATTACTTTTGCTTCGGATAGCGAGTATTTAGTAGCCATATTTTGAAGTTCTCTCTCAAGTTGCGATATTTTTAGCTCTAGATCAGTGACTATATTCTGATATTCTTCTGTTCTTTCCTGTAGCAATCTTGTTATTTCTGAATCATTAATTTTCTTATTTTCCGGAGTCTGGCAACTGTTAAGCTTCTGCAGCCGGTTTTGGGTCATGACAATAGCTTTATTTATTTTTCTGTGTTTTTTACTGTATTTTCTTGTTTTTAACAGCGGTGTAGATTTCTTATTAGTATTTGTTAGGTCTATGGAACGCTTTTTTGCGCGAAATATCATGTAAAATTAATATTGAGCGCCTAGATTGGTGAAAAGGACGTACGTGGCATCCAGGTATCATCACAATCACCATCATTGGTCGATCGAGGGAGGACTGCAAGTCTGATCTAATGGCTGCTCAAGCTGCCACCTTTGTGAATTGTGACGCCGGTAGACGACAGCGACGATAAATAAATCATCATCATTATTATTAGCAGCTTGTTTACATCGACCTACTGCAATAAGCCTCCTCCTTTTTGTGCCGACTTATCCAGTCTTGTGCCAATCGATTCCAGATTTCCCCCGCGATATTGGTAATATCATCGAACTATCAAGTTTTTCATTGTCATTTACTTACTTAGTTACCTACTTTACTTTATTGCACAGAAAACATAATACAGACAATTATCACATCATTGACCGAGCGAGCGAAGCGAGCGAAGCGTCTCCGTTTCAGGTTTGGGCAAAAATGCTTTCGTATGTCCGGTTGTTCTCCTCTACAGGTCGCATTTATGAACCGATTCTCGTGAAATTTTGTGAGCAGGTTGGAAAAATAAATAGAATTTTTTACTCGAGCCAGTTTTTTGATTTTTTTCAAAATGGCGGAGATATGGGGTTTTAAAATGTAAAAAAATCGCTACAACCCAAACGGCTCGATGGATATTAACAAATGAGGTGTCGTTGGATTCGTAAAGACCATGAGAGTGAAACAGATTATATAATTTTAGTAAAAAGTCAATATGGTTGTATTAAAGATCGCGAAATGTAGTTTACAAAGTTATTGGTGCGGCTACTTTCATACTGCATGTACGTAACCAGGAAAGAAAATTATTTGGGTTATTTTTTTTATGTGTGTTAGCAGTTCAGCTTTCCCACCGACATACTCGCGAGGTCTACAGCTCACAGAGCCACTAGTTTAATTTGTCGACTCAATCTTGTTTTTAGGGTACCGTACCCGAAGGGTGCCAAACGGGACCCTATTACTGAGACTTCGCTGTCCGTCTGTCCGTCCGTCCTGTCTGTCACCGGGTCCGTCTGCACGAACCGTAATAGCTAGAAAGCTGAAATTTTCACAGAATGTGTATATCTGTTGCCGCACCAACCACAAATACTGAAATACGAGAGATATTGCAAATTAAAGGGGGCCCCGATACAAGAGACGTGTTTAGATACACTTACGCATTTCAAAATGGAGATCTTGACTGAAACTGTTTATTTATTGTCATAGCAACCATGTCATAGACACATACTACACATTTAAATATGATAGCATATTTCGCGTCAACCCACATGGTTGTGGTTAGCCGGTATGAAGTAGTGTAGACTCTCAATCCGGAGGTCGTCGGTTCAAATCTCGTGAAGGCATAAACTTTTTAAATTTTCTTTTTGTTTATTTTTGAAGTAAAACTTCTTGGGGCACGGGGGTAAAATTTATTTAACCTCTCAACTGTGGGTTATTCATATATTTGCTTTTCAATTGCTACTAGCCGGGTGCTATCACGAGTGGCTAAGAAATGTAACGGAAATTGGAATCGGTGACGTCAGGGTCGGCTGAAGACTTTTAAAACCGCAACTATTTTCAATACGGTTTTTAACTAATCAGATAAGATAATAATACATTCGTACAATAAAGAATGTTAATTAGTGAGAGAAAAACCTGATGAAACGTTAACAAATAAAAATTATTTTAAGCATTCTTCCACGAGTTCTTGATTTCCGGTATGGCCAAGATGGCGCCGCCGCGCCGCCGCCGCCGCCGCTGGCTGGGACAAACAAAAAACCAACTAGTATGACTCAAACAACTTCGTTCAACCTCTTTGTTGGAACCGGAACTTATGTTTGACAGCTGTGCGATGCGATCCATACAGTTTGTAAGAAAAGAGTTTCATCAATGTCACACGGGTCGATATGGATTTCTAAAACAAGCAAAGCAATGCATACATTTGAGCGAGACGGCTTAAAGACGTGACGTCAGATGGTATATAATCTGAGCGAGATGCAAATAGTAGTGACACTATTGAATGAGTTAAGTATATCACCACGAGCGCGACAAATTGTAGATAAGGAATTGTGGGAAATAAATGACATGACGTATTAAAAGTAAGTACAAGTATAAAATAATTTCAAATAATCGGACGTCTGAAACTTAAAAGTAACTTGAAGCAGAGATTGGATCTCAAAATTGGAAATTTAAATCTCTTTTAGTATAGGTAGGTATAGGTGTATAGTATAGGTACCACTTAATGATCTAGCTACAGAAGTTTTACTTCTAACACGTGTACGGTGCTACACGCGTTTTTTTTTTTTATTGTTTTGAGTGCTTTTGATTTGTTTTACGATGGTACGGTACCCTTCGTGTGCGATACCGACCCGCACTTAACCGATTATTTTTAAATTTATTATTCAAATTAAATTGTCATATATGTCTCCCCGCCAGCATGCAAGTAAAGTGGGCCCGTCTGCGCGCGCGCCGGCTGAGCGACGACCCAGCACCGCGTGACCTGCACCGCGTGGTGCGCAGCATCCCCCACCCCGAGCACCACCGCCCGGACGTCTACCACGACATAGCGCTGCTGGAGACTGATGAGCCGTGAGGGACATCATTATCCATTATCATTCCCAGGGCTGCCATTTGCCACTATAACCTTATGATTTTCACGAGGGAAAACATATAATCGACAGACCTCACCTAGATTTGCTGAATATTCAATTAAGACTCCCCCATAAAATCTTAATCGTGCCAATGGCTAGCCTGTCTACATTCAAACCTGTGGTCAGCTCACAAAGTGTACACAGTATCTCCACCCACCCCGTTGGAGTGGAATTCTTCTAGGGCAAAGACCACAATTGGCAATCAATTTGTATCATTCGATCAACAAAAGGAGCTTTAGATGGCTGTTTATTCAACAAATCACACAGACACTTCCCCATTAATTAACATTTCAAACAAACAAAACAAAATCCCTTCGAAAACTACAATGTGTATCAAAACACATAAACCAACACACAACGTCGTGATTTCAGCATGAAGTTGGACCGCTTCGCAGTGCCCGCCTGCTTGGACACGGGACTCGGAGCGGACCTCAGTAGAGGAGTGCTGGCGACTGGCTGGCCCACGTCGTGTGGACTCAAGAAGGTATCCCACTGGTTATTCCCAACTATCAACACATTCGACTTGACGACCTCTGTAGCGGTGCGGTCGAAGCTGTGCTTGTGCGAGAGATCCCGAGTTCGAATCACTGCTAGGAAGGGACAAAAAGCCCCAGGTCTTACTTTCCCGTAAGTTCATAAAAATTTGGAGCGCCGTATCGACATTTCCTCAAGGCGAGAGCGACGTGAAGACAATATATCGTAGGCGGAAGATGTTGAGGAGCGACGTAAAGACAACAATTCGCCCAGACAAGTGTAAGGGAGTGTTCAGTCGACGCAATTTCTCGTCGCGCCCGCACTGAGTAATGAAATGAGCAAATAAAGACACAAATCGTATGTAAGGCCATAAAATGAGAGGGCGCGGTGCGGATAGGTTTGCGTCATTGTCTATCCACGGCCTAATGCCGGCCTTCCACTCCGCTTAGCTCGTGGCGAACTAATAATAAGGATATAAGTGCACTGAGAAAGAGGTTTTTGTATGCAGCCCAGTCCGCTCAGCACGCCGGCTACCGCTCATTTCTCTTTTCTAGTGGAAGGCCGGCATATGCATGCGTAGGCATAGGTCTCAATAAGTCCCTATTTGTGCCTATCTGCAGGTGTCGCTGGAGACTCGAGACCGGGGCACGTGCGCACACATGTTCGGCACGTGGCTGCCGCGCGGCTACGACGACGGGACCATGATGTGTCTCGGACACAGCTCCTGCTGGGTGAGACACACTCAACTATACTCTAACTAGCTTACAGCATACGACTTAGTCTGCGTAAGTAGTTACACTTTTCAGGGTTTCGTACAGTCCAGTCAATTCAAGGGATGTATTCAGTTTTCCAAGTAGAACCACGGGAAAAATAATAATGAAATGAAATAATAAAATGAAATGAAATAATGATTTATTGCATAACTGACATCGGTATTATACATTTTATTCAGTGCAAGCAAGTAAGTATGTGTTTTATTGTGGGTACATTGACAAATATCTCTCGGTACAGCGTTGTTAACCAAGCTAGGTGTAAAACCTGTGTGATGATTAACAGCGCCTTCCCGTCCGACCATGTTGTGTCGAGCACACTTGTTGAGTTAGATGTTTGATTTGGGTTGCGAACTTAAAGTATTTAAAATTAGTGTCTGAACTAAATAATTACGAGATTAAGGAAAAAAAATCTGACAAAGGTGTAAATGAATATGAAATATGAAAGATGTGTACATAAGTACTTGTATATTTTGGAGTGTGTGTGGCATAAATATGTGAATAAAGTACAATTTTAATTTAAATTAAGTCTGCAACGTGCTATTTATGATGTATAGGATTTCTAAATGATGGTGTACATAATATTAAGTATAGTGTGGATGTGTATAGTGTGGATAGAATAGAATAGAATAGAAAGCACATTTATTCAACTGTTACAATACACAAAACACAGCAATAACAAATTATAAACAGAAACAAGTAGGAAATAAAATAAACACAAGACAAAAAGAACAGTAAAAATAAGGTCGGGCAGAACGGAGCCATGAAGTGTGTACAGCAACAGCGAAACGGCTCCGACTCAGCATGAGTTACAGGACCTCCAGGAGATTCTGCAACGCTGATATTCTGTCGGTACCTATTAGAGAGTGAGTAAGTAAGTGTCTGGGTGGGTGTTAACAAAACTACTCAAAAGGAAACGAGTTTAAACTATTCAATAAAAATATTAATAATATGAATATAGTTTCTACAATACGAAGATAAATTGATATAATTTGTAAAAGTTTAATATAAAAGATAAACTACAAATAAAAATTAAGATTATCATAAGACTTAGCCGATTTACGTCATACCAAAAAAAGTTAAAGTTAAAGTGCGCGGTCGCGGGTGCTCTCCGGGACAGAATCAGGCATCTGACTTCTGCAGATGTAGTAAGTGTTGTCTGAACGAAATCTTAAATCGAGCAAGAGATTTCTGATCTCGAATTGGCGGTGGCAAGTTGTTCCAACACTTCGTAGCCAGATACCTGAAACTGCCCCGAAAAGCAGCTGATCCATGACGGGGATTTGACAAAACGCTCGTTATGGTTCTGTTTGTGTGGTAACGTGAAACCCGCCAGGTCAGTTTATCATACAAATACTTTGGTATTTGCCATTTTATTACACCAAACAAAAGCGAGGCTAGATGTAATTCTTGTCTACCGTCCATCTTGAGTATATTGGCCTGGTTCAAGCAAGGTGTAATATGGCCACGAGGAGCAATGCTGAAACAAAACCGAGCACACGCATTCTGGACTCTCTGTATCAGTCGGCAAGTGCGTTTAAGCAGACAGGGCCCGTACACCGTAATGCCATAGTTTAGTTTATATAAGACTAAAGATTCGCAAAGCGATATGCGCATTTCTTCGCTTAGAAAGCGTCTGTATAGTATGTGTATAGTATGTGTTATACGTGTGTTTAATATGAACGTTTCTGATTTAATTAATAAATAGATGTTTACACTACTACAATAATTGATAATTTTACTAATAATTAATATAGTAATAAACTATTATACACATATTTTTTACTTTGGAGTACTAATGAAAGATTCAGTAGAACAGTAATCTTGTTGCATGAGCCATTCTTCAATTTTTGCTTTGCAAGCTGAGATTGTCATTGGATACAAGTTGAGTATTTTGTTGAGTTTTTTGTAGAGGTATGGACGAAGAAACATCGCTGAACGAGTTGCAAATGTTGTGCGAAGTTTTGGGGTTTTTATGAGTCCGTCGACTCGTCTGTTATTTACATAAAATTTTAGATCAAGTGGGGTTAATATGTGTTGTTTTAGGATGATTTGTTTTATGAAGATCCGACGGATGGACAGAACTCTGCATTCTTCATACAGGTCTGTAGTTGATGTTCTACGTTTTTTGAAAGTCATCACTTTAAGGAGAGATCTTTGGGCTCTTTCAATTTTCAACCGACTTCAAAAAAAGGAGGAGGTTCTCAATTCGACCCGTATGTTTTTTTTTTCTATGTTTGTTACGCGATAACTCCGCCAATTATGAACCGATTTGAACAAACATTTTTTCGGCGTATAGGTAATACGTCAAGGGTGGTCCCATTGACACCAGGTCAGGATCTGATGATGGGATCCTGGAGAAATCGAGAGAACTCTTCAAATATTATAGGCAGACCTATAGTGATTTTTGTGTTTTTCATAATAACTCGTGCAACTGCACATAGCATAATATTGTGATGCGGAACTGCTGATGAAGACCACATATGGCCACCAGATCTGCTCAATACTAGGTACAAATACAATGCGTGGCTGACGGGCAGGCAACGCATAGCCTAAACCGGTGGACCTAGAGCCATGAAACTTTGTACAGGGGTTCCTTAGTCGCGTGGGGTAGCACTGATATAGGATTTGACAAAATTAATTCCCCAAGGGGGGGGGGATAAGGGGTTACAGTTAGTATTAAACTCAATCTAATCAAATAGGGTTTGTGGAAGTCGGTTTTTTCTAAAGTTTACTTTTTGTTTCAATTATCAGACTTTAGCTTCCTAGAGCCATATGTCATGTTATGATAAGATGGGATTTACAAGCTCCGCCCCAAGCTGAGATACAATAGCTAAAGATGGATTGAGCCAGTGAGTAATAGACGATTTTTAGTAGATTTGGAGGGGCCACGAGTCTCAATTTTTTGAAAAGTAAAATTAGTTTCCGCGTTCTTGATGCCAAAGACTCTATCTGGGGTAGCCATGATAGCCTGTCATCTAGTACTACACCCAGATATTTTATAGTTGATACCTTTGATATTTGAATGCATGTGCAGTTTGGTCCATCGGGTTCGTTACATGTATGCGCTCTGATACTTGTGTTATCGCATTTTGGTTTTTGGATTGAAAATGTGAGATATTTTGTTTTATCGATGTTGAGTGAAAGTAGATTTAGTCGGAACCAAAGCATTGTCTCCCGTAGACGTGCCTCAGCATGAGTTCGCGTCTCGTCCCAAGTTCTCCCCCGAAACACCAAGGCAGTGTCATCTGCATAGCTGTAAACTTTACCATTTACTGGTGTATGTTGGCAGAGCTCATTTATGTAAATCAAGAAAAGACTTGGACCGAGAACACTGCCCTGTGGAACTCCATAGGAGATGGGCATATCCTTGCTGAGGCTGTCCCCTATTTTCACTCTCTGGGAGCGATTGGAGAGATAGTCAGTGAATAGCTTTAGTGTGGTATCCCTTATGCCAATGTTTTCCATTTTATTGAGCAGAATAGGAATGGAAACGGTGTCGAAAGCTTTGGCCAGGTCGAGAAATATTGCGATGCATTTCTGCTTTTTGTCTAGTAGGTCAGTTATGTGTTCGGTTAGAGATGACACTGCGCCTTCCGTGGATTTGCCGGCCCCAAATCCAAATTGGTTGTCTGAAATAAGTTTTTCTTGTTCAAGATATTTGTTTAATCTGGTATTAATAATTTTTTCAAAAATTTTAGATAAGGCCGGCAGCACCGATATGGGCCTGTAGTTTCCGACACCGTTCCTATCCCCAGCTTTGTATATTGGGTGAATTAGGGCATTTTTGAACACTGAAGGGAAATCTCCTGTTTCTAAGCAACGATTGAATATGTGCGTTAGCGGTCCCGTTATAAGATGCTTTATAATTCTCAAAAGTTTTGGCGCTATGTTGTCAGAACCACTAGCACTGTCCGTTTTTATATTTGTAAGTAGGGAGTTTACTTCTCCTTCGTCAGTGTTCAGAACTACCATGGATCTTACGTGGGTTTGAGTCCTAATACTACTAGTCAGGTTATGTGATAATGTGTTCTGTTTTACTTTTTCAGCTAGTGTTTCTCCTATTTGTGCAAAATAAGTGTTGACATCATTGATGGATTCTTGTGTACCTGTAGAGTTTATGTTAAGAAGTTCATGGGCTGGAGAAGTGTTTTTGGTGGTGTTTGTGATTCTTTTTAGTGTTGCCCAAATTTTTTTAGGGTTGTTTGAGGCTTTTTCTAGTTCAGGTTTTTCATACATCAGCTTTATCTTTTTTAGTAAATTGTTACAGTAGTTACGATATCTCTTGTAGGTCAATGATAAAATTGTTTTATCTGGTGATTTTTTTGAATTACGATGTAACCTATCTCTATTTCTTATACATTTTATTAATCCAGGGTTTTATGATTCGAGATCTGTTTGGAAGTTTAGTTGTTTTTGAGTTTGCTTCAATGGATTCCGATATTTTTTTTTGCCAGACAGGTAGCGGCTACGTTTGGGTCATCTATTTGCATTATTTCTCCAATATTCGACCGAAAAGGTTTCTAACTATCACATTGTTTTAAAACTTTCCCGTCATTGCTCGATATTCTTTGGTAATTGCATGCATGCGTGGCGGGTGCTTGGCACTAAAAGTGTTCACTATCTTGCAATGAAATCAAAACACGGCTGAATGTGCAATTGGATGAAACGCACACCATGAACTCATGTGGTCACAATAACCATTAATTTTCTACTTTTACTACAACAGTTATTGGCGTTCATAGCCTGTTCCGGGCCGGGAGCCGCGTAAGGAATCGCACGGCAATATTGGAAATAGCTATAGCGAGGGCGCAAAAAGCTGGTTTAGGCATCCCGACGGCAGCGCCGAGACGCGCCGCGCGGGCTACAAAACATACAAACCGGAATTTTGCGCCCTTCGCTACAGCTATTGTCATGCAATTCAGTACGACTCGCGGCCCCGGTATGTCGGCATATTTGTATAAACATTGGCGTCTAATTGTTCCGTTTCGTCCGTCAGATGTACTACTACTACGGGTTCCCCGCCGTGGTCCGCGACCCGCACATGGGCTGCATGTACACGGTCGTGGGGCTCGTCTCCACCTACTATGACTGCGGCGGCCCGGTGCTCTACACGCGGCTCTCGCACTACGCCGGCTGGATAGAGAGCGTAGTGTGGCCGTAGCGGTGGTGGAAGGTGGCCAAAGTGAGGAGCATCGTAGTGACAATATACAAGGCGTGGAGCAGGAGCGACGTAGAGTCCGAGCGGCGCGGCGTAAAGACATTTTTTTTTTAGTTTTGTCGCAGAATTTTGGTCGCGTAATTTCTGCTACATTCAGTTTTATTGCTGAATCGCCAGACAACTCATTCTGCGACGGTTCGTGTGAACGAAACAGGAGTTTCGTATGAAACCGAATGCAGCAGAAATTACGCGATCGAAATTATGCGACTCGCAACTTAAAGGTGCTCCTACACGGGCCATATCGCTCTCCTCAAGGAGATGTCAGAGAGGACTGCGGTGGACTTGTTCCAGTGTTCTTTGACGGGATTCGCAAAGATCGCCACTTTTTGTTTATGTTATAAATAAGTAACGTCTTAGATATTTTTATAACCTGTTTCTTTGCCCTTTAATTTATTGTCTGTTTGTGTCGATTTAGTTTTAACTGTTATGTCACAAGCATGTATGTGTGTAATAAATAAATAAATATTTTCACTGCAATATGTGGCCGGCAATTATAATTATTGGCGTCTTTCTCTAACATGCGAGTAAGAGAGGGACACCAATAGTTGCCGGCCACATATTGCAGCAAAACCTGGCCCGTTTAGGAGCACCATTAAACATTGTGTTCGTCTGGCTTCACCCAAAAAAAGTCGATCAAGTGCGAGTCGGCCTCTCACACGAAGGGTTCCGCACCATCGATACTACAATAAACAAGTGCCTGACATGCCTGCCATTGCCCAGAACCATTTGATAACTAGAATTGTTATGTTCAGGAGTAGTTGACTGATCGTCCCCCACCTACCAACACATTTCGAACATATCCTAGAATCCTAGATAATAAATACAGGGTGCAACAGAAAGGGGTGTACAAGCCGAAAGAGGTTTGTTAGGGACATCATTCTGAACAACTTTCACTATGGGACCGACTTTATCAGAGCACTCCACCATACAGATCAGCTGAGCGCTAGGCCCGAAATGTACTGAGTTAAGTAATAAAAATAAACTTGCTCTGATCAAGTCGGTCCCATAGTGAAAGTTGTTCAGAATGATGTCCCTAACAACCCTCTTTCGGCTTGTACACCCCTTTCTGTTACACCCTGTATATCTTGGTTTTCTGACGATCTTCTATTTTGTATGACGCCAGCGCCAGACGGCATTCCATAGATATTAAGTTTCGAAAGGGCCTTTCGTACAAAAAAAATGCAGAATAATTTACTTAAATATGTATCATTTTAATTCGACCTACAATCAAGAGTGAAGCATAAAATATAAAAATATTGAACAATAATATTGATTACAATAGACATCATATTCTTGATGCATTGAACAGTTTTATATATACATATAAATGTTTGGAATTTTAGAATAATCAGATAAAAATATGACGATAAGTATAAGCACTTTAATGAACAGATCAATTATTTATTTTTGTATGTAAAAAATAAAAGCTTGAATAAGTATACACCTATTCTATTCTATTATCAAGGCCTACGCACGCTGGGACGGCATGGCAAGGGATTTTAAGTTTTTACCAATGGACATTCAAACGTATCGATATAGAAATAAGACATAAATTGATATGCTTTCAAATAATAATAATAATTTTAAATAGCAATTTATGTCTTATTTCTATATCGATACGTTTGAATGTCCATTGGTAAAAACTTAAAATCCCTTGCCATGCCGTCCCAGTGTGCGTAGGCTATCAATCTTCCAACAATCTTTTGTTGCGCGAGTGACGTTTACGGGGGGCCCCACTTCTACGCAACCTAATGCAACGAACCGACCATCAACACAGATCTTTCATTTCTCATTGGTCATGATGAAGAATTAGTTCCACTTGTCACCGCGCGCCAAACGATAGTCCGAAAGCGGTACATTCTAAAATGACAGATAAATCTGTCAAATAGAGTCTCTCGAGAGAGTAATCGAGTCTTTCGAGAGAGTAATAAAGAGTCTCTCTCGAGAGTAATCGAGAGTCTCTCTCGAGAGTAATCGAGTCTCTCTCGAGAGAGTAATCGAGTCTCTCGAGAGAGTAATCGAGACTCGAGAGAGAGAGAGTAATCGAGTCTCTCGAGAGAGTAATCGAGTCTTTCGAGAGAGTAATCGAGACTCTCGAGAGAGTAATTGAGAGTCTCTCGAGAGAGTAATTGAGTATCTCGAGATAGTAATCGAGACTGTTCGACTGCTCGTGTTGTGACAGACCCTTGAATGTATGTTATTCTCAAATAGGTGTAATATTTCAGTTTTACGACAGAAACAATTAATCTAATGAAAGCTTAAAATACCGCATAATGAGGCCTCTCTTAGACTAAATGAGGGATTTTCTGACAAATTATTAAAATTCAATCAAAAAGCTACACATAGATGGCGTTTGATTCTAATTAATTAATGTTGCCGTAGCAAGTCAATGATGCTGATTTAATCATTGGTTTTATAGTTTTGTTAATGATTGATGACCTGCCAGCGAACCCCTCACGATACATTTATAGCTAAACATGACACAGTTTTACACTTTCATACTCATTTCCAACGTGGCCATTAATCACGAGTTTTTTGTAACTTCTTAGACTACTCATTGTTCATATTTCTTAGAAATCGCGCCCATAAAATTTATAAATACACGTGTAAGATATCTCTAAACACTCCCCTATCCCTATTTTTCCGAACCCCGCTCCCTTTCAGGCCTGACGTGACTAATGGACGACCCCTTACGAGTCCCTTACCCCCTTATGAATGAAAAGGTTATCCCTAATCGGAGAGTTATGTTGTATAATCTGGGTAGTTCTGAATTACCCGATAGGGCAGCGCCACTTTGCATGTAGATCTGTCAAAGAATATTCTGGATGGCAGGGATAAATGACAGCACCAAAAAAAACAACAATTTGACAGGTCTCCACACATACTAGCGCCACGGGTGTGAGTTGGGAGAAATGGCAAACATAGCCGACATTAGCAGTAACAGTCGAAAGTATTTGTATAATAGACCCCTTACTAATAACCAGTTGTGCAGGGTGCATACATAGTACAGGCACAGGGTGCATAGTACAGGCACAGGGTGCATAGTACAGGCACAGGGTGCATAGTACAGGCACAGGGTGCTCATCCCATACAAATTAGAATTGGTGACCCTTTGTAAAGAGATGGCGTGAGGAGTAAGATTTGTACTTTAAACCATGGTTTCAGTTAACATACTTCTAGGTGGCGCTGATCTTAGAATAAATCCCATATATCTTAGCGCCATCTCGTAGTATTTGCAATGTTTCGATGGTGCTGCACCAAGCGATAATGGCCTCGAACTAAAGATGCTTCCGTAGCATCTCAGTTTACGCCGGTGTCATATTTTGTTCTAGGTGGTCAATCTGTATTAGTATAATATTATAGTATCTGTGATAGTATGCAATGCTGTGTAGCTGTCCCTCTCCACCACCCATACACACCTTGCACAGGTTTTTATTAGTAATTTGATAGATTCTTGAAGTCAAGCTTATTTCAAATAAGATTTTTATAACAACGCAATAGTACCGGATTTCTCTCGCGTGATGGCGGAGGCACGAACAGCTACATCTTACAGACTATAACCGTACTGTACTATACCCTATCCAATATAACAAACAACTTGACAGCTAACCTAAAACTTCATAAAATCCAAATAATATTTTAAGTGCTGATAGCAGTGATGGCGATGACAACTCTTCTGTTAGTTCAACTGAATAAACAATTTCGATTCCTTCCGATTGTTTTGGTAACATCCCTAGTGTTTAAAAAGTGGATTTTATGAAGTTTTAGGCTAGCTTAGGTTAGGTTAGGTAATGAATATGGGATAGGGTACACAAGCGTACACGGTATCAAACAAAGCCTTAGGGTGCTAACACCAATCGATCGATTAATGATAGAATGGAGGCGACACGTCGATCGATAGATTCTACTACACCAATCGATCGATCGTAGAATGTAATAGTCGACGTCGATCGATAGTTTCTATGACGGTCAACGTCGGTCGATTGCATCAAGTAAATATTTAACTTCCGAGCTAGGCAGGCTTAGAGCGCGTTCCCACTGTGACGACACGACTGATTAATCTTTAGACGACACCGTCGCGCCGGAAAATGGTCGCGGACGGTAATTAATCGCTTTGTCCTAATGGGAACACCTCCATTTAAATATACAAGCCACGATGAAATAAACGGAGCGACTATTTTAGATAATTAGTGCCGGTCTTTCCATCCTCAGATAGCGATTATCTGTTTGTTTATCAGAGGCATTTGACATTTTATACGTAAAAACTTATCTGACTATTTATCCGACTCTTGAAAGACCGAGCCTTAGTTAAGTTAGTTCACCGCGACGCCGTCTCCTCCTCTAGGGCGGCGTTGTTGCAGGTGTATGTGTGTGTGTGGGCCGCCTGCGCACACGGAAATAAGAAAATTAGCAAAGATAATGGTTCTTAAATACTTTTACTTAAATACTATTTTCGCCCGTCAGTCAGCTGTTACATTGTAGCATGCTTTTTTATCCGACTTCCCAAAGGAGGAGGTTTACAATTCGTTGTATGTTTTTATTTTATTTTTTATGTATGTGCCCCGATAGCACCTAGACGGATGGACCGATTTGGAAAATTATTTTTTTGTTTGAAAGGGTTTACCTTCCCATTGGTCCCATTGACACCAGGTCAGGATCTGATGATGGGATCCTGGAGAAATATAATTTCCTGCGTTCTCGAAAACGTACATTAACGAGGCTTAGTAATGGAGAGGCGCAATGATAAGAGGTCGTAGGTGTAGTGCCTTGTCAAGCTTGCCCCCTAGTATTACAGTACCTTGCTGGGCTTGCCCCGGCGTAACTTGCCCCCCAGTAATAAATACTTTGCTTTGCTTGCCCCGGCCCACCTTGCCCCCTTACTACAGTAATTTGTCCTGCTTGCCCCGGCGCCACTTGTCTTCTAGTATTACAGTACCTTCCCGGTCTTGCCCCCTAGTAATAAATAAATACTTTGCTTGCCCCGGCCCACCTTGCCCCCTACTGCTACCGTACCTTGTCCTGCTTGCCCCGGCGCCACTTGCCCGGCGCGCGCGCGGGCTGCCGCGGCGGCGCGTGCTCCCGCGCGTGCTTCTTCAGCAGCGAGCGGTGCGAGAACAGCGCGGCGCACTGCTCGCACGCGAACGGCTTCTGGCCGTTGTGGACGCGCATGTGACCTGCGCCGTCATCAACAGTATATCGGCATAGGAAAGTGAAGTATCGTAAATAAAAATAAATTGGTCAAGTGCGGGTCGGACTCGCACACGAAGGATTCCGCACCATCGTCGTCTGCGCCTAAAACGGCAATACCTTCAATCTCGTCATCAGTCGCCTCTTGCTATTAAATAATGTCAGGCGCTATTGTATTGGAATTGACTTAATACCCACTATTTAATTCGTAACACCTTTTTTCCGTGTATTTCAGTATTTGTTGTTGTTGCGGCAACAGATGTACACATTCGTGAACATTTCAACTTTCTAGCCATTACAGTTCGTGCTCTAGGACCCGCTGACGGACGGACGGACAGACGGACAGCTGAGTCTTAGTAATAGGGTCCCGTTTGGCACCCTTCGGGTACGGAACCCTAATAATGTATTTATTGCACTCATAAAATACAACAATGAGATATCTTAAACGAGAGGAGGGGGGGAGGTCATCATGATCATCATAAGCTTTAACTCTGTGAGTGGGGGGGGGGGAAATATCAATCATACCTTCTTCGTCGTGTCTTGCGCTTCTCATGCGTGATATCCCAGGTTCAAATCCCAGAAAAGGAAAAAAAACGTGTTGGATGCTTCGTTGTTTTTAGGGCCTACGGCACAGGGTGTCCTAGTGTGGGGCCAGAAGCAATGTGTGTGCCTGTACGTAAACGTAAAAGTTGCTAGCTCACCGGCCAGGTTGGATTGGTCGCGGAACTGCTTGTGACAGATGCGGCAGTGGAACGGTTTCTCTCCTGAAAAGTCGAATATGAGACGTTAAATATAGACAACAATAGCGGCACGCCATTCCCAAAAGACACGATTGTTCCCACTTGGAGCCACTCAATAATCAGTACTTAGCATGACGGGGGGCTACCTTCGATTTGAAAAGTTATATTTTTATTTGAAAGGGTTCACCTTCCAATGGGTCAAATTGACACCAGGTCAGGATCTGATGATGGGATCCTGGAAACCCTTCAAATATTATAGGCATTTACTCATCGAAATCATAAAATTGTGATGCGGAACTGATGATGAAGACCACACATGGCCACCAGATCTGCTCAATACTAGGTACAAATACCATGCGTGGCTGACGGGCTGGCAACGCATAGCCTAAGCCGGTGGACCTAGAGCCATGAAACTTTGTACAGGGGTTCCTTAGTAGCGTGGGGTAGCACTGAGATGGGATTTGACGAAATGTGGGGAAATAGCGGGTTACAATTTGTATTAATCTCAAAAAGCGCTTGACATTGGTTTCTAATCAAATAGTGTTCGTGGAAGTCGTTTTTTTTTAAGTTTTACTATTTGTTTCAATACGGTATTGGCCTAATTTTGGAATTAGTTTTAAAATAAATGTTGTTACATTTTAAGCGCACTACATTAATATTTCCGGGATATCTTCTGTAGTTTCAATAAAAAAAAATATATAGTTGAATTTGAAAAAAACCGCTCCAAAAACGCTGTATTTCTAATGGCGCCGGTCACATGACTCGCGTGACGTCACATTCTCGTGAGTGAACGCCCGCCATCATTCTGATTCAGTCAAGCAGATGTCAGAGACGAACATGTGACGTCACCTGAGAGATAAACGTCACACTGAGCGTTTTCGTCACAGATTATACTTTGATAGTTTATACATTTTATTTCCTGGAATCCGCAAAAAACAAACATATTTTACTCTAAAATGTAATGAAATATAGATGTCTACGCTTTTATCAGATAGGATTACCACATTTTGTCGAATATTTTTAGTGTTGTCCAGTACCGTATTATCAATAATTTAATGCGTCGATCGACCACCCCATACATACTGTAACACTGAAAGAGGATTTGTGGACAACATTTTGCCAGCCACACATCCCCTTCGCAGGTAGATCCGCGGGGGGTATGTGGGACGTCCCCGCCGGCAGTCACCTGTGTGTATCCGCGCGTGCGCCACCAGGTGGGACTGCAGCTGCGGGGCGGGGGGGGGGGGGACATGCAGTCACCTGTGTGTATCCGCGCGTGCGCCGTCAGATGGCTCTTGTGGTTGAAGGGCTTGCTGCACACGTGGCACGCGAAGGGCTTCTCCCCCGTGTGGATGCGCGTGTGCGCCACCAGGTGGGACTTGCAGCTGCGGGGCGGGGGGGGGGGGGGTTATACAGGGTCTAACAAAAATGGTGGTTGACTGCTGCCATAACTAGGATAATAATTTAACTTGTATTTATGGCTCGCAGGCCCGTACCTCGTCCGAGGCGTTTGTAGTAAGATTTGGATATTGAAGATAACAGAAGGGTGTAGTCATATTTTATAAGGCTGTTAGGGTGACCATTCTGAGCAACTTTCACTATAAAACCGATTTGATCAGACCAACTTTATTTTTCATTACTCCCTAAAATATGACTACACCTTTCTGTTACAACCTGTATATTCGGGGTGTGTCAAAACCACTAAACTAATCCAGAGATGCACGAAACGATTTTTTAAATGACTTTGGGAAGTTTCTGACCCAAAACCTGAATTTTGCGTACACGAATGAAACCTGTGGTAGTTGGTAGATAAATATAACGTTATTCAAGACTGTGCATTTTTAGGGTTTCGTATCTCAGAAGAAGAAACCCTTATAGGATCACTCGTGCGTGTGTCCGTCCGTCCGTCACAGGCAATTTACTCAGAACATATTGGACCGATGAAGTTGAAAATTGGTACACATATCAATATCTGTGACCCAAAGACAGAGGTGCGATGTTAATATTTAGGGGCCAAATAAGAAAAATAAAATCAAAATATGCCGTGTGACATATCTAATAGGAGCGCATGGTGCGAGGATCTTAAATGTATTTTTATAATATTTTTTAAACTAATTTTGAAAAAGTTGTGCTCAATAATATCTCAATAATATGACCGATTCGCATGTCATCAAAACCTCTAGGGTACTTTCCGAAGTCCTTTTTTTTTTTACGTAGCCTATAATGTGTCCCACTGCTGGGCAAAGGCCTCCCCATTTCGAGCCCACACATCTCGAGTCAGAGCTAGATTGACCCACTCTAGTTCGAACGTGTCCAGGTCGTCCCGCCATCTCCTTCTGGGCCCTCCTCTACGCCGGTGTCCGTCTATAGGCACCCATTCAGTAGCTATCCTCACCCACCTGTCCTAAAAACCTGAAATTTGGTATGCAAGTACATGTATGCACCCATATGATATGATATGGGTGTTGCAGATTTTGGATTCCAAAATCTAAAACTTTAACCCCCTAAGTCTGACGTGCATAGTTTGTATGAAAAACTGAATGTTAAGTACTTTTGGGATATTTTGTTGGTGTAAGTCCTATTATTGCTGTACGAAACGCTCTCAACGCGAGTCCAACTCGCACTTGGCAGCTTATTTTTCTATCTCATGGTCTTACCTACCCCTCTACCGAGAAAAAGCCTATTTGCTGTTTTACCCGCTGGTGTTTAGTTTCAGGTGGGTCGACAAGAAGGCCTGTGCCCCCGGCGGCGGCGCCTTACTAACCTGAAGCTCTTGTCGCAGTACGTGCAGACATAACTCTTGTCCGTGTTGCAAGATCGCTCCGCAGTCTTCTTCACTTTATCCTGAAGATGAAAATAAGAGTCATCAGATGAATTCTAGCTATCGTCACAGGGTGCCCACTGCCCATCCCATACAAATTACAAAGAGATGGCGTGAGGAGTAAGATTTGTACTTTAAACGCCATGGTTTCAGTTAACATACTTCTAGGTGGATATCTTACAATAAATCCTATATATCTTAGCGCCATCTCGTCGTATTTGCAATTTTTCGATGGTGCTGCACCAAGCGATAATGGCCTCGAACTAAAGAAGCTTGCGTAGCATCTCAGTTTACGCCGGTGTCCTATTTTGTTCTAGGTGGTCTATCTGTATTAGTATAATATTGTAGTATCTGTGCTATCGTACATATTATGTAATATGTGTGGACTTGACTAGTCCGGTTAGTTTCCTATTGTAGCCCATACTCGGTCGGCTTGGACCGTCGCACTATAATAGTCCTGATAGTTCACTGTGTGTCTACAGTAGTCCTGCTAGTTCACTGACTGTCTACAGTAGTCCTGCTAGTTCACTGTCTGTCTACAGTAGTCCTGCTAGTTCACTGTCTGTCTACAGTAGTCCTGCTAGTTCACTGTCTGTCTACAGTAGTCCTGCTAGTTCACTGTCTGTCTACAGTAGTCCTGCTAGTTCACTGACTGTCTACAGTAGTCCTGCTAGTTCACTGTCTGTCTACAGTAGTCCTGCTAGTTCACTGTCTGTCTACAGTAGTCCTGCTAGTTCACTGTCTGTCTACAGTAGTCCTGCTAGTTCACTGTCTGTCTACAGTAGTCCTGCTAGTTCACTGTCTGTCTACAGTAGTCCTGCTAGTTCACTGTCTGTCTACAGTAGTCCTGCTAGTTCACTGTCTGTCTACAGTAGTCCTGCTAGTTCACTGTCTGTCTACAGTAGTCCTGCTAGTTCACTGTCTGTCTACAGTAGTCCTGCTAGTTCACTGTCTGTCTACAGTAGTCCTGCTAGTTCACTGTCTGTCTACAGTAGTCCTGCTAGTTCACTGTCTGTCTACAGTAGTCCTGCTAGTTCACTGTCTGTCTACAGTAGTCCTGCTAGTTCACTGTCTGTCTACAGTAGTCCTGCTAGTTCACTGTCTGTCTTTTTTTTTATTTTATTTTCTTTATTAGGAAAACAAACAGCTTAATCTATTACATAACAAAAAAAAACAATGAGTTAACACACAAGCCAATAAAGTTTTCACAAAAAAAATTGACAAAGGTACTCAGAACAACACTAAAATGTACTTGAATTTGTATATAAAGTTACCAACAGAGGGAGATATATGGTTCTACAGTAGGTAGTTCTAATTTATATAAAATATATATGTACGAGTATAGTGCTTATGTACTAAAGGTGATTAGAATAGAATAGCAGATCCGTACCGAATCACCCCTAGCACATAAGCACTATACTCGTTGTAGTGCCTATGTACCAAAGGCGACCCAATACAAATCCGCTATTCTATTACATAGCTTTTAAGTTATTAAAAATATTTTTCCTAAAACTGATGGGTGTTTCATGAAATATATCAACTTGATTATGTAATTTATTATAATTTCCGCAAGCTCTTATAACAAAGCGGTTTTTAGCATAGTTAGTCCTACAATTTCTTGTGACAAAAGCCTTTCTATGACGAGAGCTGTGTTTACAGTATAAAGAGATTTTACTAAGTAGATATGGGCTATCGATTTGGCTGTTGATAAACTTGTATAAAAACATCTGGTCTCTCATGCCACGACGATTTTCAAGCGAAAGAAAAGTATTAGATTCAAAGGTTTTGAATTTATATTTTAAACGTTTAATGAATTTATTTTGTATTCTTTCAATATTATTTATGTGGTTCTGGTATTGTGGGTTCCATACAGTTGATGCATATTCAAGTATGGATCTTACAAAAGAGTTGAAAAGCATAATAAGAGTTTTAGGGTTTTTAAAATCTTTACTTTGTCTAAAAATGAAACCTAGCATCTTATACGCTTTAGATATAATTATATCAAAATGTTTCCGAAATGATAACTCGCTGTCGAGATGAACACCTAGGTCTCTCACCTCGGTTACCCTTCTCAAACTTCTACCTTTAAAATTATAATCAAATAAAATTTTGTTTTTTTTTCTAGTGAAAGTAATGACACAACACTTATCGATATTAAGGTAAATTTTATTGTTCTCGCAATACTGTATTAAACGGTCCAGATCTACTTGCAAATTTTGACAATCATCAAAGGAATTAACCTTTATAAATATTTTAGTATCATCAGCGTATAATAAGGAGTCAGAGTTACCTAAGCTATTAGTTACGTCATTAATAAAAATATTAAAGAGAAGGGGACCTAAATGAGAGCCCTGGGGGACACCAGAAGAGATAGGAATAAAAGATGACGTGTATCCCTTAATAGAAACTGCCTGGGACCTATTTCTCAAATAGGAATCAAGCCACCTTAGGAGATTGCCATGTATACCAAATAACTCAAGCTTTTGTACTAATAAATTATGTGAAATTTTATCAAAAGCTTTGGAGTAGTCGGTATATACAGCATCAACTTGATATCCATTATCCATGGCATCTAGTACAATGTCTATGTATTCACATAAGTTGGATTCAGTGGACTTCTTATTAATGAAACCATGCTGAGAATTTACTAGGTATGGTCTAACTGAGGGAAACATAACATCGTATATAATTTTTTCGAATAATTTAGGAATTACACTCAGTTTAGAAATACCTCTATAATTATTTGCATTGTGCTTATCTCCACCACCTTTATAAATGGGGGTGACAAGAGACTGCTTCCATTTAACCGGAACTACGCATGTATCCAAAGACATTCTAAATAAGACCGTTATTGGAATTGCAAGTTGTTGATGACAGCGTTTTAGAAACAGTGGGTGAAGACCATCAGGGCCACATCCCTTAGAAGTGTTAAGACTTTTTAAATATCTTTCAACCAAATTCAAATTGATATCAACAGAGCAAAGTAATGTTGTATTATTGTAGCTGCTTAGGTAATTAGGTAAATTGTTAACAGAGGTTTCATTTTCGAAAACTGAGTGAAAGAAATTATTAAAAATATTTGCAATGGATTGCCCGTCTGAGCCAACCTCAGCTTCATTCAAGTAGATTGTGTCTGGAATTTCATTAATACCTTTTCTCGATTTTATGTAAGACCAAAAATGTTTCGAATTTATTTTTATATTATCCTCTGCATTGGAAATAAATCTGTCAAAGCACTCACTTTCAATTTTTTTTTGCATCCGACGTAGCGCTGAAAAAAATTCATAATCAGAAAGCCTGCCGTAAATTTTCCATTTTTTATGATTTTTTTTTTTTTATTAATTAGGCTAATTAATGGCTTTGAGTACCATCTAGGATATTTTAACTCATTATGAACAACACGACTAGGAATGAATCTATCTATAATTTCATTAATCACAGAATAAAAGTTATCTACGGCAACCTCTATACAATCTACAGATAAATGCTGATCCCAGTCTACTGACGCAAGAGCTAAGTTGACAGAGTCATAGTCCGCAGCATGGAACCGACGCACGATACGTGGCGCAGGCCGGAGCTCGGGCCCGGCGGACCCCGCCAGCACCCGCACGCACAGCGGGGGGTGGTGGCGGTCCACCGGGACCAAGCCCTCCGCGCCCAGCACCTCACATGACATGTTAGATATGATTAAATCGAGCATTCTGCTGTTATGATTCAATAAATAGTTATGTTGTGACATACTACTAAATGACATAAAGGCCGAGACGTTGTAAGTTAAAGAATCCTCCGATGGATTTTCTAAAACAAAACAATTAGAATTTTGGGGGCATGGATGCCATTTACCTTGTGAAATATTAAAATCACCAACAATCAAGATCTTATCATGAGGATATTCGATAATTAAGTCAGAAATAAATTCAAAAAATGTTAATTCCGAATTAATTTGTGTGTCATCAACTGAATGAGGAAAGTAGCAACAGTAAATACGTAACTTTTTATGTTGTGGTGATTCTGATAACGAAATATTGACGCAAGTTATATCAGCATCGGGTAAAATAGGGGGTAGGCGCAAATCTCGCATGTCCACTTTGAGTTCACGATGCACGGCTATGAAGATGCCACCGCCTAACAACATATTCCTACTAACATAATCACGGTCCGTTCGGTATAAACTATATCGCGAGTCTACTAATTCGTTATCAAAAATGCCCGGTAATAGCCACGATTCACTAACGCAAATCAAATCGTATGTTACACTTAAAATGTTTTTCAAAAATACGTTTGTTTTTGTACGTAAACCACGAACATTCTGGTAGAAAACACTAAACATAGTCAGTATGCAAAACTAAAAAACACTTAAAAAATATACGTAATATCATTAAAGACCAGAAGCCTCCACACAAAACCGTCACAACCACATCAAAGCAAAAACCCAGTAGGCATTTACAGTGAATAACTCTTTTAATTACCAACAAACAATAGGGAAGGTATTTAATCATTTTTGCTAAATAGCTCGGTGTTTGTGAATGAAAGTTAGTTAATATGTACAAATTATAGTGAAACAAGGCTCTTATGGTCAAAGTCGGGTCCAAATCATAATAAAAAATGAAAACAAGCTCAATCAATGAAAGGGAAGGAGATCGTAGCGGGTGACCGCTCGCTGCGACAAAACAAGTTAATCTGTTGAGTGAATAGAACAAAATAATGCAATCAGTTATCAGCTTTAAAACATGCTGTGTACAGATTAAAATAACCTGGAGCGCGCCATCATTAGCAAAGATATTGCCCGCACATAAAGCAGGGGTATGAAACCTTTTGTATAAGTTATGGTTATTACTTATGTAATTTTTTTTAAAGCTTCATCAGACGTGATATGAATGATCGGAGATTTGTCGTTGCGCCGAACCATCACTGTGCAATTACGTACCCAGCAGAATGCATAATTCTTGGCTTTAGCTTTTGCTTTAGCTTGCTGTAGAAGGTATCTATTCTTCGCTGATAGATGGTCATTTGCGTAGATCCTGTCATCGATCCCCGCAAAACCAATATCCGAACATTTGATGTTCTTCATTTTCCGGATAGCAGCCAGAAAGTCGTCTTTTTTATATCTTGCTTGAAACTTCATGATTATTGGCTTCGGACGCTTTCCCTCACTATCGTTTTTGGTCGCAATTCGGGTAACAAAGTCGATATCTGTGTCAGGTTTCAAAGGAAAGTTGCAATGGACTGCCAATCTGCTTATTATGGCAAAAAGGTTTTCGCCATTCTTCTGAGGCACACCATTGATTTGGATGTTAGATTTCCTCACCCACTGCTCATTTCTGCTGTTATCGTCGGTCAGGTCAGCGACGGTTATCTTTAGGTCGTTCACCTCGCTCCGTAGCTGTTCCACCTCTGTGAGGCGGTCCTCCACTTCAGAAACCCTATGCGATAACTCTTCAATACTCTTATTGAGGTTACCGTTAAGGACCGTAATATCGTTCTTCATTTGTTTTATGTCCGCTTCAATGGAAGTGATTGAATTAAGTTTCTTGAGGATTGTATCCATCTGTTGAGACATCAGCACGAGTAGATCTTCTTTTGTAGCAACTTGATCCGTCTTTCCGCCAGAATTCGAATGCGAGGTAGACATCTTGGCTACATCTAGATCGCCAGAGGGAGCTGCAGGCAGAAACTTCGCCTGATTATCCCGGCACGTAGAACAGATCCATGTTGTTTTCCCAGTACCTAGTCGGTCATATCCTCGCTCACTTATACCTGCGCAGGAGAAATGGTATCTCGATTTGCAGCTGGAACACTCCGGACCATGGCCAACATTTTCAGCACATGAAGCACAGTTTGCAGGTATGCAGGATTTAGGCGGCATATCCGCGCACAGTAAGATCACGCACGGTGGTAGTCGCAATGTTGATAACCTCTGACGCAGGAAATATGCCCCGAGGCAAGCGGTGCTGCTCTGAGAATACATGCAAGCGACACGAAAGCACGATCGCGACTGTCTACAGTAGTCCTGCTAGTTCACTGTCTGTCTACAGTAGTCCTGCTAGTTCACTGTCTGTCTACAGTAGTCCTGCTAGTTCACTGTCTGTCTACAGTAGTCCTGCTAGTTCACTGTCTGTCTACAGCAGTCCTGCTAGTTCACTGTCTGTCTACAGTAGTCCTGCTAGTTCACTGTCTGTCTACAGTAGTCCTGCTAGTTCACTGTCTGTCTACAGTAGTCCTGCTAGTTCACTGTGTGTCTACAGTAGTCCTGCTAGTTCACTGTCTGTCTACAGCAGTCCTGCTAGTTCACTGTGTGTCTACAGCAGTCCTGCTAGTTCACTGTCTGTCTACAGTAGTCCTGCTAGTTCACTGTCTGTCTACAGTAGTCCTGCTAGTTCACTGTCTGTCTACAGTAGTCCTGCTAGTTCACTGTCTGTCTACAGTAGTCCTGCTAGTTCACTGTCTGTCTACAGTAGTCCTGCTAGTTCACTGTCTGTCTACAGTAGTCCTGCTAGTTCACTGTCTGTCTACAGTAGTCCTGCTAGTTCACTGTCTGTCTACAGTAGTCCTGCTAGTTCACTGTCTGTCTACAGTAGTCCTGCTAGTTCACTGTCTGTCTACAGTAGTCCTGCTAGTTCACTGTCTGTCTACAGTAGTCCTGGTAGTTCACTGACTGTCTACAGTAGTCCTGCTAGTTCACTGTCTGTCTACAGTAGTCCTGCTAGTTCACTGTCTGTCTACAGTAGTCCTTCTAGTTCACTGCCTGTCTACATTAGTCCTGCTAGTTCCCTGTCTGTCTACACACCCGGCAGTGCAGTCTCGCGTGGCGTGCCAGGTAGCGCAGACAGCTGAACTGCTTGTGGCACGCTCGGCACGCGTGCGTGGTGCCGGCGTGCCGCAGCATGTGTTCTGTCAGGTTGCTTTGGCGCGTGAAGTGGCGTGCGCAGAGGGCGCAGTAGTGTGCGCCGGGTGTTGGCGGGGCGGGTGGTGCACCTGGGGGGGGGGGGGGGGGGAATATTCATATTCTATATTGCACAGACACATTAAAAATACAATGACAAGAAATAAAATACGCGAAGGCGACCTTACAGATAAAGAGAAAGAAATTTCTACCAGCAAACCTAGGCATGACAGGAAAATGGATGAATGAGGAAATGTGGGAATTTTCGTTTTAAGAGGTAATTGAAGGCGGTGTTGAATAAGATGGTTAATTTGACAGTTGAACCAGTTGAACCAGTTGAACCAGTCGAACCAGTTGAACCAGTCGAACCAGTTGAACCAGTTGAACCAGTTGAACCGGGGCGTCTGCCGGCTGTTGGCTGTCGTCTCATCGGCTTCGCGTTTAAACGCGCAAGGCGCAGGCACTTTATACTTTATTGCACAGAAAACATAATGCAGACACTTAATATTGGAAAAAAACATGTACAAAGGCGAGCTTATCTCTAATAAGAGATCTCTTCCAGCAAACCTAGGGTGGAGAGGATAATTTAACAAAAAGGTTGACCTACATATGTGCACAAGGATAAATATGAAAATAATAGACTACTTACTAATAAGTACATCAGTACATTATTATCCGGGCAAAAGCCTCTCTTATATCAGTACATATAAAAACAAAATATATGAATACATAGATACTAAGGTATATTAAGGTAGAGAAAGATAGTGTTCCTTCAAGCGTTTTTTAAAAATGTTGAGTGAAGGACTGTCCCAGACTGTCCCTGATAGCACTGGGAAGTTTTTCCAAAGTCTGATAGCACGGAGACGGAACCCAAGCTCATACACTTCAACCCCTTGAAGAAGTATAAATATAATAAAAATAATCATATACATACAGGCACATACATTGCTTCTGGCCCCACACTAGGATACCCTCTGTCGTGGGAACCAGAAACAGCGATTTTACAAACATGTAAAATTCCAAGACCTGGGTTCTTTTTTGTTTTTTTTGTTGTCCCCAGCCAGTATTCAAAACCCGGACCTCTCGCATGGTAGGCATAGGCAGATGCGCAACCGCTGCGCAATAGAAGTGAATGTCCTACCTGTCTTGTTGTCGTGCTCAGAAGCCGGGTACGCCTCGAAGGTGAGCGAGAAGGCCGGAGTGTCTCGCGACTCCAGCGACACACTCGGAGTCGCCTTCACTTGGAACTCCAGCGGCTTCAGCCTGGGACATTACAAAACATTTACATACACAAGGTCTAAATGAATTAACGCAAAATGAGAAAATACTTTGTTAGGGACATCATTCTGAGCAACTTTCAGTAAGAAACCGATTTGATCAGAGTAACTTTATTTTTCACTTCCCAGTACATTTTGGCCTGAGTGGATCAGCTGATTTGTAAGGAAAAGTGAAAAAAAAAGTTGTTTTCTGTCCATCCTGGGTTTGCTGGAAGTTATCTCTTTTTAGAGATAAGCTTGCCTTTGTAAATTACTTCTCTGTATTTTCTGTGTTTTGTCTTTTATGTGTTTAATTAATACTAATGTATATTATAATGTGTACTCGAGCTTACTGTTGTCTCGTCCGTATTTGGCCCTGGCAGAATACCAGCGTCACAGATTCGTCTGTGACATTGCTGAGTCAGGGCCATTTCATTGTCGCGGTACATTCACAATACCACATAGTGAAAATGATTATTTATTTGTAAATTGTTTTGTGTTATGTTCTTCCTGTATTTTGTATTTATTTTTATTATGTGTCTGTGTGTGTACCTTTTCAGTGAATAAATGAATTTATCTATCTATCTATCTATGTGCAATAAATATATACGAAATACTGAAATAAACAAAATATTGAAAAAACAAAGGTGTCCCCATACAAGAAACATTTCTTTTTTACTTTTTTGGTACAATTGGTGCGGAATTCTCAGTGTGAAAGTCCGACCCAAACTTGACAGATTTTTCCTATTCTAGTTATGGATGTTAAGAGCGTAGGTTTTCACTTCTATCGGTAGGGACTGCCTGCATTGTTTTTTTTTGTTTTCTCTGTCTCCAGCTGCAAATCAAACCCTTTTGTATGGTCATAAAACATGCAGAGCCACAAATGCTATGCCGCAGAGGTCATCATTAAAGTTGTGATTGACTAGCACTTACGCAAATGTTGGGTCGACAACATCGCGGATCCACCGACTGGCTGTCTGCAGACTCATAGCAAACTCAGCTCCGGGCTCCGGCTTCACACTGAAACAAAAGGCATGTTTATTTCCATTAGTTCTTCTGTAAGTGGGTAATAATAATCCTGGGTTTCTGGGCTCCTATGAGATGTTACTAGTATTTGATAGCAATGATATATTTATGGTTTCCAAATGTGCAAAATGCCATAATTTTTAGCTGTGTGTCCAAACAAAATAGGCAAGGTGGAAGCCACATACACAAAGCCTTTGGGAACAATCAATACATATACTTCTGTTTGTTGCGTACGGAATCCTCCCAGCCCCCTGGAAATAAGGGTCAGTGTCAATAAGGGGGTGGAACTTGTGAAATTAAAAAAAACACACTTTTGAGGCCACTACACTCCAACCGAAATAATTTTGCGAATGCCTAAAATTTCTTATGGCTGCCTATTTCATCAGTCATGCATCAACCTACTGCTCAATTTTACATGACCTTGTGAAAATACCTGCTGTATTGTCAATGTTTTCTTGATCTTAACTTGTCACTTGCTCAACCACCGGATAGCGTAATCACCGCATGCAGTAGAGTATAGGGAAGCCCCGTATGTAGAAGAGTGAACGATATTGTCAACTCAGCGGCATCTCGTTCGATGCTATTGGCTGGCACGGGAGCGCATTGATTGACTCTTAAGACTCATGCCCAGCTTTGGGTGTATGAGGGCTAATTAAGGACGACGACGATGATGATGATAGATCGACATTTATTCCACCACGAACCTGATTGTGTTTATTTCCATGGCGACTTTTGGTTGTATTATCTGCACGTTGACGGGTTGCTGCGCCCGCACCAGGGAACTAGCCTCACTCACTTCCTCCTTGCAGAGCTGCTCGGGCCCCGCACGGTCACACATCACGCCGGAAATGCAGAGTATTGCGAAGAAACCATCGAACAAAAAATAATTTTATTGTTCGCGTCGATTATTGGCACCATTAAAATTTTGTTGACAGTTTTCTTTTTTATATAGGGAGGTTGGCGCGCGCACGGTGCGCGCGCTCGATTATTTTTTTTGATGAGTTCGAGTTCATCATTATAAATAATCGGTAAGGTTTCACTACTGGGATTCAATGATAATATTATCGTAAAAACACAAATATAAACATAATTATTTATTTATCATCATCACAGCAAGCAATGAAGGAACCTCAAATAAATAATTTATTTGATTAGAATACACTTACGCCATTGCTAGTAATCGATTGGCCTACTATCGATCGATAAATGTGGCTTCACTATCTGTAAGAATTACTTAGGGGGAGTCCATAAAAATACACAAAAAAAAAAAACTTAGGGGGAGTAAAGTAAGATGACACATCGTCAGAAAAAAAGAAAAGAAAGAGATGACACAATACGAATCATTATTGTCTAAGCGAGAAACAATAACGATCACCGATCGATCACCCTCGATCACCCGTCCCCTTGGACGAACTACGTCCCTTACCTTACACGCGTATGCGTTTTTATCGAGCCACAGTATTGTCAAATGCACGTCAAATGCTTGTTTTGACAGATGAGTGGCACAAAAATCTCTGATTTTGAACCTTATGCTTATTGAGAACCAACTGTATCTCCATCTCAAAGGTGTGCCTACGCATGCACTACGTCTATTCCTTTCTCTGTTTACGAAGAGTTAAATTTAAAAAAACTGTACTCACTCATAAGCATCTCTCTCCTTTCTCCCTCGGTAGTACCGAGTCGGTACATATTTGTACTCATTCATTTGAGATATCATGGGAACCTAGGGCGATAGGTGGCTCAGGAGTGAAACAGCATAACGATGTAATGTCGTATATTTCTATTTGAGAGACAGTTAAACTAAGTTACACAGCTATTTATATAAATCTAAATGCTTACCTAACATATTGTACCTATGTGCGTCACAATATAGTGTTTGAGAGTGTGAGTGTAATTCATACACTACACATTCAACGGATTTCGTTCGTTGTTTGTTTATTTATTTTAAACCTATGAGTTTTACAAGATTTCCGAATAAACTCAAAAGACAGACCTAGGTAATATTTGTCAAAATTCCTTAAAATGACACCAAAACGAGTGAAATCGTCAGAAAAGGAGAATGAAACCGGTGCTGTGAACAAACAAGAAAATCCAATAAAATCATCATTACATAATCAAAAAGTGGACAGTTCATCCACTACAACAAGTAAGCGAGGTCTTTTCTATTGCTTTGATAACGTAAGTGTTAAATTAAAATAGGTAACATACCTACTAAGTATGTAACTAATAATAATATTCACCACGTGAGCAGCACGTGAGCAAATTGGGTTGGTGAGTCAAACAGGTAGGTAGTCAGTCAGACAGACGCGACGTCGTGATTCGCGATCGTCTCAATCTCAGCAAGGTTAGTTTTTCTTTTGAAGTTGATACAAACTTACTAGTGCTTTTGAGGGATTCGATCCTACAGAAAAAAATACGCGTGTAGCACCGTACACGTGTTAGAAGTAAAACTTCTGTAGCTAGATCATTAAGTGGTACCTATACTATACACCTATACCTACCTATACTAAAAGAGATTTAAATTTCCAATTTTGAGATCCAATCTCTGCTTCAAGTTACTTTTAAGTTTCAAACGTCCGATTATTTGAAATTATTTTATACTTGTACTTACTTTTAATACGTCATTCATTTATTTCCCACCATTCCTTATCTACAATTTGTCGCGCTCGTGGTGATATACTTAACTCATTCAATAGTGTCACTATACACTATTTGCATCTCGCTCAGATTATATACCATCTGACGTCACGTCTTTAAGCCGTCTCGCTCAAATGTATGCATTGCTTTGCTTGTTTTAGAAATCCATATCGACCCGTGTGACATTGATGAAACTCTTTTCTTACAAACTGTATGGATCGCATCGCACAGCTGTCAAACATAAGTTCCGGTTCCAACAAAGAGGTTTTTTGTTTGTCCCAGCCAGCGGCGGCGGCGGCGGCGGCGCCATCTTGGCCATACCGGAAATCAAGAACTCGTGGAAGAATGCTTAAAATAATTTTTATTTGTTAACGTTTCATCAGGTTTTTCTCTCACTAATTAACATTCTTTATTGTACGAATGTATTATTATCTTATCTGATTAGTTAAAAACCGTATTGAAAATAGTTGCGGTTTTAAAAGTCTTCAGCCGACCCTGACGTCACCGATTCCAATTTCCGTTACATTTCTTAGCCACTCGTGATAGCACCCGGCTAGAAGCAATTGAAAAGCAAATATATGAATAACCCACAGTTGAGAGGTTAAATAAATTTTACCCCCGTGCCCCAAGAAGTTTTACTTCAAAAAGTTAAAGAGCAGGCCTCTTCTCTAGAGCCTATGCCTATGCGGTCGTATGTCAAGTCAATTGCTTTCTGTAGGACACGATAAAACTTATGATATCGAAAAATTATGTTTTTTTTGTTGCACGATATTCTAGATAGATAGAACTTGTTCAAACTGAAATGACGCGCCCCACTCCTTCATTTGCGATATGCTTCCATGTGTGTAAATGCGGTTATTTCAGATTCGACAAGCTCTACGCATAATATTTTAGAAAGAGGATTATGGGTTTAAAGAGCTTATTATATTACGTTGTCGGTAGCGCACGATTTGTATAGACGTCTCACTCGTCATGGAACGACTAGAAAGAGACAGTGAGTCAGACAGGGCCCTGCCGACAGAGTAATGTAATAAGCTCTTAGACAAGGTTTAAAAGAAAAAAAAACGGTTAAGTGTGGGTCGGAATCGCACACGAAGGGTATCTATCGTTCTATCGTATAACAAAAAACTCAAAACAATAAAACAAAAAATAAAAAATATATTTGCCCTCACTAGGATTTGAACTTACGAGCTACGGATTGAGAGTATTTGAGGCCTAAATCATACCTGCTGAGCTACCTCAACGATGTAGGTAGACGCGAAATATACCATCATATTGAAATGCGTGGCGTGGGTGAAACAAAACAAATCTCTTGCATGGAGACGCCCTTTAATTTGAAATATATTTCTGTATTTGTTCATGTTGCGGCAACAGATATAGGGTAAAGGGTACTAATTCCAGCACCCCCCCATTGATTGGCACTCTGGACTTTGAACACAATTATTAAGAATTACCAGATAAGAAAAGTAAAACAAAAAATTCTATTAAATCCACCATTTCGTAAGTGACAACACCAAATTGGTAGTTTTTAGATGAAACTACTGGCAACTCTGTGAAAAAATGTACACATTCTGTAAAAATTTCAACTTTTAGCTATTACGGTTCGTGCTGTTGGATCCGATAATGGACAGACGGACAACATGTGGGCTTAGTAATAGGGTCCCGTTTGGCATTCTTCGGGTATGGTACACTAAAAAGGAACCCTTATAGGGCTTATAGGATCACTTTGTTGTCCGTCTGTCCATGTGTCTGTCCGTCTGTCCATGTGTCTGTCCGTCTGTCCATGTGTCTGTCCGTCTGTGTGTAATGACCTTTTACATCAAGAACGCGGTTGTATCAAGCTAAACTTATTTAGTATCAATTGTTAAGGTATGTGGTCGCATTTATCCGTGAAACAATCAACCTTCCAGATCAACGCAATCGAACGCTACGACCGTTTATGCTGTAAAATTGTTGGATTTTAATAGTAATCGCAATGGACCTAAAACCTGTAGTATACTTTCCGTAGGCCTACAACCATGAAATTTGGCACAAAGCAAGGTCTTATAACACAAGTAAAGGGAAATATCTGAAAACTGCAAATTTATGCCTTTCTATAAAATATTTTATTTGATTTAGATACCTACATGGATGACATTGCACTTTAGATTTTTATTTGGAAACCTAATTACACGTGTTAAGCTCTCCAAGTATGATTGGAACCCTTGGTGCGCGAGTCCTACTCGCACTTGATCGTTTATTCTTTATTCCAGAGCGAAACACATTGAAAAAATCCAGTGAAACCTTACACAGTACGCCGGGAAATTACGTATGTGAAATATGTAAGAAGGAATTCAAGAGAAAGGCAAACTTGATTCATCACATAGCCAGACACGCTAGCAAGAAACGATTTGCGTGCGACGGATGCACAAAAACGTTTATTGTAAAGGCAGACTTGACCAAACATGCGATATTGCACTGGAACGCTAAAAGGTTCACATGCGAATTATGCAACAAGTCATTCTCACAAAGATCTCACCTCACCAGACACAAAATCATACATCAGGGTACCAAACCTTACGTTTGCAAAGAATGTAACAAAGAATATTCGGATAAGAGTAATTTGAGATCTCACATGACGATAAATCACACGCCTAAAAACGAAAAAGAAGAATTTAAATGTGAAATTTGTGAGAAGAGATATTCCTCTAAGCCGCATTTGAAGCGACATCTCGTGGTTCACACAGGGGTTAAGGACCATTTTTGTGACGGTTGTGGAAAAAGATTTTTCTACCGATCAGATCTTTTGAAACATTATCGTGTGTGTGATTAAAATAATGTTCCTCTAAATATTGAACCCGCAGGTACGTAGTAGGTAAGTACTATTATATCTCTTCTGTGCCATAGATCAACCTGTTTTTTTAAATCAGTAAACACCAAAAGTCCTAATTTTGAGCCAGAAAAGTTAGATTTTTCAACCGACTTCAAAAAAAGGAGGAGGTTCTCAATTCGACCGGTATGTTTTTTTTTTCTATGTTTGTTACGCGATAACTCCGCCAATTATGAACCGATTTGAACAAATCTTTTTTCGGCGTATAGGTAATACCTAAAGGGTGGTCCCATTGACACCAGGTCAGGATCTGATGATGGGATCCTGGAGAAATCGAGAGAACTCTTCAAATATTATAGGCAGACCTATAGTGATTTTTGTGTTTTTCATAATAACTCGTGCAAATGCACATAGCATAATATTGTGATGCGGAACTGCTGATGAAGACCACATATGGCCACCAGATCTGCTCAGTACTAGGTACAAATACAATGCGTGGCTGACGGGCAGGCAACGCATAGCCTAAACCGGTGAACCTAGAGCCATGAAACTTTGTACAGGGGTTCCTTAGTCGCGTGGGGTAGCACTGATATAGGATTTGACAAAATTAATTCCCCAAGGGGGGGGGGGATAAGGGGTTACAGTTAGTATTAAACTCAATCTAATCAAATAGGGTTTGTGGAAGTAGGTTTTTTCTAAAGTTTACTTTTTGTTTCAATTATGCTTGTTTAAACATGTAAACATCGAACCAGTACAATGAATGAAAGAAAATATGGTAAAATAAGAAATAAAGTTTTGTTTTTTATTTGTGAAGCGTAGGGATGGGATTCCTAGATAATAAGCAGGGATCGGATCGAAGGTGTGAATTTACCTAAAGTTTGTAGTCGGACATGACAAGGAGCAGTTACAACCACTTGAGTTGAGTTGATAAAATGACTGCACCTTTCAATTGCAATCTGTATGAATGTTTTATTTACCTCGCTTGAATGATGTAAAGTACAATACTCAGTATTTTTTTCGAAAAATTGAAAATATAAAAGTTATGATTTTTTTGGGAATCAGCAGTTTGAAAATGTTTATAGTTCGGTGTTTCAAATGTAAGGAACATGTTAAACTAATAAAAACAAAAATTAACTGGTTAGACAAAAACCCGAAATTTAACAGGTTAAATTCAAACCGGTTCAACTCAAGTGGTTGTAACTGCTCCTTGTTATGTCCGACTACAAACTTTAGGTAAATTCACACCTTCGATCCGATCCCTGATAATAAGCTATCGTTCTTTGTGAAAAAACTTCATTCATCAATGGTATCCAAAACCATAAAATTGAAAAATAATCGGTTAAGTGCGGGTCGGTATCGCACACGAAGGGTACCGTACCGTCGTACAACAAATCAAAAGCACTCAAAACAATAAAAAAATAAACAAAAAGAAAATTTAAAAAGTTTATGCCTTCACGAGATTTGAACCGACGACCTCCGGATTGAGAGTCTACATCATACCGCACCGGCTAACCACAACCATGTGGGTTGACACGAAATATGCTATCATATTTAAATGTGTAGTATACGTGTCTATGACATGGTTGCTATGACAATAAATAAACAGTTTCAGTCAAGATCTCCATTTTGAAATGCGTAAGTGTATCTAAACACGTCTCTTGTATCGGGGCCCCCTTTAATTTGCAATATCTCTCGTATTTCAGTATTTGTGGTTGGTGCGGCAACAGATATACACATTCTGTGAAAATTTCAGCTTTCTAGCTATTACGGTTCGTGCAGACGGACCCGGTGACAGACAGGATGGACGGATGGACGGACGGACGGACGGACGGACGGACAGACGGACAGCGAAGTCTCAGTAATAGGGTCCCGTTTGGCACCCTTCGGGTACGGTACCCTAAAAAAGGAATCATCATCATCAAGACATCATTGCACCGAAGGTGGCACCGAAGGGTAAAGAACGAGAACATTAATTAATTGAGTAATTTTTTCATGCCACCTTCAATGACCTCCATCCAGAGATGGATCACCCGGAATTATTCCACTTTTCCGAAAAATTCCCATATCCTTCCAGAATTATTCCAAATCCTTCCATATTGATGGAAAAATATGTGTAAATATGGAATAATTAAGATGTTTTACAAAGATATTGAATGGAACTTATATTATGAGAATTTTTTTCCTTAAACGTCACATAAGCGAGATATTTGATATTTTAGATTGCCAAAATCTTTTTTTGCAAAATCATTAAATCTTAAGACTTGGTGATAATGTTACTTAACATTGTTGACAGATGTCACTTTGTTGACAGGGGTCACTACTTTTGACCAGTGTTGCCATTTTTACTGGGTTCACTCTAACATCTCGCCTATGTGACACTTTAGGTCGATTTTCATCATGACATAAATTGTTGGTCTAATAGTCTTCTATCGACTTGTGTAATATAACTAGAAGGACGAAATCAAAAAGTATCCACACTCTAAATCAGTTTTTATTTTTTGGGCAGAGTAACGACCTGCTATTTGAATTTTATAAATCGGAATGAATCAAGTTTCTGTCTGTAGTGGCTTATATAGGCTGGCGTTGGCGCGCTTGTGACTCCCGCCCAAATCGCACCGGCCGGCGCTGGCATCGTGGCGCGGGCAGGTCACGTGGCTGTGACGTGGCTACGTCTATGGCTGCTGGCTTTCAGGCTGTTGTTACATTCGGCCGTCCTGTAACAATTGCTCCCGCAATGGGAACAGAGAAATGCAACATTATCTCTCAAGCAAATCGATCAGATCTTCGGTTTCTAGCTGCTCGTCGGAACTACTGGCACTGTCTGATGCAGGCGCTATGCTCCTATAAGGCCGAATCGAATCGGATGCTACCAGACCCGTGAAACTTTTATATCCACGGATCCCCTTAATACTTCTTATCTGATACCTGTCATTACCTACAACTTTCGTGATAACGTATGGTCCTGAATACAAGTCGTCTAATTTTGTGTTAACTTTACCAGCAGTACTAGTGGGGGCTTGTCTCCATAGAATTAAATCTCCTTTCTTATAGATCGTACTATTTTTGCGTCTCTTATCAAAATTTCGCTTCATCCTCCCTCTGGCTTTATCAATTCTTACGTTCGCCTTAGCACGTTTTTGCTGAACCGGTTCTTCGATACGTCCGGGAATAGTTACATCGCATACTGATCGACCAGCGTGACCGAACATGAGATCGTATGGTTTAAAGGTAGTCGTCTCATTGAGGGTATTATTAATACCCCATATTACATCCGGTAATACATTGTCCCAGTTATTCGCCGTGTCACTGGAATCTGTAGCACGCATGGCATCGAGTATGGTACGATTAGTACGTTCTACCTGTCCATTGGCCCTCGGGCATGCTATGGCATTGAGCGTGTGCCTAAACTGTTTTTGCGTAGCAAACCGTTTAAAGTACCTACTTGTAAAAGCTTTTCCGTGATCGGAAACGACGCGCTCTGGATATCCGAAAAGGCTGAATATTTTCTTTAGTACCCGGATAGTTTCTACAGAGTTAACAGTACGTGTTGGTTCGGCTATAACAAATTTTGAGAAGGAGTCGGTCATGACCAGTATATATTGGTACCCCTTCTTCGTTCGGCAGAATGGTCCTAAATGATCAATGTGTATCATTTTCATCGGCAGAGACGGCTTTTCTATGGGATGTAATTTACCTTCTTTTCGACCATATTCCCCTTTCCCGTAGGCGCAATGTAAGCAAGAAGATACATACTTCTGTATAAACCGAGTCATCTTGGGAAACCAATAGTCATTCTTGATAAGTTCTAAGCATCGCTTTAAACCTACGTGCCCTATATCATCGTGATGCATTTGCAGTATTTTCCATCTAGCTAGTCCGGGAACAACTAAGCGATTTCCATTTAACGTTTTTCTATACAGCCGGTCATTTATGAGCACATAGTTATTTACAATATCCGCGTCCGCACAACCTTTCTTTAATAAATCCATTATTCGCTTCAGTTTTTCATCTTGGCATTGAATCGTATAGAACCAGTCTACTACCTCTAATCGATGAATATTGACGACGTCAACGGGGTTCCTACTCAAAGCGTCAACGTGTTTCATCCGGTCTCCCGGCCTGTATTCAATGCTGATATCGAAATCCTGTATCGACAACCACCACCTAGCTATTCGGGGTATTATATCGCGTTTAGTTAAGGTCGCGCGCACAGCTGTACAATCCGTGACTATCTTCACATGCATACCTACAATATATACCCGAAATCGACGCAACGACTCGACGACAGCGAGCGTCTCGAGCTCATAACTATGGTATACACTTTCTTCACGACTCGTGACTCGGCTAAAGTACATAACAGGCTTCAATGTACCCTCAGTTTGTTTTTGTAATAGAATTCCTGCGATTCCTAGTTTGCATGCATCCGTGTGAATCTCAGTGGCCAAAGCAGGATCATATAAGGCTAAGAGTGGTTTTTTGCATAGCTCTTTCTTTAAGTATTCAAAACTATCATTTTGAGTATCGCCCCAAACCCAATCAACATTTTTCTTTGTCAGTTCTGTGAGCGGGCGAGCAATCACAGCGAAATTGAAAATAAATTTTCGAAAATAGCTACACAATCCAATAAACTGTCTCACTTCATGGACATTTTTAGGCACAGGAAACATAGAAACCGCTGCTAACTTTGATTCACCCGGCTGTATACCGTCAGAAGAAATGTCATGTCCTAAGTATGTGATCTTTTCCTGAAGGAATGAGCATTTTTGCATGTTTAGTTTTAAGTTTTCTGATTCAAATTTATTTAACACGGCCTGTAATAGATTTAGACCAGACGATACATCGTGTGACGGTAGAAGTAGATCGTCGAGGAATGCCAATATCTCTGAGTTGCACGATTTAACCGGCTGAGTATTGTTCAAAGAATCAACAATTTTGTTTATCAGACGCATGAAAACGGACGGCGCGTTCGCAAGGCCGAAGGGAACACGCAAATATTCATACTGTCCTTGGGTAGTTATGAAGGCAGTTTTGTGTGTATCCTCGGGATTTAAAGGGACCTGATGATAACCCTGGGCCATGTCTAGGGACGAGAAACGACTTTTCCCAGCCAGTTTAGAAACTTGGTCATCAATATTGGGCAAAGGGAATCTATCACGGACGGTGATGGCATTCAGTGAACGATAATCTACGCAAAGTCTACTACCGCCTGTCTTTTTCTTAACGAGAATAACCGGCGATGCATAATTCGACTCCGATTCTTTTATTATACCCGCATCTAACAACTCTGATACTTTAGATTTTACGACTGCTTGTTCACTGTGTGCTAAGCGGTAAGGTCGATGATGCACAGGCTGTTCGGTAGTTAGGGTTATATTCATTTGTACTAAATTGGAACAACCTAACTCATTAGTACTGCTTGCAAAACAATGCCGATATTCCGTCAACATCTCAATTAGTGATTTATGTTCACTTTCGCTCAATGGTCCCACACAAATGTCATTTATTTTTACTCCCCCAATATCGATACTTGCTTCAGAGCAGGTTAACAGAACGTTCTTGGCTATGGCGTTTTGGCTATTAATGGCTTTGTGGCTAACCTGATTGTAAAGCGGAGAGTCGTCGCAGCTCTCGGCTCGCAGCAGTAGCTCGCCAGGGGTCCACACGATGTCCTTTGTCCCGGTGTTGATAACCTTGAGGTATCCTTCGCCACCTCGTAGAACAGTGGCAGGGATTGAGTAGGCGATATCTTGCATCTCGTAGTGGCGCACAGGGGTTATTACATCATTGTCTTCCTTGTTGCCGAGTATCTGCACCTTGATTATGGATGTGCCATGGGGTAGACGTTCATCGCTACACGTAACAACCTGGAATCGGTGGCATTCTTCTGTCACTTCCATTTGTCGTAAGTGATCACCTTCATCCTTCTTGAGAGTAGCTGCTCCATTATGTACAACCAGGGATATACCCTCATGGTTTATTACAGGCTGACCAATCAACATATTTATGCCGTTCATGTTGATATCGGTGAGATATGCTTGGCATGGCATCTCTATGCCATCGATTATCAAATTAAACTCGACTTGACCTCGGCTCGTGATAAATCCGCCGGAAAATCCTTTAAGTACAGTGCTGGTGTCCTTCACTTTCAATGATAGAAGCCGTGAGACTTGCGTTGCTAGGACATTGACTTGGCTACCCGTATCAATATAGGCCTTCACGTATACCCCGTTAATTTTTGCTGTCTTTTTGTAGATATCATTGTAATTTTGTATCACATTTATTCGTTTTACTTCTCCAGCCGGCTTCGAAGTAGATTGTTTATCAATCGACGGGCATCGTGGCGCAATGTGACCTTGGAGTCCACACTTGAAGCAGGTGCGTTGGTCGGGTAGTGGACAGGAGCGTACTAAGTGGCCAGTTTTCTTACATCGTGGACAGGGATCAGTTTCTAGGTTGACAGGCTGTTGTTTCTTGTCTGGCATTTGGCGGGAAAGATCTTTGTATGTCGAGCGTGGCTCAAATGTAGGAGCTTTGTAATCGTCGAACGAAGAAAGGAATCCTTCATACAGTTCGTCTGGACGGTCGCACTGGAACGCTTTGGCATTTGACTGGAGGGATTGTGGTAGTCCTCGGATGACGCAAGAAACAGTTGCATTGTCCGACAATTTGCACCGGAAACAAAGTGCCACTTTTTCTTGGTAGTATTTTGTCATGCTTTCTGAGGGCAGTTTTTTTCTGTTGGTCATTTCTTCGAGCATGTTTGCGTAATCGCGATGTTTCGGGAACGCCCGTAGTAACAATTGTTTCCACTCATTCCATTCGTAATCGTAATCGTCCAATCTGTTGTACCATTTTCTTGCCTGACCTTTTAATTTGTCCTGAAGATGGAATGATTTTGTTTTGTCATCCCAGCCGTGAATTTCACCGAGTTGTTCGATTTTTTTGAGCCATGCTTTGACTGTGCAATCTTCACTGTCTGGATCAAACTCTGGGATTAGGGATGCAGCACGGTGTTTAGGTCGCTGGAGTAATGGAGTGTCGTAGTGCAATTCTTGAAAAGCGCGGTCTACCTCTTGAAGCAGAAGATTTTTGAGCATTTTCTTCGCCGGTGGAGGGTCGTCATCGTCGTCATGCTGGTTTTGACGGTCTTGTCTCGCAGAATCAAGTGAACGATGTCTTTTCTTTCTTGCTGCACTTTTTTCCATCGTAGGTTAGGTGCCACTTCTGATTATAACTAGAAGGACGAAATCAAAAAGTATCCACACTCTAAATCAGTTTTTATTTTTTGGGCAGAGTAACGACCTGCTATTTGAATTTTATAAATCGGAATGAATCAAGTTTCTGTCTGTAGTGGCTTATATAGGCTGGCGTTGGCGCGCTTGTGACTCCCGCCCAAATCGCACCGGCCGGCGCTGGCATCGTGGCGCGGGCAGGTCACGTGGCTGTGACGTGGCTACGTCTATGGCTGCTGGCTTTCAGGCTGTTGTTACAGTAAGTTTAAATTCGATATCTTTGTAAAACACTTTTATTTTAGACTATTTACACATATTTTCCCATCAAACTTGTGTAAATATGGGGAAATTAAGGTACTTTTAAAAGATATCGAAATGAAACTTGTTAACGTCGATAGAAGACTATTATGTCATAAGGAAATCTGTCCTAAAGTGTCACATTAGCGAGATATTTGAGTGAATGATTTTGCAAAAATAAACCTTTGGCACTCTATCATATCAAATATCTCGCTTATGTGACGCTTTAGGAAAAAAATCCTCATGACATAAAATGTTGACATAGTAGTCTTCTATCGACGTGTGCAGGTTTTAATTCGATATCTTTTCAAAACACCTTAATTTTTACAATATTTCCACTTATTTTACCACCAAAATGGAAGGATTCGGAATAATTCCAGAATAATTCCAACTTTTCGAATTTTTCCAAACTGGATTCGGAAAAATTCGCAGCGCCCATCTCTTCTGTCTCCATCCTTTCTGTATTTAGAGAAAAAAAAAATTGCTAAGAAAGAAAGATTGAAAGGTAGGTAGGTAGGTTATAGGTACCTACCCAGTCCTGTGACATGTAACAATTTATCGATCGAATTATTTTACTGCATTGCTACAACACTAGTCATTGTCAACATTTTTGACAAAATGCTGAATTGCTTGCTGAGCATGTAAATAAATAAAACGAATAAATCACTGAAAACAATTAAATAAGTTTTAATTTAAGGAAATAAATACATAGAAGAGATCTCATACACAAACTCACATACCTTTCAACTAGTTTCGAAATCGAACCAAGCCTCAAAGCCACATAACTTTAGTGGCTAGATTTCTATCCTCTGCCAGTGCTAATATTAAGCAAAATGACTTCAAACCCGCTGCCTCTGGATGTGACGGTAACAGTGGAACACTTACCAAACTCTGACGATGAAGACGGCAGCAGTAACAAACTATCACAAGACGAACACACCTTGGTAATGCAAGTGAAACTAGAGAAGGATTACAGGTATGGTCTAGTGCATTTAGGTTGGTTTTCTTCTTTTTTGTGTGGAAACTTGTGGGACTTAGATATTGTATGTATGTATTTTTGTTAATTTTGTATATATGTAGGTATATATATTTGCATATTGTGTATTTATTTAGTATTTAGTATTATACTGTTTTATAAGTAGAAATCTATATTTATTCATACTTGTCATTAGTTTCAGCGCTGACTTCCCTCTCTCTATCTGTTTTTTTCCTGTCATCCCTAGGTTTACTGGAAGAAATCTCCTTTTAGAGATAAGCTCGCCTATGTACATATCTTTCTGTAAATGTAACATGTTTGTTATGTATTTTTTTGTGCAATAAAGTATAAATGAAATGAAATGAAGAATCAAAGTAGATCCTTCCAGTAGTCAGCAACTGTGTTGGCCTTGTCATTAGCCTGCATAAGGTCGGTGTGTGTGTAGGAAGTCAGGCACAGCGGGCACGACAGCAGGTGGCCGGAAGTTTGGGGGCACCACAACGGCAGCTTGTACTTGCGTCCGCAGGCAGAATACCGCGGCGTTGCATGTTGTCTCTGGTGGTGGCGGTGTGTGGTGATTTAGGTAGGGGCAGCTAGCAAGTTTACTCTGCACCTGGGCCTGGTGCCTATTTCTTGAAGACTTGACTCTCACTTTCTAATATTAGAGTATGAATGCGGGGCTGTAAGTCGCTTACCCGACTGCAAACACTCCAAGTTATTTCTAAATAAATTTAACCATAAATTTACGAATTACTTGATGAGGCTGCCGCGCAGCAAAATAAAAATACTAATAGGCCTTATAACAGGTCATTGTGCACTTAATAAACACCTGAAAACTACAGGTGCAACAGACAGTTCCCTTTGCAGGGGATGCATGGAAGTGGATGAGACCGTGGAGCACATGTTGCTTGCGTGCCCGTCCACCATAGAGACCAGAATCGCGATTCTGGGAGAAAATAGCAGAGCGTCGAACCTCCTCGAACATCCAGGCCTCCTACTTCAGCTTGTGCTGGAATTGGGATGGCTGAACTAGAGTGCAGGTGCGGGGGACATACACAAAGGCCCCGCTCTCGTGGGCCAGGTGCAGGCACAACATCCCCCTGACTTTTGTAGCCGGTGTGACGTGTCTTGGCACACCATCTACAATTCATTACCAGCTTATGTTCAAAAAATATAACCTACTCACTCTACCATCTCTCTACATATGTATATGAGGTAGATGTCTTTGTAAAGTGTAATCCAGGATACTTCGCTCAGGCCTCTACAGTCTATAGCAGGAACCTCCGTAGCCAGTACAGACATAAACTGTGTTTACCTGAGTCTCATACGGCTTTATTGCAAAAAAGCATTCTATGTATGGCACCTAAAATCTATAATCAGGTACCAAATGTTATTAAGGGTCTACCTCTTGCCCAATTTAAGAGGAAACTCAGCAACTTGCTGGTTCAAAAATGTTATTATGATATTAATTCTTTTTAGTTGATAAATCTCTTTAATTTGTAAAATCTAATGCGAAATCTATAATCTCACTTCATTCTATTTTAATCTAATTTGCTTGTAAAAATCTATAATCAAATTATGCATAATTTATTCTATTTTAATCCCTTTTCTAAGTTGCTTGTGTGACTCCAAATTCATATGCCAAAATGGTAGAACATAGAGAACTTAATATCTTTTATCATCTGCATTTGTATCTACCTGTGTTCATGATTAAACAAATTGTATTGAATTATTTGCTTTTTGCGCCCCAATATAGCAATTGACATGTGATTCCTGTATGCATCTCCTGGCTCAGTATGACTGCAGCAGCATACTAGTGAGGTGCGAAGTTAACTCGTTGGTGTTGTACATAGCGTCCCTATGTGCTGTTTAGTGAGGTGCGAAGTTAACTCGTTGGTGTTGTACATAGCGTCCCTATGTGCTGTTTAGTGAGGTGCGAAGTTAACTCGTTGGTGTTGTACATAGCGTCCCTATGTGCTGTTTAGTGAGGTGCGAAGTTAACTCGTTGGTGTTGTACATAGCGTCCCTATGTGCTGTTTAGTGAGGTGCGAAGTTAACTCGTTGGTGTTGTACATAGCGTCCCTATGTGCTGTTTAGTGAGGTGCGAAGTTAACTCGTTGGTGTTGTACATAGCGTCCCTATGTGCTGTTTAGTGAGGTGCGAAGTTAACTCGTTGGTGTTGTACATAGCGTCCCTATGTGCTGTTTAGTGAGGTGCGAAGTTAACTCGTTGGTGTTGTACATAGCGTCCCTATGTGCTGTTTAGTGAGGTGCGAAGTTAACTCGTTGGTGTTGTACATAGCGTCCCTATGTGCTGTTTACTGAGGTGCGAAGTTAACTCGTTGGTGTTGTACATAGCGTCCCTATGTGCTGTTTAGTGAGGTGCGAAGTTAACTCGTTGGTGTTGTACATGGCGTCCCTATGTGCTGTTTAGTGAGGTGCGAAGTTAACTCGTTGGTGTTGTACATAGCGTCCCTATGTGCTGTTTAGCCAGTTTGACCCCTTTGTCAACACATGTTATCTATCTATTGTTCTCCATTGTTCCGTTGTTCGACCAGTGTGCTTCTGAGAGTGAACCAGTTAAAAGCTCCATTTTGCTTACCCCATTTTCATGTCTTATTAATTACTTTCAGTGAGAAGTCCGAGCCGGAACGGTATGATGGTGACGACAAGCAGTCGACATTGATTGAAGTGTCTGTGGATCCGCTCGCCATGTAAGCTTTCATTTTATATCTATGCAACCTCTTGACACTGCAGCTGGCTGCTGAGGGAAAAGTCAAAACTTATTGAACTCTATTTATTTATTTATTATATGTATTAGGTCAAAGGGTGCTCATCCTATGCAAATTAGAATTAGTAGCCCTTTGTAAAAAAGAGATGGCGTGAGGAGTAAGATTTGTACTTTAAACGCCATGGTTTCAGTTAACATACTTCTAGGTGGCGCTAATCTTAGAATAAACCCTATATATCTTAGCACCATCTCGTGGTATTTGCAATTTCTTGATGGTGCTGCACCTAGCGATAATGGCCTCAAACTAAAGAAGCTTCCGTAGCATCTCAGTTTACACCAGTGTCATATTTGACTTAATCTTTGTAATTAAAAAAGTGAATGGATCAAGTAACTAATTATGTATTATTTTCAGCATTCCCGAAAACCCCTATGAGTTTCACGATCAACAAGAATCAATTAGTTGCAGAATGTCAATGCGGAGACCCAGAAGTAAGTACTTCGATGCTGTAATGAATGTCCCACTGTGCTGGGCAAAGACCTCTCTCCCCCTGTACCACTCATGTAGCTGGGCAAAGACCTCTCTCCCCCTGTACCACTCATGTAGCTGGGTAAAGACCTCTCTCCCCCTGTACCACTCATGTAGCTGGGCAAAGACCTCTCTCCCCCTGTACCACTCATGTAGCTGGGCAAAGACCTCTCTCCCCCTGTACCACTCATGTAGCTGGGCAAAGACCTCTCTCCCCCTGTACCACTCATGTAGCTGGGCAAAGACCTCTCTCCCCCTGTACCACTCATGTAGCTGGGCAAAGACCTCTCTCCCCCTGTACCACTCATGTAGCTGGGCAAAGACCTCTCTCCCCCTGTACCACTCATGTAGCTGGGCAAAGACCTCTCTCCCCCTGTACCACTGATGTAGCTGGGCAAAGACCTCTCTCCCCCTGTACCACTCATGTAGCTGGGCAAAGACCTCTCTCCCCCTGTACCACTCATGTAGCTGGGCAAAAACCTCTCTCCCCCTGTACCACTCATGTAGCTGGGCAAAGACCTCTCTCCCCCTGTACCACTCATGTAGCTGGGCAAAAACCTCTCTCCCCCTGTACCACTAATGTATGCAAATTCTTCGTTCAATATTTAACAGACACTAATTATTTAATCACTCTGTTAGCTAATAGTAACCTGTGATCAGCGTCTCAGAAACTGGAAGTTAGCAACTTACACCATTTAACTTTGTCATATTTCTTACATTTGACAGATGCTAAATCAATTTAAGTCGCTTACCCCCAGTTTCTGAGACGCTGATCACAGGTCACGATTAACTAATCGGTGGTTAATTCAAAATGGCGGCACACGATTGGCTGATGGCGGCAGAGATAAGCTCGCCTTTGTACATGTTTCTTTCCATTATTAAGGGGTCTGTATTCTTTTTTTGAGCAATAAAGTATAAAGTAAAGTAAGTAATTAAAAGATACAGAGAAGGAATAATTATATCTTTCTCTACCTTAATATACCTTAGTATATATTTATATATTATATTTAGTTTTTTGTTTTTATCTGTATTTATGTATTTATTAGTAAGTAGTCTATTATAATATTTATCGTTGTGCACTTATGTAGGTCTACCTTTTATTAAATTATCCTCTCCATCCTAGGTTTGCTGGAAGAGATCTCTTATTAGAGATAAGCTCGCCTTTGTACATGTTTTTTCTAATATTAAGTGTCTGTATTATGTTTTCTGTGCAATAAAGTATAAAACATAAAATTTAAAACAAGGAATGTACAAAGGCAAGCTTACGAAATCTACAAAACACGTTACAACCGCATTTAATTAAGAAATGTATCATAGTTTTCAAGTTCAAACTTTCTTTCATTTCTAGCGAGAAAGTCCGCTCCCTACACAGAACTCCCCGATCAACACAGCGATCGACACGCTCCTCGCAACTTCTCCTGCCCAATCTGCCTGAAGTTGCTCGGCAGTAAGAAGGCGCTGAAGTATCACATGACCACGCACAGGGACAAGCCGCACGCCTGCAATCATTGTAACAGGAGGTTCCTGAATGTACACACCTGCAATACGGTAGGTACTGCCTGTACTGTACACACCTGCAATACGGTAGGTACTGCCTGTACTGTACACACCTGCAATACGGTAGGTACTGGCTGTACTGTACACACCTGCAATACGGTAGGTACTGCCTGTACTGTACACACCTGCAATACGGTAGGTACTGCCTGTACTGTACACACCTGCAATACGGTAGGTACTGCCTGTACTGTACACACCTGCAATACGGTAGGTACTGCCTGTACTGTACACACCTGCAATACGGTAGGTACTGCCTGTACTGTACACACCTGCAATACGGTAGGTACTGGCTGTACTGCTCTAGTCAAAATTAAGCTCAAAGTACAATACAGGGTGTAACAGAAAGGTGTAGTCATATTTTATGGGGTTGTTAGGGACATAATTTTGAGCAACTTTTACTATGAAACCGATTTGATCAGAGAAACTTTCATTTTCACTTTTCTATACAAATCAGCTGACCGCCCGGACCAAAACGTATGGTGCAATGAAAAATAAAGTTGCTCTGATCAAATCGGTTTTATAGTGAAAGTTGCTCAGACAGAATGGTCTCCCTAACAACCACTTAAAATATGACTACACCCTTCTGTTACACCCTGTAGAATGGCATATGCCTTTGCCAATGTATATGCCTGTATGTAATTTATTTTATCTACTGTACTACTACTAGCTTTCCAAACGATCTTGCGGCGCGCGGTGGCAGGTGGAACTGACGCTTGGTGACCAATGAGGAATGAGAGGTCTGTGTTGATGACAGATTCGTCGCGTTAAGTTGGGTGGGTAGAAGTGGCGCCCCCCTGTAAACGTCACTCAAGTGCCAAAAGATCGTTGAAAGACTGTACCGTTGCAGATTTAGGAGTTGTCAAAACCACTAAACTGAGGCAAATAATGAAATAGTGCAGTGGGGTGTGAAACTGTGTGCTACGCGTGTGCTGTGAACTGCTGTGTGATTGGAACTAATTATAAAATTATTATAAACAATTTATTTATTTCAATCTTAAAATTTGACATGTAGCTATAATTAATTTATTTGTTTTGATTCTTATTATTTTTAACTTTTGACATTTTTAAATTGGACACTTGTCTGGAAAAAAAACTAAATAATGAAAATTTATTGTGTAACTGACATCGGTAACTAGGTACATTTTATTCTGCGCAAGCAAGTATGTGTTATCATGTGGGTACATTGATAAATATCTCGGTACAGTCTCGGTAACCTAGCTAGGTAAAAAAACCTGTGCTGTGTTATGATTAACAGCGCCTTCCCGTCCGACCGACCGACCATGTTGTGTCGAGCACACTTGTTGAATTAGATGTTTGTGTTGGGTTGCGAACTGAACTAAACTGACAATCTTAAGTCCGACAGCTCTTGCGCGGTGGGCACAGATTACATTTTCAAAACACACTGTTTTCATTAGTTGTATCGCCGATTCGTAAGCATTGTTGAGATACTTAGTAGGTACCGGCTGTCAATACGGTATTTTTTTTTAATTGAATTTAATTCCGCTCCAATGGATTATGCCAAGGTCGAGCTTTAGAAATGACACGTTAATATACAATCCTGATATTGTCAAGCCATTTTGTACATAATGCTTCCACTTCCAGACATATTCCTCGATTTATTTAACTACCTCCAATACCGTATACAGAAGATAATGGCTTGTGGAGTATTTGTACATGTATGGGATCGCACGAGCGAGCATGCAACTCAAACGCTGCTTGAATCATCTACCTCGATGTAAAGGCCATAATGATGATGCTCAATTTTTTGCGTGTGGTTGACGTTCACAGGGAGGCGCCACTTCTAAGCAACGAACACAGACCTTTCAATTCTCATTGGTCATCACACGTTAGTTCCGCTAGTCTCCGCGCGCCAACAGATCGGGAAGCTGTACCTATTCGATTTATGCTTTGACAGCGAACCTGTTCAAATACAGTGGAATCTACGGGGTGTAACAGAAAGGGGTGTACAACTGTACAAGCCGAAAGAGGGTTCTTAGGGACCGACTTGATCAGACCAACTTATTTTTTCACTCCACCATACAGATCAGCTGAGCGCTAGGCCCTAAATGTATTGATTTAATAAAAATAAAGTTGCTCTGATCAAGTCGGTCCCATAGTGAAAGTTGTTCAGAATGATGTCCCTAACAACCCTCTTTCGGCTTGTACACCCCTTTCTGTTACAACCTGTATAAAACGCGTGACGTTGGCGAAATTAACCAAAACGCGCGTCAGCAGCGATGCAGTCGCGCGTCAGCAGCGATGCAGTCGCGCGTCAGTTCGGAAACTAGTTAAAAATTCACTCGGAAAATTAAAAGAGATATAGTTTGACAGCTGTCAGGTAATTTATAACTACGCTGAACCAGGGGGTGAGACATCGCACTTGTCAGACTGAAGATCACTCTACCTGAGCCGTTCGAAAATACTGTTTGACAGATGTCAGGTAACAGTTCGGTTACCCTCGGTTTCACTCGGGTCGTCACCGAACGCTCTAGGGTGATTTTCGCATCAATCGGAGTGATTATTACTCGTTTTCGAACTTACCCTAATAGTAGATTGTTTACCAAGGGAGTAAAGAACTATTTTTAGGGCGAGAGTGTTTTTTGAATCCTGAGCGACCGAGGGATTCTAGAGTTGAGTCCCGAGTGTAACGAGGGACTCAAAAGTAGAATCCTGAGGAAGCGAGGGATTCAAAGTACATCACTCGAGCCAAAAATAGTTTTACTCCTGAGGTGGACACTCTACTTTTCATCACCCTCTATGAGAAAAGTAGTACCTAAGTAATCAATAAAATAACATATATGTACCTATATACAGGGTGTAACAGAAAGGGGTGTACAAGCGGAAAGAGGGACATCATTCTAAACAACTTTCACTATGGGACCGACTTGATCAGAGCAACTTTATTTTTATTAACTCAGTACATTTCGGGGCTAGCGCTCAGCTGATCTGTATGGTGGTGTGAAAAATAATGTTGCTCTGATCAAGTCGGTCCCATAGTGAAAGTTGTTCAAAATGATGTCCCTAACAACCTTCTTGTACACCCCTTTCTTTTACTCCCTAATTTATTTACACAATTGTCGTGATACGTTGTGTGTAATGGTTTGTTGGAAGAAATCTCTTGTTATCTATTATAAGTTTTCTGTAGTCATTCTTGTGTTAGTACAATAAAGAAATTACGAATTACGAATATGTCCTCCACATAGTTAAAGCTTGTTTAGTATTGGCTAAATCTTGAAAATTGGTTCAAAAAGCATTTTCAGATAAACACTTTGTTCCTCTTGAATTTTACTACAGGATTACAGTTTTTACATACCTATATTCCTCGTGATTTTATTGGTAACAGATCTTGTATTTGTCATTCGTGTTTGTTGTTATTATCGGGAGTTAGACACTCACTTTCACTCATATTCTTTACTCATATTCGCAAACGAAATTGAAATAATTACAGCATTCAGATTTGGCGCGCTTTGTTTACAAATTTTCTACAACTTTTTAATTATTTGGTCCGTGTTTCGATATCAATTCTGTAAGGTTGTTTCTCTGTTGTCACCAATCGGTGTCAATCGATTCGGTCGATCGGATTATCTAATCTGTGTCGAGTACGCATTTTAGTACAAACTTTTTTTTTTATTGGCTGCGTTTAGAATCGATCTCTCTTTTAATTGGGTCTGTCAGCCTGAGTGGTAGTGAAACTGATTAGTGACAGCATTTTTTTCCTTTGCACTGGCAACAAAATTAAAAAGTTACTTTTAGTCCCTAGGGACTAAATGACCTACTTTAGTCCCTGTTTGTCGGGACTAAAGTAGATCTTTTTGAATAGATGTGATGAAATAGTAGATTGTTTACCAAGGGAGTAAAGAACTATTTTTAGGGCGAGAGTGTTTTTTGAATCCTGAGCGACCGAGGGATTCTAGAGTTGAGTCCCGAGTGTAACGAGGGACTCAAAAGTAGAATCCTGAGGAAGCGAGGGATTCAAAGTACATCACTCGAGCCAAAAATAGTTTTACTCCTGAGGTGGACACTCTACTTTTCATCACCCTCTATGAGAAAAGTAGTACCTAAGTAATCAATAATAGTAGATTGTTTACCAAGGGAGTAAAGAACTATTTTTAGGGCGAGAGTGTTTTTTGACTCCTGAGCGACCGAGGGATTCTAGAGTTGAGTCCCGAGTGTAACGAGGGACTCAAAAGTAGAATCCTGAGGGAGCGAGGGATTCAAAGTACATCACTCGAGCCAAAAATAGTTTTTACTCCTGAGGTGGACACTCTACTTTTCATCACCCTCTATGAGAAAAGTAGTAAGTAATCAATAAAATAACATACATGTACCTATACAGGGTGTAACAGAAAGGGGTGTACAAGCGGAATGAGGGACATCATTTTGAACAACTTTCACTATGGGATCGACTTGATCAGAGCAACTTTATTTTTAATTCAGTACATTTCGGGCCTAGCGCTCAGCTGATCTGTATGGTGGAGTGAAAAATAAAGTTGCTCTGATCAAGTCGGTCCAATTGTGAAAGTTGTTCAAAATGATGTCCCTAACAACCTTCTTTCGGCTTGTACACCCCTTTCTGTTAGACCCTATATTTATTTAAGTACACAATTGTCGTGATATGTTGTGTGGTTGTGTGTAATGGTTTGTTGGAAGAAATCTCTTGTTATCTGTTATAAATTTTCTGTATGTCATTCTTGTCTTAGTACAATAAAGAAATTACGAATTACAAATATGTCCTCCACAAAGTTAAAGCTTGTTTAGTATTGGCTAAATCTTGAAAATTGGTTCAAAAAGCATTTTCAGATAGCCACTAGTTTTTACATACCTATATTCCTCGTGATTTTATTGGTAACAGATCTTGTATTTGTCGTTCGCGTTTGTTGTTATCATCTGAAGTTAGACACTCACTTTCACTCATATTCTTTACTCATATCCGCAAACGAAATTGAAATAATTACAGCATTCAGATTTGGCGCGCATTGTTTACAAATTTTCCACAACTTTTTTAATTATTTGGTCCGTGTTTCGATATCAATTCTGTAAGGTTGTTTCTCTTTTGTCACCAATCGGTGTCAATCGATTCGGTCGATCGGATTATCTAATCTGTGTCGAGTACGCATTTTAGTACAAACTTTTTTTTTATTGGCTGCGTTTAGAATCGATCTCTCTTTTAATTGGGTCTGTCAGCCTGAGTAGTAGTGAAACTGATTAGTGACAGCATTTTTTTCCTTTGTACTGGCAACAAAATTAAAAAGTTACTTTTAGTCCCTAGGGACTAAATGACCTACTTTAGTCCCTGTTTGCCGGGACTAAAGTCGATCTTTTTGAATAGATGTGATGAAAAATAACATATATGTACCTATATACAGGGTGTAACAGAAAGGGGTGTACAAGCGGAAAGAGGGACATCATTCTAAACAACTTTCACTATGGGACCGACTTGATCAGAGCAACTTTATTTTTATTAACTCAGTACATTTCGGGGCTAGCGCTCAGCTGATCTGTATGGTGGTGTGAAAAATAATGTTGCTCTGATCAAGTCGGTCCCATAGTGAAAGTTGTTCAAAATGATGTCCCTAACAACCTTCTTGTACACCCCTTTCTTTTACTCCCTAATTTATTTACACAATTGTCGTGATACGTTGTGTGTAATGGTTTGTTGGAAGAAATCTCTTGTTATCTATTATAAGTTTTCTGTAGTCATTCTTGTGTTAGTACAATAAAGAAATTACGAATTACGAATATGTCCTCCACATAGTTAAAGCTTGTTTAGTATTGGCTAAATCTTGAAAATTGGTTCAAAAAGCATTTTCAGATAAACACTTTGTTCCTCTTGAATTTTACTACAGGATTACAGTTTTACATACCTATATTCCTCGTGATTTTATTGGTAACAGATCTTGTATTTGTCATTCGTGTTTGTTGTTATTATCGGGAGTTAGACACTCACTTTCACTCATATTCTTTACTCATATTCGCAAACGAAATTGAAATAATTACAGCATTCAGATTTGGCGCGCTTTGTTTACAAATTTTCTACAACTTTTTAATTATTTGGTCCGTGTTTCGATATCAATTCTGTAAGGTTGTTTCTCTGTTGTCACCAATCGGTGTCAATCGATTCGGTCGATCGGATTATCTAATCTGTGTCGAGTACGCATTTTAGTACAAACTTTTTTTTTTATTGGCTGCGTTTAGAATCGATCTCTCTTTTAATTGGGTCTGTCAGCCTGAGTGGTAGTGAAACTGATTAGTGACAGCATTTTTTTCCTTTGCACTGGCAACAAAATTAAAAAGTTACTTTTAGTCCCTAGGGACTAAATGACCTACTTTAGTCCCTGTTTGTCGGGACTAAAGTAGATCTTTTTGAATAGATGTGATGAAAATGAATTAATTGATAGTTTAGCTGTCAGAAAAGTCCTAATTCTTTAAACATCACCATTTTCAGAGGTCGGGCAAGACAGAGTTACTCACAGACAAGCAGAGACGAAAGCGAGAGCTAGCTACCGAACGCATGAGGAAGTACCGTCAGAGAAAACAGATGGCGTTAGCGGCGCAACTAGCCGCCGTCACAGAGGAGATGAAGAGAGAAATGGAGAGAGAGCGGCTAGAAAAAGAAGAGAGAAGGAGAGAGTGCGCGAGAGAACGATCCAGAAAGTACAGAGAGAGCAAGAAACTAGAAAATGTTCAGCAAACAAGCGAACAAGTGTAGTTTTGTCAATTCTTCTGTGTTGTGGCTGTTGACAAAAGACTCTTGGCCAGTGAAAAAATGAAATGATTATGAGTTATGACGAATCCTTTTTAGATATAAGCTCACCTCGTATTATCATGCATAGAACAATGGAATATTAACGAAGGGTGCAGGATAAATGATGAGATATTGTTATTTTACCTAACAATAATAATTAAAGGAATTATCAATTTTAAATGAACGTGTTTTATTATCGTCTAGATAACTTTAGTTAAGTCGTTCCAGTAGTTTCAATGAGTTGGGTTGTCAGCTTGATACAGCGTATCGAGACATACGCCGCCAGTGCGCGCTGTGTCAGAAACGATTCGCGTACAAACGCAACTATTATTTATTTATTTATTATCCAAATTAAATTGCATAGCATTACAGACCCAGTTCGTCCAATGCGCTAGACAAATACAATACACATTAATTAATGGTATTCCATGATTAATAATGCATTCCATTAGATAATTCAATACAATACAATACAATTCAGTTCAATCCAATACAATCCACTATGTGAATGTGATGCATTTAAATATTAGGGAGAAGTGGTTGTCGGAGGCCTATTGGAGTGTTCACATGAGGCTCTAGACAGGTGAGTTGATCATCCTAACTCTTCCTAATTACTTCAGGCTTGACCAAAGTCCGCAGTGGGACGATTGTTTAGTACGAACTTGCACTGCAGAGGGTTCAAATTACATGGATGACATCATACTTTTTAGGGTTCCGTAGAGAAACAAACAACCCTTATAGTTTCGTCAAGTCTGCGTGTCCGTCCGTCCGTCCGTATGTCACAGCAACTTTATTCCAAAACTATTAAGACTACACAGTTGTAAGTTGGTACGTATGAACCGCTTTAAGATTTTTATACAATAAATAAAAATTTAAGGGGGGCTTTCCCCATACATGAAACCGAAACCAAAAATATTTTTTTTCATCAAACCTACATATTGTGTGGGGTGTCTATAGATAGGTCTTCAAAAATGAAGTGGAGGTTCCTAAAAACATTTTTCCTCAAAGTCAATCTTAAAGAGACAGACCCATCCAAAGTGGAAAACATTGTGTCCCCCCCCCCCCCCTCTAACTTTTAAAGTAAGAGAGTGGTAAATCTATAAGAAATATGCTGTGTATCTCAATATAAACTTTCGATGAAAATTGGTTTGAACAAAATATAATAAGCAGTTTATAAGGTATAAAACATTTATTAAAAACCGCAAAGATAACTTTGTCATTCATACCAACACTATGAAAAACAAAGTTACAAGAAACATCCAGTCTTATAATTACTGGCTAATACGGAACCCTTCATGAGCGAATCCGACTCGCACTTGGCCACTTTTCTTATGTAGAAACCCTAACTATCAACACCAGTCACGAGGTAACAATCTACAAATGTGTGCGGAACCCTTGGTCTGCGAGACAAATCTGACCGTTTATTTATTTTGTAGTGGGTTAATAAAAAGATTCACATTTCTCTCAGACAGTTTATTGAAGTAAAACTTCATTTCTGGCATGCGCGGTGATGTTTATTTCATATTGTCATCACACTCTCACTGTAGAGTCACTGACCGCAGTGACCAGTTAGTGATCGGTTTGCAACCTATCATTGGTTTGTCGCTGTCGAGCACGCCGCCGCAGAGTTTCAGTTTCGTATTGGTCATGTTGGTGCTGTTTTTCTGTTGTTAAACATAATTAGAATTGCATTATTTTTACAATGGGTTCACCATACTTGAATGCAGGGGTAGGCAGTTGCTCTCCGAAGGAAACACTTGGAACCTACAGCCCTGCACATCCTTCCCGGGTGGTGCTAACGAGAAACAAGTCAACACTAACATTTCCTGGTTCTCGAAAGAGAACCTTCCAAATACAGTGAAATCTACAAATTACAACATTAGCGATATTAACCTATATACAGTGCTACATGGAGGTTTTGGCACGTGGCCAAGGGTCGGAACTAACGCAATCAATCCAATTCCAATCAATGTTGCAGTGACGTCCTGTCAGTGTCATCTAAGTGCCAAAACATCCATGTGAGTTGTTAAACCGCCATAATATATAAATAAATAAATAAATAAATACATTAGGAGATTGATTGAATTGATTACTAAATGTTTGTACTACGCGGACGAGTTGACTCGGCATTCTCTATACATGTAACCTTGCTCCTGCCAGGTGCCAAGTCAACTCGTCCAGCTTATAGCATTACTCAGCCAAAGGGCGCAAAGCTTGAATTCGAGAACAAAACCATTCCACATCAGTGCGCAGCGGGTGGCGGGTGACGGTGGAGGGTGGCGTGTGCGCAGCGGGTGGATGGTGGCGTTGTCAAGCTAGTGGCCAAAATGGCCTTTCTTTTGGTTTGACGGCAGTGACTAAAATGTTTGGAGACTGCCTGCCAATAGTTTAGCAACTTACCCTGAGTTTCTCGAAACTATTTTGAAAGTTGTCACTCAACTAATTTAATCGCGAGAATCTCATAGGACAGTCATTTGTTTCAGTTGCTGAGCATTTGGTTAAATTAAAAATTAGTTTCGTGAAACTCAGGGTTAGTCTTCCAACGATCTTTTGGCTGTGACGTTTAGAGGGGGCGTCAGCTCTACGCAACTTGATGCAACGAACCTGTGATCGACTCAGACCTTTCATTAGACATCAAGCTTTCGTACCACCTGTCACCGCCAGCAGATTGTTGGAATGCTGCGCCTACATGTACAGACGGCTGTACCTACATGTACAGACGGCTGTACCTACATGTACAGACGGCTGTACCTACATGTACAGACGGCTGTACCTACATGTACAGACGGCTGTACCTACATGTACAGACGGCTGTACCTACATGTACAGACGGCTGTACCTACATGTACAGACGGCTGTACCTACATGTACAGACGGCTGTACCTACATGTACAGACGGCTGTACCTACATGTACAGACGGCTGTACCTACATGTACAGACGGCTGTACCTACATGTACAGACGGCTGTACCTACATGTACAGACGGCTGTACCTACATGTACAGACGGCTGTACCTACATGTACAGACGGCTGTACCTACATGTACAGACGGCTGTACCTACATGTACAGACGGCTGTACCTACATGTACAGACGGCTGTACCTACATGTACAGACGGCTGTACCTACATGTACAGACGGCTGTACCTACATGTACAGACGGCTGTACCTACATGTACAGACGGCTGTACCTACATGTACAGACGGCTGTACCTACATGTACAGACGGCTGTACCTACATGTACAGACGGCTGTATTCAGGGCTCAACTCACGACGCAATCTGTCTCGCGATTTGTTGCTGCAACTTGTATTTCTCTGTCTATCTTCCTGTTCTGTCCTTCTCTAGCGGTTGCCAGGCAACCTGCCTTCTATGAGTTGCAGCGACAGATTGGACGCCAGGTTGCATCGTGAGTAGAGCCCATTCGTGTCAAAATATTTTCGAATGTTCGCGCGCCGACTACCCGCGCCGACTACCCGCGCCGACTACCCGCACCGACTACCCGCGCCGACTACCCGCACCGACTACCCGCGCCGACTACCCGCAGCGACTACCCGCACCGACTACCCGCGCCGACTACCCGCACCGACTACCCGCGCCGACTACCCGCACCGACTACCCGCCTAGCGGGTCTGTATCGGATCGGGATGGATGGTTTCTGGATAGGTAATGTTTTCGATTAACGGTTGGTACGGAAACTGTTAGCTCATGTAAATAATAGGGTAGGCACAGACTAAAGATCTGATTCTCCACTCGACACAATATCGAGATCTTCTCCATGGTCGAAATATCGATTCGTGATACCGAATATCTCCATAGAAAACAAAACGTACGACCAACCGCAACCGAGATATCTCGACACCATTTCGATCGAAATAAATATAGTTGGCATACATTTCTTGATTCCTCGACACGACACTTACTTAGTACAAGTCTCATCAGTTTGAAAGAAAGTAAATAATAATGGTATTATTGTAGACTTACATCTGCAACTATGAATATTAAGTTGAGGATTCCATCAAACATGAGACCCTTGGCTCCTTCGTCGCCTATTGGCTGTGCTGGTGGGGGCGGTCCGTAGTGCGGTGGGGGGTATTGTGGTGGGGGGTATTGAGGTGGGGGGTATTGTGGAGGGGGGTATTGAGGTGGGGGGTATTGAGGTGGGGGGTATTGAGGTGGGGAGTATTGAGGTGGGGGGTATTGAGGTGGGGGGTATTGAGGTGGGGGGTATGGTGGTGGTATGTTCTGTGGGGGAGGGTATCGTACTGGGTATTGCACTGCATATCGTGGTGGGTATTGCCCTGGGTACCGCGGGTTCTGTGGGTGCCGAGGGTTTGCTACATACTGCGGGTATCGTTGGTACTGTCGTAAAAATTTGATGCGGTTGTACGAGTGGTTGTCAGTTTCCTAAAAAAAAATGAGTTATTATAGTCGCTGATATAAAAACAAAGACAACAGGTGAAAAATTACATCTATAAATAATGATGATCTTTAAGGTGGAAACTGACCAACGTTACAACGTACTTGTAATGTAACATTCTCATCGAGCGTGTTGAGCATCGAGCAGGAACAGTTTACGCTCGTTGCTCGCTGGTTTCCCCGTAATAAATAAAGTGCGTACTGACTGCATGAATGCTCGCTGTGTAACTACATTATCTACACTTTGTACCGTTTGGTCAGTTCCCACCTTAACGTTGGCCAGTTTCCACCTCTAGATACAGCTGTCCAAGGACCGTCTAGCTTGCGGTGACAGATGGAATCAATGCTTTTTGACAGGTTGCATTAAGTTGCATAGAACTGGCACCTTGTTAACGTTACTCACGCGCCAGGTCGTTTGGTGAAAGGTTTAATTTTATTACGAACTACTAAGGTGCTAGACGAAAAACACGTTGCTCATAGTGACGCTCGCTTCGGGCAGCTACCTACTTGTGAAATAATAATTACAAATACAAGTAATGTGGGTTCAAGCTTCTCACACTCCGTCTACACTCAACTGTGGGTTCTCTGACAGACTAATTATGATGAAGGTAAATAAGCCGCCAAGTGCGAGTTGGACTCGCGTTGAGAGGGTTTCGTACAACAACAATAGGACTAACACCAACAAAATATCCTAAGGTACCCTAAAATTCAGTTTTTCATACAAACTTTGCACGCCAGATTTAGGGGGTAAAGTAAAGTAAGTAATGTAAAAGTTGTTTATTTCTTAGAAACTGTTAAAAACACAAAACAAGACTTCCCAGGAAGTAATAAGAATATACTTGTGTTGGGAATGACTCGCAACTTCTCTTAAGATTCTAGCGTACAGTTAGTATGTAAACATTTTTAATTATTTTGAAATTAACAAATAAAGGTATGTAGGGGGTTAGGGGGTAAAAGTTGTAAATTTTGGAGATTTATGGGATATGGGTGCAAACATGTACTTGCATACCAAATTTCAGATTTTTAGGACTTCGGGGAGTACCCTAGAGGTTTTGATGACATGCGAATCGGTCATATTATTGAGCACACAATTTTTTGAAAATTGGGCTTAAAAATATTGTATACATTTAAGATCCTCGCACCATGCGCTTTCATTTGATATGTCACACGGCATATTTTGATTTTATTTTATTTTATTTTTCTTATTTGGTCCGTCAAAAGTGGCCCCCAAATTCCATATTTAAATATTAACATTGCACCTCTGTCTTTGGGTCACAGATATTGATATGTGTGTAAAGAAACTGTATTTCTTTAATCTAATATTTAGTGTCTTCGTGGTCGGTAAAACAGTTACCGACTGCGTAGTTAATTTTAAGAGGATAACGATAAAAAAAATACTTTTAAGGAAACGGAAAACAAAATGAAGCAAAAAAGTGACGAAATAAAACAAGAAGATGAAAAAGATCTTATAGATAATGATAACAATGAAGTCAATAATTCTGATGAAGTGAGAAAAGAGAAAAACCAATGTTCAATAAACTTTAATGAACATATAAAAGAAGAGAATTTCAAAATAAAAATGGGAAACTTAAATACTGAACAAGAGTCAGAAATACATAGACTTGTAGATAATTACAAAGGAATTTTTGCAAAAGACAAATATGATATTGGTACGGTCAGAGAATATGAAGCACGTATTGATCTACTCATGGACAAGTATTGTAGTAAAAGACCTTATAAGTGTTCGGTAGAAGACAAGAAAGAAATAGAAACCCAAATTGCAAAGTTACTTGACAGAAATCTTATTGAGGAATCTTATAGTCCATTTGCAGCACCAGTGACATTGGCTTTTAAAAAAGAAGAAAACCGACGATCAAGATTGTGCATAGATTTTAGAGAACTAAATAAAATAGTGGTGCCTCAAGCTCAGCCGTTCCCACTTATTGACGACCTTGTGATCAAGACAAGAAACTCAAAATATTTCACGACACTGGACATAAATTCGGCATTCTGGTCTATACCGCTCAGAATCGACGATAGGAAGAAAACTGGCTTTGTGACACAGGAAGGTCATTACCAATGGACATGTTTGCCATTTGGTTTAAAAACATCACCGGCCATTTTTCAAAGGATACTTAGTAACATTTTACGGAAGTACAAGCTTACTGATTTTGCAGTCAATTACATAGATGATATCTTAATATTTTCAAGGACTTTTTCAGACCACATCAGTCATTTAACACAATTGTTAGAGGCCATAAAAAGGGAGGGTTTTAGACTCAAATTTACAAAATGTACATTTGCTTCAGACTCAGTAAAATATCTTGGTCATATAATACATAATAATACAGTACGACCAGTTAAAGATAATTTAATTTCCATAAAAGATTTTCCAACGCCGAAAACACAAAAAAATGTTAGGCAATTTTTAGGAAAAATTAATTTCTATCATGAATATATACCAAAAAGTTCAATAATTTTAGAACCTCTTCATAATTTACTTAGGAAAAATCAGAAATTTATTTGGACTGAAGATTGTCAAAAAATCGTTTCAAGTTATAAAAGACTTATTGTGTTCACAGCCAATCTTAGAAATATTTGATCAAAATTTACCAATTAATATACACACGGACGCGTCTTTGGAAGGTATCGGAGCAGTCTTAAAACAAACACAACCAAATGGAAAAGATAAGCCAGTGGCATACTTCTCAAAAAAACTAAACCAATCACAAAAGAGAAAAAAAGCAATTTACTTAGAATGTCTTGCTATTAAAGAGGCAATAAAATACTGGCAATATTGGCTAATAGGGAAGTCGTTTACAGTATATTCTGACCATAAACCACTGGAAAATTTAAATATAAGAATAGAAGAAGAAAATTTAAATAGAAGAAAAGAAAATATAGAAGCAGATTGTTTAAGTAGAAACCCAGTATTGGATGCAAACGAAAATTCAGACGAACAATTAAAAATTGTAAATGTGATAAAACTAGATGATATTGTTACAGATCAAGAAAACAATGAAGACATACAAAATAATAAACCCAAATTGATATCAAAACACAATATTTACTATAAAAAGGATAAAAAACGTGAAAAAATAATTTTATCAGAAGCTTTCAGTAAAAAACTTATTAAAGATGTACATGAAAATATGTGTCATTTAGGTGTAAAACAAATGCAAAACAAAATTAGTAAGCTATATACAGCTAGAAATTTAACCACAAATATAAAAAAATATTGTAAAAATTGTGAGATATGTATAAAGAATAAAACGAGAGGACAGGAAAAATATGGTTTGATGTCACATTTAGGACCTGCCACTAAACCTTTCCAAATAGTCTCCATAGATACAATAGGAGGTTTTGGAGGGTCGCGATCTACGAAAAGATATCTACACCTTCTTGTAGACCACTTTACGCGATACGCTTATATTATTACATCAAAAACCCAAAGTGCTCATGATTTTGTTAAACTAATTAATAATGTAACAGATTCAGGTAAAATTGAAATGCTTCTGACCGATCAATATCCGGGTATTAACTCAAAGGAATTCAAAAGATTTTTAAAAGAAAAGTCAATAACAATGATCTTTACTGCTGTAAATGCCCCATTTTCAAACGGCTTAAACGAAAGGCTAAACCAAACGCTTGTTAATAAAATAAGGTGTAAAATAAATGAAACCTATAATAAAATGGCATGGACAACCATTGCTCATAAATGTGTAGAAAAGTATAATAGTACAGAACACACTGTTACCGGATTTGCACCTAAATATCTGTTAGATGGTACAGATGTATCTTTATTACCGAATGAACTAAAAAATGATAAAACAGAGGTTGAATGGATCAGAGATAGAACAGTAGCCTTTGGAAACTCAATAAAATCACATGATTACAATAAAAAAGTATTTGATAAAAATAGATCTCAATTTGATTTTAGTCAAGGAGATATGGTATATGTTGAGAATGGCAATAAACTAAATAGAAGTAAATTGGATGAGCTGAGGATTGGTCCATTTAAAATTATGGAAAAGATATCAAATTCAATTTATAGAATCGATACGGGTCATAGAAAGTCAGAGTCGAATCTCTTTCATATTAGTAAACTGATACCAATACCTAACTGGTAATTTTTAAATATATTTTAATTATAATAAGAATTAGTTTTAGTTTTGTTAGACGCAAATTTTTGTTGAAAAATTTTCTTTTTTGTGAGGGGAGATGTAAAGAAACTGTATTTCTTTAATCTAATATTTAGTGTCTTCGTGGTCGGTAAAACAGTTACCGACTGCGTAGTTAATTTTGTAGATGGTGCTGTGCGTAATGGCGGCTGACACTGTTGATAAAGTAGCTTATGTTGACAGATGAGAAGAGAACCCATGATGATGTGGTATTTAGTGAATAAAATATAATTAACTGGAATTGATGTGAAACAATAAACTTTTAATGTCGTTTCTCTTATTTCAGGTAAGATAGTGTGATTTAAGTTTAACAGTGTAATAATTATACTATGTACGTTCTAATAATAAAATCTCTTATTTCAGAGCAACACAACTGTTTATTTGACGAACTCAATTCCTGTAAAATAGTCTTATATGTGTACCAATTTTCAACTTCATCGGTCCCATATGTTCTGAGTAAATTGCCTGTGACGAACGGACGGACAGACGAACGAGTGATCGAAACCATAAAAAGGATATACTTATTTTCTGTTCCCAAGGTAAACTTACAATGTGGGCATCGCTGCTTGCTATATAATCGGAGTCACCTCCGAGGTAAAGCTTAATTTTCTTCACCTTAATACGATATTTTGGCTGAAAAATATAATAATAAATAACCGATAGGCTTCAGTGAGTAGAATACAGGTCTTATTTTTTACAGGTTTTATTTTTTATTTTATTTTTATTTATCGGGATTTAGCTCACATAATTCAATAATGTAATCGAGAAAAAGTGTGGGGCCTAATATGCTGCCCTGTGGGACACCGTACGTATTATTGGAAAATCACCTATTATTATTATGATCAGTGATCGCCTATTTTTACATATTGGGAACGACCAGTGAGATATTCCTCAACGCTACAGTCGGTCTAGTTTTTTCAAGAGGATGGGGACAAAGAGTAGAGAGCTGCTTTATTTAAAAAAAAAATGATGTAATAGATTTGTTGTGTTGAGGTGGTAATACCCTTTAAGTTATTAGATATGCATTCTAAAAAAAGCTTTAGTTTTAAATAAATAGCGATGCATTACGAACTTAAATTGTTACTAATATAACAATATTTTGAGGTATTTTGCGTGCAATAATATTTTTTCTTAAAAAATTGAATTATTTTTTATACAAAACGTAAAATTTTGATTAGCAGTTAAATACTAGCCATTTACATTCGGTTTTATTCTGTAGCTGTGTATTACAGTATTAAAAGTGATTTTACTGCAACATCTGTTAAAACAAAGCATAAAATCATCTGAAAAAATAAACGGCGGAATTGTGAGTGTTGGCAATTAATAATAATTAATGGGAGAATAATAAAATTATGAAAATAAGCAATCAAATGTAGGAGAGACCCTGTCAGGACTTACATTAACTATTCGTTTTCTAAAAATCAATTAAAATAATTAATATAGAATCATATTCTAAAATTGGGAATGACACTGAGCATGTTGAGCATTATTTATCATAATTAAATTATTTCTACTGGGAGTACTCACACCGACCTCGGCCTATATCGAAAAAACTCGAAGTCTTCGTGCTGAAAACAATTGAAATGGGGAGTCGATCCGGCTAATGGGCCTATTAGACTACGCTGTCGGCAGGGCCCTGTCTGACTCACTGTCTCTTTCTAGTTGTTCCATCATGAGCAGAGATCGGATATTCGGATGCATATTTACCTAAAGTTTGTTTTTAACTGTAAAAGTATGAAAGCGGCTTCTAAATTTATTTTTTTATCTAGCCCATTGCGGTGTCCCACAGCTGGGCAAAGGCTTCACCGGTTCGAGCCCACACATCTCTGGCTGCAGTTTCTTCCATCCACCCCGGCAGGAACTTATCCAGGTTGTCCCTCCATCTCCTACTGGGCCTTCCCCTTCTCGGGTGTCTAATAATAATTTATCTAAAAAAAAACCCGGGTAAAAGGTATGCCGATATTGTGTAACTTATCGGATGCATATTTATTTAGCGTTAATATTTGATCCCTGATGCAAATATGTGTAGTGTGTATGTGAGGGTACAAGGTCTGAAAAAAAAAAAAAAAGTTTTGATAACCCCTCGAGTTTCCAAGGGCACTCAACGGGTTAAATTATGTTTCCATATGTATTAATTATCAGTAACTAACATTTTAATCACTATCTATCAATATGATTTGATCACTTAAATCAGAATTGTTTCGATAGCAAAGTGCATTCCATATTAGCCAACACCTGAACTTTAGGTAAATATGCATCCGAATATCCGATCACTGATCATGAGTGAGACGTCTATACAAATCGTGCCCTGCCGACAGCGTAATGTAATAAGCTCCTAATGGGCCTATTAGACTACGCTGTCGGCAGGGCCCTGTCTGACTCACTGTCTCTTTCTAGTTGTTCCATCATGAGTGAGACGTCTATACAAATCGTGCCCTGCCGACAGCGTAATGTAATAAGCTCCTAATGGGCCTATTAGACTACGCTGTCGGCAGGGCCCTCCTGTCTGACTCACTGTCTCTTTCTAGTTGTTCCATCATGAGTGAGACGTCTATACAAATCGTGCCCTGCCGACAGCGTAATGTAATAAGCTCCTAATGGGCCTATTAGACTACGCTGTCGGCAGGGCCCTGTCTGACTCACTGTCTCTTTCTAGTTGTTCCATCATGAGTGAGACGTCTATACCAATCGTGCCCTGCCGACAGCGTAATGTAATAAGCTCCTAATGGGCCTATTAGACTACGCTGTCGGCAGGGCCCTCCTGTCTGACTCACTGTCTCTTTCTAGTTGTTCCATCATGAGTGAGACGTCTATACAAATCGTGCCCTGCCGACAGCGTAATGTAATAAGCTCCTAATGGGCCTATTAGACTACGCTGTCGGCAGGGCCCTGTCTGACTCACTGTCTCTTTCTAGTTGTTCCATCATGAGTGAGACGTCTATACAAATCGTGCCCTGCCGACAGCGTAATGTAATAAGCTCCTAATGGGCCTATTAGACTACGCTGTCGGCAGGGCCCTCCTGTCTGACTCACTGTCTCTTTCTAGTTGTTCCATCATGAGTGAGACGTCTATACAAATCGTGCCCTGCCGACAGCGTAATGTAATAAGCTCCTAATGGGCCTATTAGACTACGCTGTCGGCAGGGCCCTGTCTGACTCACTGTCTCTTTCTAGTTGTTCCATCATGAGTGAGACGTCTATACAAATCGTGCCCTGCCGACAGCGTAATGTAATAAGCTCCTAATGGGCCTATTAGACTACGCTGTCGGCAGGGCCCTGTCTGACTCACTGTATCTTTCTAGTTGTTCCATCATGAGTGAGACGTCTATAAAAATCGTGCCCTGCCGACAGCGTAATGTAATAAGGTCATACCATCTAACTTATCTTACTATTTTATAGTCTTGACATACAGGATGACTTTTGGGTCGTGACTCTAACATTATTATTGTTTCTAGCTCGGTAAATGATTGTGGTTTCAGCTATTAAGCTAGTATTTAGATAATCACAACTATGCGTTAGTAATTTAATAAATTATTTATCCTTATTAATTCAGAATTTTTGGTCACCTTACAAAAACAATTTATGACAAAGTCAAAAGATGGTTGCGCTTTGTAGAGTGTAGGTGTAGGGTGACCAACTGACCCTGAACCAAAATAGGACATACATTTTAATTGTTTTTTGTACCAAAAAAAATATGATGACTTAGACATAGACATAGACATACGTTTATTCACTGAACAAAACATAGTACTCGACTAAACTTAGCGAGCTCTCATCTACAGCATAACATTCTTAGCCAATAGGCAAATCTACACGTTCCTACACGACCCCGCAGTCACCCTGTATAGCTACTTGCGCCACGTAGACTCATGCTCATGAATACTATGCTTCGGCCCTGTTCATTGAAAATCTATAGATGGCATTAGTCATCAAGGGTATCAGTTTTCTGCTTGGTTTTCTGTTCGTTCATTAACATTTCAATAGATGGCACTAGTCCTCTACTCTAGGACTCAACCACGACAGAGGGCGCTTTTATCGCACTTCTGGGGGTTAGCTATCTCCTCGGTGGACTGTAAACACGCATAAGTATACCCCCGATTACTCCCTAATGAAAAATATTATAAAATGAACCTGCGTATCATCCGCCGCGACGCAGAAAGATATCAAAACTATCCACAGAGGAAAAAGTAACAACAACACACGCATCTCAATCAACATACGTGCGACAGGTATGTGAGATAAGACTCACTTGTCCAATCAACGCTGCCAATGATACACTTGACTTTAGAATTAATTACTTTTTTTTAAATCGGTCAAGTGCGTGTGCAGTGGACACCGTAATAGTTGATTGCTTACCTTATCTGCATTTGGCATAAGATTTTTGTATGGTTTGTGTGGCATTACATCATGCATGGGCAGTTGGACACATCGAGGGTGCCACTTCTACGCAACCTAATGCAATGTCAAAAACCGGTCAAGTGCGAGTCGGACTCGCGCACGAAGGGTTCCGTACCATTATCTATAAAAAACCGCAAAAAAAAAAAAGTATGGGAGCCCCCCCTAAATATTAATTTAATTTTAATTTAATTATTTATTTTTTAAGTAAATAATATACTCAATATATTGTGAACATTTTAAGCGTCTACCTGCTACCATTATCAATATCGAACAAAAATGAGCAAAAAAAATCACGTTTGTTGTATGGGAGCCCCGCTTAATATTAAATTTCTTTTGATTTTTAGTATTTGTTGTTATAGCGGCAACAGAAATACATCATCTGTGAAAATTTCACCTGTCTAGCTACCACGGTTCATGAGTTACAGCCTGGTGACAGACAGGACGGACGGACGGACAGACGGACAGCGAAGTCTCAGTAATAGGGTCCCGTTTGGCACCCTTCGGGTACGGTACCCTAAAAAGCATTAGTTCCACCTGTCATCGCAAGCCAAAACATCGTTGGAAAGCTGTATTAAGACACCCCCCCCCCCCCCACATCATCATAATCATGATTATGTACAACCCGTATTGTCCCACTGTTGGGCAATGCCCTTTTTCCACATTCACCCACAGCCAGACAACTGATGTCATTAAAACTAGAAACAACGCAGGTAAATGTTTTATCCAGGGAGCACTTATCCAGTGGAGAGCGCATAGATACATTTTCCTTTGAAACACAACTATTATCTCTTCTGTGACACAACTCACCAATTTACGGGCGGCGGCGGCGGCGGGGGACGAGGTAAGAGAGCTGTGATTGGTCAGCCGCTGCGAAACTGTCTGGCGGCCCGGCATCGTACATACGTGGCATACGTCAAATCCGTCAAATACCTACAACTAATGTTTGGCGAGCCGCATTCCCCCGCAGGCGCAGTCAATTGGATATAATCACGGAACAGAAAAAACAGTGGAACTGGCGTGGCGAGTGTGCACTCATTAAGCGTCGTTGGCCATAAATTGCCGTAGTCCGTCACAGTGATTTGCGCGTAACAGTTGTGCAAATCTCAAAATCGAGTAATAGAAAAAAGCGGTAGGGATGCCTTATAGCTCCATTTTGGAATGCAAAAATGCTAGCCGCACCAAAAACGTCACGCATGGTGGCATTTCGTACCTACCATCGGTAAGTACCTAGTAATTAATATAATTTTAACCGACTTCCCAAGGAGGAGGTTAACAATTCGTCCGGATGTTTTATTTTTCTTTTTACTTTTTATGTATGTGCCCCGATAGCGCCTAGACGGATGGACTGATTTGGAAAATTACTTTTTTGTTTGAAAGGGTTTACCTTTTCATTGGTCCCATTGATACCAGGTCAGGATCTGATGATGGGATCCTGGAGAAATCGAGGGAACTCTTCAAATATTATAGGCAGATCTATAGTGATTTTTGTGTTTTTCATAATAACTCGTGCAAATGCACATGGTAAGCATAATATTTTGGTGCGGAACTGCTGATGAAGACCACACATGGCCACCAGAACTGCTCAATACTAGGTACAAATACAATGCGTGGCTGACGGGCAAGCAACGCATAGCCTAAACCGGTGGACTTAGAGCCATGAAACTTTGTACAGAGGTTCCTTAGTAGCGTGGGGTAGCACTGCGATGGGATTTGACAAAATTAAGTCCCCAAGGGGGGGGGGGGGATAAGGGGTTACAGTTTGTATTAAACTTAATCTAATCAAATAGGGTTTGTGGAAGTCGGTTTTTTCTAAAGTTTACTTCCATGCACGCTCAATGCTGCCATCTAAGGTCGAGTGGCTAAACTACTGTCACTACTCGACGCTAGATGACAGAATGTAGTAGGTATGCATATTTTAGTTTTGTATCCGAACGTCGTAAATAACAAACATGTTCAATGTTAAGTGAACAGTATTCGTCAGATATAAGGCTAAAATACATTAACTGGCAGTGGTTTATAAACTCATTTTTGGCGACATCGAATCTGATGGTAATCGAGGCGGATGCGGCTTCCACTAGTTTTTTCTATTCCGTGGATATAATAGCCTCTGGTTTTATCGAAACCGATCCAACATTACCGAATAAGCTGTTTCGTATGCTCAATGGTAGACCATTGGCAAGAAGTAAATGCCTCAGCTGTTTTAAGATAAATCAGGATCAGAACCAATAGCCCAGGGGCCCGATGCTGCTCTGAGAAACGCACTTATAGATTGCAAGCAAGCGTACATACGCTAAGCATTTAAAATGCTTGTGTTAAGTAAGGGTGGTAATAATGCTTAATAGCCTACTATTATTTATTAATAATTTTGATCGTTAATAACAAAAAAAACATATTTCTTTAGATTCTTTATTCCACGTGTAATCAATCACAGATTGTCACTGATGATAAGTCACTGAGAGCGCAGAGTCCAGCCAGTGATCGAGAGTCGACATCCTTTCGTTGTCTTGTCGCTGCCGCAAAGTTTCTTTTTATTCTTGTTTTGTAGCTGTGTGAAGGAAAAAAATTGCATTTCTTTTTTTAACGTGGGCAGACCTAACCCTCTACTCGTATAGGAAAAGACGTGACACTATGATATTGTTGCTATCACTTTAAAACCACAAATAGACCGGGATGGCGCTCATTCCCTGGCAGAACGGGAGGTCGCTGGTTTGGCACCTGACTTGCGTTGACACGCTGGCTCCGTGCCACTTACCCTCTGCGGCGGCAACGGCAGAGGGTCTCAAACGGCGCAAATACGCCGCACTCGATAACGACCATCTTTTTGTGCCGTTCGGGTTCGTGACCCTCGCCGGGGCCCTGACGCCCGACGAGCATTCAAAGACATCTCCAAGCGGCTCGTCGAAGCGTCAGGGGATCGCAAAGCTGGCACCTACCTCGCTCAACGCATCAGCATCGCGATGCAGCGGTAACGGTGCCAGCATTCTGGGCACCCTCGCACCCGCAGGGCGAAATTTTTAGTTTACTTTAAGTCTTGTTGTAAGGTAGAAGGTTTGATGATATTTATCTTTGTATACATATATAACCATTGTAATTATTGCACATTAAATTGTACTTGGAAAAACCCCAAATAAATATATAATTAACATCTGACATTTAAACACAAGCACTACATTGCTTCTGGCCCCACACTTTGGTTAGTGTCGTAAGAACCAGAATCAGCGACGTCACAAACATGTTTGAATATTCAAGACCAATATTGTCACTCGTCCTCCCCAGCCGCAATGTGAAGCCGGGACCTCTCGCTTCGCAAGAAAAGCCTCGACCACAACTGACACCTCAGACGAGAAGGCCAAAGGTTTTATTTATTTATTTTCCCACGAACATTTATCTTCACAGGGTTCTAAATTATAGTATAGTTAACTTTATTAATTATCATATTTTATAGCTAACTATGGTAAGAGCTATGCAAGAGCACTGGAACATAGTCTATCTCCTCCGCTCTCAAGATATTGAGACTTACTTGCTGAGCGCCTCCGAATATTAGGTTGGCATTTCCAAAGATAATACTCTTTCCCTTTGACCCCGCTGGGTGCAATCTGTGCTTGCTCGGTGGCATGGACAAAGGTAAAGAAACCGGGGTTTCTTCCTCTGGTTGAGGAGTCTCCTCTTCCTCTGATTCAGGAGTCTCCTCTTCCTCTGGTTCATCTTCCTCTGATGGCGTTTCTGGTTCATCTTCTGTTGGCGGTGGTTCCTGTGGTGGTGGCTGGTACCAGTAACCCTGGTACGGAGGGGGATAGTATCCCTGGTACGGAGGGGGATAGTATCCCTGGTACGGAGGGGGATAGTATCCCTGGTACGGAGGGGGATAGTATCCCTGGTACGGAGGGGGAGGGTACCACTGGTTCGGGGGAGGCCATTGGTTAGTTACATACTGTTGGTAGTTTGTATGCTGCGGGTATGACGTGTGATTTGGGTACGATGTGATGTTTTGGTAGTTATTGATATTTTGGTTGGTAGTATACACTGGCTGATTCTTCTCCACGTGGTGATCATTACTCTAAAAAAAGACAGCTGATAAATACACAGACAACAAAAAATAACACACAGATATTATATTTTACTCAAACAAAGCTAGTAATGTGCTCATTACTTTGACAAACTTCTTTGAGCAAAATCGACGTTGCCGCGCTCTTGGAGGAGCCAGACAAGGTGTCCGGCAATTACCTCTTTCAGTCGTGCTGTAGCGACCGGCAATCACCTAGGTACCTACCAACCTGTTAAAATCAATGATTGTCGAGCTTTTTTTCAATAATTGAAACAAAAAGTAAACTTTAGAAAAAACCGACTTCCACAAACCCTATTTGATTAGATTGAGTTTAATACAAACTGTAACCCCTTATGCCCCCCCCCCCCCTTGGGGAATTAATTTTGTCAAATCTCATATCAGTGCTACACCACGCTACTAAGGAACCCCTGTACAAAGTTTCATGGCTCTAGGTCCACCGGTTTAGGCTATGCGTTGCCTGCCCGTCAGCCACGCATTGTATTTGTACCTGGTATTGAGCAGATCTGGTGGCCATATGTGGTCTTCATCAGCAGTTCCGCATCACAATATTATGCTTACCATGTGCATTTGCACGAGTTATTATGAAAAACACAAAAATCACTATATGTCTGCCTATAATATTTGAAGAGTTCCCTCGATTTCTCCAGGATCCCATCATCAGATCCTGACCTGGTGTCAATGAGACCAATGGGAAGGTAAACCCTTTCAAACAAAAAAATAATTTTCCAAATCGGTCCATCCGTCTAGGCGCTATCGAGGCACATACATAAAAAAAAAAAAACAAATATCCGGACGAATTGTAAACCTCCTCCTTTGGGAAGTCGGTTAAAAATGGTAATAAAAAAAGGTAGCAGAGGTTTTGCTGCTGTCAAAAGAGTCCGTGAAATTTCGCGTTTCCTAGGCCGGGCTATGAAAACTAGAAATCGTTCCATTTTCAAACTCATTACACACTCTGATGTTTAATTAAATGGTTCATGCCATGACGAAGAACCTACCACAGACTACCACTCACTATGCTTGACATTGTGGCGATACGTACGGCTCAGTTTTTTTTTGAAGTAAAACTTCTTGGGGCACGGGGGTAAAATTTATTTAACCTCTCAACTGTGGGTTATTCATATATTTGCTTTTCAATTGTTACTAGCCGGGTGCTATCACGAGTGGCTAAGAAATGTAACGGAAATTGGAATCGGTGACGTCAGGGTCGGCTGAAGACTTTTAAAACCGCAACTATTTTCAATACGGTTTTTAACTAATCAGATAAGATAATAATACATTCGTACAATAAAGAATGTTAATTAGTGAGAGAAAAACCTGATGAAACGTTAACAAATAAAAATTATTTTAAGCATTCTTCCACGAGTTCTTGATTTCCGGTATGGCCAAAACCAGTGACGTGACCAAAAACTACTTCGTTCAACCTCTTTGTTGGAACCGGAACTTATGTTTGACAGTTGTGCGATGCGATCCATACAGTTTGTAAGAAAAGAGTTTCTTCAATGTCACACGGGTCGATATGGATTTCTAAAATGATGAACGAATCGTTTTGTGGCCGGTAACTATGGAATAGGTACCTAAAACGCGCTGCGTAGTCGCGCAACGGGCAGCTAGTAATCGCATAAAGTCACTTAGAATCATCCAAATTTGATATTTAGTTTTCAAGCAAATTCCGATGTGATGGATGTATAATAATAAATTTATCTGCATAAAGACTTCTTGAAAACAATAAGTAGGTACCTAGAACTGTTCTAAAGCCACTTTTTATTATATAGTGCAGTTCAAGTCACAAATTAGCAGTTTAGCTACTAAGTACGTGTTATACCTACCTATTTAATGTTTATCTGTAGTAAACGGCCAAAGCGAGGTCTACAGCTTACAGAGCCATAAGTTTAATGGCTTATTGTTTCGCTTATTTGTTTGTATGTAATTTTTGTAATACATATTTTAAAGTTGAATTGTTGTTATAACTGTTGAAATTATACGATTTTGATTTTAATAAGCTTTTGTAATTTTAAAGTTAATGCTTCATGCCAGTCAATAATGTTGAAGTAAAATATCAAAATCGAGGTATGTCGTATGGCGGACTAAGGAAATGTCAAGAATAAAATTTAATAAGAGTTACGTCATCGCTTCCCGATGAAGTAACCCTAAAAAATACTAGCAAAGTAGGTATGTATAGGTTAGCGGGGGTAGCATAAGGCACACCAGTCACCCCAACCACGCATTTTGTCACAATTTAATGTCATATCATAATGAATGCGCGCTATTTTATGGAGAAACATCATTGAGACGCGAAAGGAGTTGGCAATTTGGCAAAATGACCCAGACATGTACAAAGACTTCTCAACAGCCAATTAATAGCATTTAAATATTCTCTCATAAATTACTGCGTCTTTAGTTAGTTTGTAGAACTTGAAGGAAATGATTAAATAATTAAGAGTTGTCACTTCATACTCTATGATTCCGCCATTGATTAGTGACTTTTGCCATCGTTAAAAATAACATGCAACATAATTGCCAACTAGCAAAACTGTTGAAAACAGGAGGTTTCCAGAGGAGTGGCTAGATGGCGTTATGTTGCATGTTATTGCAAAATGGTGCTTATTTCTAGCGACGGCAAAGGTCACGGAATTATATTGGAATCACGGAGTATTGAGTAACAACTCTTATTTACCTATATTTAATTTTTTTTTCTTCAAGTTCTACAAACTAAATACAGACGCAGTAAATTAAATTTATGAATGAATATTTAAATGCTATTGGCTGTTGAGAAGTCTTTGTACATGTATGGGGCAGTCGTCCATATATTGATTTAGCCATCTTCTTTGTCATTTATCTGCGCGACTGAGGTGAGTGGCAAGCCTTATGGTAGCCCCGCAGGTACACATTAACTTGGAATAGTTGAAAATACGTACTCGATCAATTAAATAAAGGGACTGGGCACAGAGACAAGCAAAGCAATGCATACATTTGAGCGAGACGGCTTAAAGACGTGACGTCAGATGGTATATAATCTGAGCGAGATGCAAATAGTAGTGACACTATTGAATGAGTTAAGTATATCACCACGAGCGCGACAAATTGTAGATAAGGAATGGTGGGAAATAAATGACATGACGTATTAAAAGTAAGTACAAGTATAAAATAATTTCAAATAATCGGACGTCTGAAACATAAAAGTAACTTGAAGCAGAGATTGGATCTCAAAATTGGAAATTTAAATCTCTTTTAGTATAGGTAGGTATAGGTGTATAGTATAGGTACCACTTAATGATCTAGCTACAGAAGTTTTACTTCTAACACGTGTACGGTGTACACGCGTATATATTTTTTTTCATAAGTTGTTAGGGAAATCACGTTTAGCCGTTTTTTAACACGCCCCGGCCCGGCACCGGCACCGGTTTAGTGAGTAAACGCTCATGCACACGAGACGGTTTTTTTTTAGCTCGAGGTCAGTGAACTTTCAACGGCTTCTTCGATATAAAATCAGCCATTTTTAACCGACTTCCCAAAGGAGGAAGTTTTTTTATGTATGTGCCCCGATAGCGCCTAGACGGATGGACCGATTTGTTTTTTTTTTTGAAAGGGTTTACCTTCCCATTGGTCCCATTGACACCAGGTCAGGGTCTGATGATGGGATCCTGGAGAAATCGAAGGAACTCTTCAAATATTATAGGCAGACCTATAGTGATTTTTGTATTTTTTAACCGACTTCCCAAAGGAAGAGGTTTACAATTCGTCCGGATGTTTTTTATACATATTTTTTATGTATGTGCCCCGATAGCGCCTAAACGGATGGACAGATTTGGAAAATTATTTTTTTTTGTTTGAAAGGGTTTACCTTCCCATTGGTCCCATTGACACCTGGTCAGGATCTGATGATGGGATCCTGGAGAAATCGAAGGAACTCTTCAAATATTATAGGCAGTATCCTATAGTGATTTTTGTGTTTTTCATAATAACTCGTGCAAATGCACATGGTAAGCATAATATTGTGATGCGGAACTGCTGATGAAGACCACATACGGCCACCAGATCTGCTCAATACTAGTCACAAATACAATGCGTGGCTGACGGGCAGGCAACGCATAGCCTAAACCGGTGGACCTAGAGCCATGGAACTTTGTACAGAGGTTCCTTAGTATCGTGGGGTAGCACTGAGATGGGAATTGACAAAATTAATTCCCCAAGAGGGGGGGGGGATAAGGGGTTACAGTTTGTATTAAACTCAATCTAATCAAATAGGGTTTGTGGAAGTCGGTTTTTTCTAAAGTTTACTTTTTGTTACAATTATTGTCTTTTCACCACCCTATGCAACAAATATAACACTAAAACTACTGATTTCCGACAGTTCCCGTATTTGATATCGTCTATAAATACACTAATCTACATTTAAAAACCATCATGCATAACTGCACAAGCATCTGCTACCGCAGTCGTTCTAAGTCTTTCCGTTCAATTTACCTCGCTCGAATGAAGTACCTATTATGCTTACCTCGGGGTGTAAGTAGCTATTTCACCCTCTAACTATATTCACCCTCGCTCGCTTCGCTCGCTCTGGCGTCTAAATATCTCGGGTAGGCTCGATCCTTAGCGCCCTTATTGGACCTTCGTCCGAAATAGCTCTCTTTCGACCCTTGTGTAACAAACTAGGTACTAATTTAATCCCCCCGCCGCGCCGGTCCGAGTCACGCCAAAATCGATTACAGCGTCTACGAAGCCGTTCCGAGTCAGTTTTGGCGATACAAAACGATGGCATTGCAGACGTTGTAATCGATTATGGGGCTGAGGGCGATGGCACGGAACTTGACTAGAATTTGGAACTGTGTGACGACAGGAAGCAAAAAAAACAAATGAGCGGGATTTCATTTGCTTTCTCTAATTCAATGTGTTTAACACCGCCGGACATTAATATGGAAGCCGAATTAGTGATAGAAAATTTTCCGCCGAAGTCAAAGGAAAAATACAAACTTGCATACGAAAAGTTCGCGCAGTGGAAAATGGACAGAAAATGAAAGTCTTTGGTGGAAAATGATTTTCTAGCCTGTTTTAGCGAACTTTCAAAGATAATGAAGCCTCTGAAATACTGACTCCATGCTGAAGAGCACGGTTTTGTTGTGATGAAGCACAAACGGAATGGAATTTTAGTAAGTACAAAGCTCGACATTCATTGATTTTGACAGGTAGGTAATTGCCGGTCGCTACAGCACGACCGAAATAGGTAATTGCCGGACACCTTGTCTGGCTCCTCCAAGAGCGCGGCAACGTCGATTTTGATCAAAGAAGGTTGTCAAAGTAATGAGCACATTACTAGCTTTGTTTGAGTAAAACTTATTACTTACGTAACATCTAACTAAACCTAACTACCTACGTTCCACAATAGGTAAAGAATCTGAATCTGAATCTGAGGAGGCCAACAATCGATGATTCCACGTTGGTTTGACGATGACTTTGATGATGATACTAAGGATGTTAATGATGATATTTTTTTTTCTGGTATCAAGTTAAACTTACAATGGTTACAACGGTACCACTTATTGTATCGCGACGACTGCGATCGTGAAGCTTGTTTTTATTTAGCTCAATACTAGGTTTAGCTTGATGTTTGAGCTGGAAAAAAATGTAGGAAAAGATGTGTAGCATAAATTAATTATGTATTTAGTTCAGTAGTATCAATAATTATCATGTAAAAAGTTTCAGGACTCACATCAATGTTCGCTCTTAGTTTTCTGAAAACCAAGCTACATGCCCCTTTTGTTTATACATATGTATACGTAAAGTATTGGAGGTATGACGTACATAATTGAAACAAAAAGTAAACTTTAGAAAAAACCGACTTCCACAAACCCTATTTGATTAGATCGAGTTTAATACAAACTGAAACCCCTTATCCCCCCCCCCCCTAGGGGAATTAATTTTGTCAAATCCCATATCAGTGCTACCCCACGCTACTAAGGAACCCCTGTACAAAGTTTCACGGCTCTAGGTCCACCGGTTTAGGCTATACGTTGCCTGCCCGTCAGCCATGCATTGTATTTGTACCTAGTATTGAGCAGATCTGGTGGCCATATGTGGTCTTCATCAGCAGTTCCGCATCACAATATTATGCTTACCATGTGCATTTGCACGAGTTATTATGAAAAACACAAAAATCACTATAGGTCTGCCTATAATATTTGAAGAGTTCCCTCGATTTCTCCAGGATCCCGTCATCAGATCCTGACCTGGCGTCAATGGGACCAATGGGAAGGTAAACCCTTTCAAACAAAAAAATAATTTTCCAAATCGGTCCATTCGTTTAGGCGCTATCGGGGTGTAGACATAAAAAAAAAAAAAAAACAAACATACGGACGAATTGTAAACCTCCTCCTTTGGGAAGTCGGTTAAAAATTAAAATAAAATATCCTTCATCCACCCGTGGTACTACCAGTGGTCCCACAGCCAACAGCTCTGGTAGTACCACGGTGAAATTTTTATTACCCGTGGTAGATACTACTAGCCAATGTCATGGTTGATTTCCATGGGCCACCATTTTGACAGGTGTCACTATTTTTGACAGGTGTCATGATTTTTACAGGTATCATTATTTTTATTCCCATTTACGTCACACCTGTCAAAATCATGACACCTGTCAAAAATAGTGACACCTGTCAAAATCATGATACCTGTAAAAAATAGTGACACCTGTCAAAAATAGTGACACTTGTCAAAAATAGTGAAAACTGATTTTAATGTTGACACGTGTCAAAAATGTTGACACTTGTCAAAATAGTGACCCATAGAAATCAACCATGACATTGGCCAATAGTACCACGGGGGATGAAGGTCAAATATGCCTTTATTTATGTAGATATTTACAAATGTACATAGAACTTGACCATTCCTTTTACTATGGAAGTACTCACACAGAGCTCGGCCTATATCGAAGAAATTCCCAGAATTTGTACTGAAAACAATTCAAATATCGTCTTTCAAAGCGATAATTTTATTCGTTCTATGAATTACTAACATAGTGCTAACGGGACCCTATTACTAAGGCTCCGCTGTCTGTCTGTCCGTTATGGAGTCCTACAGCACGAACCGTAATAGCTAGAGAGTTGAAATGTTTTACAGAATGTGTGTTTCTATTGCCGCAACAACAACAAATACTGAAATACAAGAAAAAAGGGTGTTCAGAATTAAACAGTAGCTACTAGTAGGTATTAAGTCAATAGCACCTGACATTTTTTAGTAGCAAGAGACGACTGACAACGAGATTGAAGGTGTTGCCGTTTAAGGCGCAGACGACGATGGTGCGGAAGCCTTCGTGTGCGAGTCCGACCCGCGCTTGACCAATTATTTAATCAAAATATACTTTACGCAACGGCGTTATTCACCGTGCATGGTACCTAACGAATTCTCTCACTAAATAAATGATAAAATTAAACCTGCGTTTCATCTTCCCCGACAAATGATGATACTAAAACTATGCACAAAAGAGAAAATAATAACAACACACGCATATCAACATACGTGCGACAGGTATGTGACAAGATACAAGTGATCAACTGCCTGCCAATTATACACCCGATCTTTGAATTAATTAAAACGGCCAAGTGCGTGCGCGTTTAGTGGGTTCCATACTACAATAATATAGCGTCACGTGTTTTCCTGTACAGACGGCAGAGGGAGGCACTTTAGTGCATTACGCTGGTTTATTGTAATTTACCGATATTTATCACTTTGACCAAGTAAGGTGGTTATTATGCTCAGTAGCCTATAATTTATTTAAAATAACCAGATTGTACATGTGGTCACTTGTGGTCACACAAGTATGAAATAAATGTTTCAGTGAATGCAATATCAATAAAAAGATTGATATTTCTTTAGATTCTTTATTCCATGTGTATTCGGATTGTCACTGATGAGATGAGTCACTGAGAGCGCAGAGTCCAGCCAGTGATCGAGAGTCGACATCCTTTCGTTGTCTTGTCGCTGCCGCAAAGTTTCTTTTTATTCGTGTTTTGTAGCTGTGTGAAGGAATCAAACTTAAAATCGCAGTTTTATTATATCAGATTACTGAATTACTAAACGTGAGCACGACGTGAGACGTGATACTATGATGGTATATGTTGTTCTAACAATCAATTAAAAGCCGGTATCCAAATAATGATATGTCTCTCAGAGTAAACAGCAGTAATTATCATATTATCCCCAATTGGTGACCTCTAGCCGAAGCCGAGCGGTACCTTTAACCTTTAAACGAGGAATATTTGTATATAACGATATATGTTTTGAGTTCTAGAAAAAGGCGCTGTAGTTTTCGATGTAAGGCACAGATTCAATTGAATATCTGAGCCTAAAACTCACGAGGAAAACAAAATGCGTGTTTGCTTCTCGTTTGCAGCTGTCCCAAAACAGCAGCAGCAGCATATTAATCGATGTTAATGCAGTCTGATGATGTGAATATAATGTTCAACGTCACCTCAAAAAATGGCTAGCAAATAGGACTTTCTACACAGTGACAGAATTCATTGACAGGAAGATGTAGAATTAACGCGATGCTCGTGGAATGAATTTTATTACTATTATTTTATTTCTTATATTTGACATTAATTTAACCTTTTGTTTTACTTGATGTTATGGTACCTACTTACCTACTGTATTACATTTACATACCATAAGATGACATTGTTTTTAAGTTTTTAATGTAATGAATTATTATTATTATATATATTTTTTCTCTTCGCTTTTACAGGTACGATCTGAAAACCAGCGCTGTGAGCTAGAACATGTTTGTGCTACTCACAGCAAACGATGAGACCGTCCCTTTTTTGTCATATTAAACTAATGTTCCCTATGTAACTGTACTTTTTATGTTTTTATTAAGGCAAAATAAACTATTTCTATTCTATTCTATTCTATGATTTTGACATTGTTAATTTATGATTTTGATTTATTTTTATTCAAGACTGACATGTAATGTACAATTATCAATACATTATTTTATCTTATTGTGTTTGTACCACCGATCACCGAGCAAAGCTCGGTTCCCAGATATTAAAACGTATTTAAGTAAGTAATAATTATCTCTGAGAGTTCATTTAAAGCGCAGGAAAACATAATATTGAGACTTACTTGTTGAGCGCCACCGAATATTAGGTTGGCATTTCCAAAGATAATACTCTTTCCCTTTGACCCCGCTGGGTGCAATCTGTGCTTGCTCGGTGGCAGGGACAAAGTTGACATAGATAAGGAAACCGGGGTTTCTTCCTCTGGTTCAGGAGTCTCCTCTTCCTCTGGTTCAGGAGTCTCCTCTTCCTCTGGTTCATCTTCCTCTGGTGGTTCATTTGGTTTTTGCTGTGGTGGTGGTTGTTGTGTTTGCCACGGTGGTGGCTGTTGAGTTGGCCACGGTGGTGTCTGTTGTGTTTGCCACGGTGGTGGCTGTTGGGTTGGCCACGGTGGTGGCTGTTGTGTTTGCCACGGTGGTGGCTGTTGGGTTGGCCACGGTGGTGGCTGTTGTGTTTGCCACGGTGGCGGTGGTGGTGCGCTCTGTACTGGGTATTGTTGTGAGTACCAGTACCACCGGTTCTGGTACCAGTACCCCTGGTTTGGAGGGTACACCTGATACGGAGGAGAGTACCCATGATACGGAGAGGGACGGTACGCCTGGTACGGAGGGGGAACGTAGACCTGGTACGGGGGTGGCAATTGGTTACCTACATACTGTTGGTTATGTGAATGCTGCGAGTTTGTTATGTATTGGGCGTACGATTTGTAGTCTTGGTGGTGATTGAATTTTTGGTCGTTATTATAAACTGGCTGATTCACCTCCACGTGGTGATCATTGGTCTAAAAAAGAGACAGTTTATAAATACACAGACAACAGTTAATAAATAATAACATACAGTAATCGGCTAAGTCTTATGATAATCATAATTTTTAATCGTAATTTTTATTTGTAGTTTATCTTTTATATTAAACATAAATAATATTGAAAGAATACAAAATAAATTCATTAAACGTTTAAAATATAAATTCAAAACCTTTGAATCTAATACTTTTCTTTCGCTTGAAAATCGTCGTAGCATGAGAGACCAGATGTTTTTATACAAGATTATCAACAGCCAAATCGATAGCCCATATCTACTTAGTAAAATCTCTTTATACTGTAAACACAGCTCTCGTCATAGAAAGGCTTTTGTCACAAGAAATTGTAGGACTAACTGTGCTAAAAACCGCTTTGTTATAAGAACTTGCGAAAATTATAATAAATTACATAATCAAGTTGATATATTTCATGAAACACCCATCAGTTTTAGGAAAAATATTTTTAATAACTTAAAAGCTATGTAATAGAATGGCGGATTTGTATTGGGTCGCCTTTGGTACATAAGCACTATAACGAGTATAGTGCTTATGTGCTAAGGGTGATTCGGTACGGATCTGCTATTCTATTCTAATCACCTTTAGTACATAAGCACTATACTCGTACATATATATTTTATATAAATTAGAACTACCTACTGTAGAACCATATATCTCCCTCTGTTGGTAACTTTATATACAAATTCAAGTACCTATACATTTTAGTGTTGTTCTGAGTACCTTTGTCAATTTTTTTTGTGAAAACTTTATTGGCTTGTGTGTTAACTCATTGTTTTTTTTTGTTATGTAATAGATTAAGCTGTTTGTTTTCCTAATAAAGAAAATAAAAAAAAATAAAAACTTTTACATATTATATCAATTTATCTTTGTATTGTAGGTACTATATTCATATTATTAATATTTTTTTTAATGGAATAGTTTAAATTCATTTCCTTTTGAGTTATTTACAGCATATAGTTTTGTTAACACCCACCCACACACTTACTTACTCACTCTTTAATAAGTACCGACAGAATATCAGCGTTGCAGAATCTCCTGGAGGTCGTGTAACACATGCTGAGTCGGAGCCGTTTCGCTGTTGCGGTACACACTTCATGGCGCCGTTCTGCCCAATCTTATTTTTACTGTTCTTTTTGTCATGTGTATTTTATTTCCTACTTGTTTCTGTTTATAATTTGTTATTGCTGTGTTTTGTGTATTATGACAGTTGAATAAATGTGCTTTCTATTCTATTCCATTCTAGGTATATTCCACGAGGAGGCCAACAATCGATGACTCTATAGTTTTCCAACGATCTTTTGGCGTGTGCGTGACGTTTTCAGGGGAGCGCTAGTTCTACGCAACTTAATGCTAGGAACCTGTCAAAAAGCGTTAGTTACTACCTGTCACCGCACGCCAAAAGATCGTTTTACTGCTTTATTGGTTGATTGGAATTTTAGTAAAAATGTATTTTTTTCAGTTATCAAGTTAAACTCACAATAGTTACAGTGCCACCACTTATTGTACTTTGACGAAGACTGCGATCGTGAAGCTTGTTTTTATTTAGCTCAATACTAGGTTTAGCTTGATGTTTGACCTGGGAAAAATGTAGGAAAAGGTGTAGCATAAATTATTACGTATGGTGTCAAGAATAAATATGTAACATATTTCAGGACTCACATCATAGTACAGTCGTAGGTACTGCGATGGATATAGATACGGGTATAGGTATTGCACTGGGTATTTGTACTGAGCGTACCACGGGTTCTGAGGGTGCCACTGGTTTGGAGGGTACCACTGGTTTGGAGGGTACCACTGGGTCGGAGGGTACCACTGGTTTGGAGGGTACCACTGGTATGAAGGGTACCACTGGTTCTGGAGGTACCACTGGTTTGGAGGGTACCACTGGTATGAAGGGTACCACTGGTTCTGGAGGTACCACTGGTTCGGAGGGTACCACTGGTTCTGAGGGTACCACTGGTTCAAAGGGTACCATGGGTTAGTTACATACTGTTGGTTATTTATATACTGCGGGTACAATGTGTGCTGTGGGTAGGCTGTGTTGTTTTGGTAGGTATTATTTATTTGGTTGGCATTGAACCCTGGCTGCTCCTGAATCAAGTGGTGATCATTGGTCTGAAAAAAGACAACTGATAAATACATGGACGACTGATAAAACACATACAGTATGAAATACCAATGTATCATTAGTCTCAACTCCATTCTGTGCACGTTTGCTGACAGATGGGATTCACCGCTGCTGGGGCACTGCGATCGTCTGCACACCTGTCGGTCCTAGTAGTGTGGAACCCCATTCCATTTTCTCAATTTTTTATATAAGGTATTTTATTTGAATTTAATTTATTTGAATTTAATGCAATGTAATTTAATAGGTAATTTAATTTATATTTTAATATGTAATGTACTGTATGGGCCTTGCTTGTAGTCTGATAATAAACAATTTATTATCATTATTAATACATTACTTTATTGTTCAAATGTACGTATTTTTCCGACAAGTCACTCAACGCGCTCAACAGTGGACTGGTAATGACATTAATGATGATATTAATGATTTATTTTATGTAAAGTTTATGTAGTACATATATCTGTATGTGTAGTAGTAGTTCTTCTGTATTTAGTATTTTATCATTTATAATTTATTTAAACTTGTTATTGTGCACTGCCTACCCTTTCGTTTACATAATTTTTCCTTTCACGCCTGGTTTGCTGGAAGAGATCTCTTTTTAGAGATAAGCTCACCTTTGTACATGTGTTTTATTTTAATATTACTGTTTCAATTATTGTCTGCAGTAAACAATTGTGAATTGTGATTGAACAGATAGTAATGTTTTTCGTTACCAAGTTTTACTCACAATGGTGACAGTGCCACCGCCTCCAATATCTATAAGACTATGATGGTAACTAAGTTTGTTTTTAAGTAGAGCTCGTCTAAGCTGAAATGACGCCCCCCACTTCTTGGTTTTGTATTTACTTGTCATACAAAACCAAGCAGTGGGGCGCGTCATTTCAGCTTAGACGAGCTCTAGCTCAATACTTAATTGAGCTTGATTTTTGACCTGGAAATAATGTTGCAAAAGGTGTAGCATAAATTGATTTTGTAGTTTATGAATAATTATCATGTAAAATGTTTCAGGACTCACATCACTGTTCGCTGTTAGTTTTCTGAAAACCAAGATAAGGATCTTTACACGTAACCCTTTGTTTAAACATATACGTAAAGTAATGGAGGTATAACATTCAAAATTAAAAACAAACATACCTTTATTTCTGTAGATATTTACAAATATACATAGAACTTGACCATTTTCTTTACTAAAGAAGTACTTACACAGATCTCGGCCTATATCGAAGAAACTCCAAGAATTTGTTCTGAAAACGATTAAAATAGGTAGGTACCAACCGTATTTATCTTTAAACGAACGAGATCTTTTTTAGGAACTTTCAAAGCGATATTTTATTTATAAGTTCTATGAATTACTAACATATAATTAAACGGGTTTTTTTTATTCAAAATACACTTAACGCAATGGCGTAATTTACCATGCATGTAACTAATTTTCTCACTAAATAAATGATAAAATTAAACCTGCGCGTCATCTTCCTCGACAAATGATGATACTAAAACTATGCACAAAAGAGAAAATAATAACAACACACGCATCTCAACATACGTGCGACAGGTATGTGACAAGATACAAGTGATAACTGCCTGCCAATTATACACCCGATCTTTGAATTAATTAAAACGGCCAAGGGCGTGCGCGTTTGTGGGTTCCGTACTTCAATAACATAGCGTCACCGCTTTTCTTTTACAGATGGCAGGGGCACTATAGTGCATTAAGCTTATTAAGGTTCCGTTAGAAAAACAAAGAACCCTTATAGTTTCGTCAATCAATTCACAGCAACTTTATTCCAAAACTATTAACAAAGTCTATCGTTAAAGAGACAGACCCATCCAAAGTGAAAAAAAATTTGTATCCCCCTCCTCTATCTTTTAAAGTAAGAGAGTGAAAAATGAAAAAAACATATATGCTGTGTATCTTAATACAAACTTTCAACGACAGGTTTGAACAAAATATAATGAGCAGTTTTTTAAATATAAAACATTTATTAAAAACGGCAAAGATAACTTTGTCATTCATACAAATACTATGAAAAGCAAAATTACGATACAAACGTCTTATAATTACTTGCTAAAACGGAACCCTTCATGGGCGAGTCCGACTCGCACTTGTCACTTTTTTATTCTAATTTACCAATTATTTATCACTTTGACCAAGTAAGGTGGTTATTATGCTCGGTGGCCTATGATTTATTTAAAATAACCGAATTGTAGATGTGTTCACTTGTGGTCACACAAGTATGAAATAAATATTTCGGTGAATGCAATTTAGATAGAAAAAGATTGATATTTCTTTAGATTCTTTATTCTACGTGTAATCACTGATGAGTCACTGAGAGCGCAGAGTCCAGCCAGTGACCGAGAGTCGACATCCTTTCGTTGGCTTGTCGCTGCCGCAAAGTTTCTTTTTATTCTTGTTTTGTAGCTGTGTAAAGGAAAAAAAATAAAATCGCATTTCTATTTTCATTTCATTACCTACTGAATAGAAGGAATCAAAATTAAAATAAAAGTATTTTTTATTAGATTATTGAATAACTTAACCACAGCCGTATGGGAAAAGACTTGACCTAAAGCTATGATATTGTTGCAAGCATTTTAAAAACAAAAATAAATATGTAGTTTACATCTGACATTTACACACAAGCACATACATTGCTTCTGGCCCCACACTTTGGTTACGTGTCGTGGGAACCAGAATCAGTGACGTCACAAACATGTTTGAATATCCAAGAGCAATATTTTACTCACTCGTCCTCCCCAGCCGACCCCTCGCTTCGCAAGCAAAGCTTCGACCACAACTGACAACTCAGCCAATAAGGCTAAAGATTTTGTTCGTTCATTTATTTACCCACAAACATTTTTATCCTCACAGGGTTAAAAATAAATGATAGTATAAATCAATAATGGTGACATAGGGATATTACATTATAGAGTAGGTACATAACTATAAAACCTATCATGATTTTATGATGTATACTGACCCCCTGTGTGACTTGTAATGAATATTATTAATAAATGATGTCTATGTATAGGTCTATGCTATGCAAGAGCACAGGAATATATATCTATCTTATCCGCTCTCATGATATTGAGACTTACTTGCTGAGCGCCTCCGAATATTAGGTTGGCATTTCCAAAGATAATACTCTTTCCGTTTGACCCCGCTGGGTGCAATCTGTGCTTGCTCGGTGGCAGGGACAAAGGTAAAGAAACCGGGGTTTCTTCCTCTGGTTGAGGAGTCTCCTCTTCCTCTGGTGGCGTTTCTGGTTCATCTTTTGTTGGTGGTTCCTGTGGTGGTGGCTGCTGTGGCGGTGGTCGTGCGTTCTGTACTGGGTATTGTTGTGGGCTCTTGTTCAGGTACCGGTAACCCTGATACGGAGGGGGATAGTATCCCTGGTTCGGAGGGGTATAGTATCCCTGGTACGGTGGGGTATAGTATCCCTGGTACGGTGGGGTATAGTATCCCTGGTACGGAGGGGTATAGTATCCCTGGTACGGAGGGGGATAGTGTCCTTCATACGGAGCTGGAGGGTACCACTGGTTCGGGGGAGGCCATTGGTTAGTTACATACTGTTGGTAATTTGTATGCTGCGGGTATGACGTGTAATTTGGGTACGATGTGATGGTTTGGTAGGTATTGATATTTTGGTTGTTAGTATGCACTGGCTGATTCTCCTCCACGTGGTGATCATTGTTCTAAAAAAAATATATTTGATTAATACACAGACAACAGAAAATAACATATTGTTGGGAGAAAATGTCGTTGAGGTGAGCCACACCAACCCTACGACGACGCCTGCGTCACCGGGCGAGCATATATAAAGTAACGCGTGCCCCTTTTTTATAGTGAAAATTAGGATCATTCTTAAAAATATAATATTTTTATCAATAGAATCTTTCTAGCTGCAGCCGTTTCGCCGGTTTTTGGATCAGTCAGGACTTACTCTTTTATATAAAAAGCTTTATATTAAATGGTTAAAATGTATATACGAGGAGGCCAACAATCGATGACTTTACATTTTTTTGACGATGACTTTAATGATGATAATAAGAATGTTAATGATGATAAAAAAAATGTTATCAAGTTAAACTCACAATGGTAACAGTGCCACCAGTTATTGTATCCTGGCGAAGACTGCGATGGTGAAGCTTGTTCTTATTTAACTCAATACTAGATGTAGCTTGATGTTTGACCTGGAAAAAAATGTAGGAAAAGGTGTAGCATAAATTAGTTATAGTTATGTTTTATACTAGAATAGTCTCATTGTACGCGCAATTCTTCCCCTTACCTATCATCTCCGTCTCCTACCCAACATGGTTTGCTGGAAGAAATCTCTTATTAGAGATAAGCTCGCCTTTGTACATATTTTTTATGTTAAGCTATTTTTACTGTCATGTGAGTACAATAAAGAAATTATTATTATTATTATAATTATTAATCATTTAATGCAGGCATAAAAGCCCATAGAATAAATTACACAGTTTAAACTTTAAACATGTCAACAATAAAATCAAATGAAAATTCATACATTACAAAATAAATAAAAATGTCAAAAATGTCAAAAATTTACAATAGAAAATATCACATGCACAGCAGGGGAAGAAGGACCTAGGCTACCCACTCGCATGTAGCCTCACCCAGTGCGCCAGCAGCGGCGAGTCCCACCGTCCAGCCAACACGTGCGAAGAATGGATTCAAGAATAATTAAGTAAAATGTTTCAGGACTCACATCACGGTTCGCTCTTAGTTTTCTGAAAACCAAGCTACAGATCTCTATACTCACGTTACCCTTTGTTACATTATACGTAAAGTATTGGAGGTATTAAATTCAAAATTAAAATCAAACATGCCTTTATTTCTGTAGATATTTACAAATATACATAGAACTTGACCATTCCTTTTACTATGGAAGTACTCACACAGATCTCGGCCTATATCGAAGAAACTCCAGGAATTTGTACTGAAAACAATTCAAATACCGCATTTATCTTTAAACAAACGAGATCTTTTATAGGAACTTTCAAAGCGATAATTTTATTCATAAGTTCTATGAGTAACTAACATTGTGATGTCATAATGAAGGTGAGCTGCTCCCGGCCATACCTCATCCAACGGCACAACTATAAATGGATTGTCAGGAGCTCACCGTTAGATAGCTTTTCAATGTTCAAGCTATTTTCCAATAGCATATGCACAATTTAAAGACTAAATTAAATCTAGAAAAAAAAACGTCGTAGGGACTTGGTTTTTTGAAACTGTAAGATTAAAATCTTTTTTGCAAATAGGTTTATGTGCTTTTCGGTCCCCATTTATACAATAACATTAGCAAATGCACATGCACACATCTAGATGCAACAATACATCCACACTACTCACTTATACCAATACAATCTAGAAACTATATTTATTGTTATAACTTTTTTTTGATTATTTTTTACTCTTTTATTAGTTTCATTTTGTTAACTAAGAATAATTATTTGGTCACTAACAGTTATGTGTAAAACAGTTCAACATTTTGTCAACAACAGAAGCTGTTGCTTATCTTACAGGTCTTTAGCCTAGTTTAGGTAATACAAACAAACAATGTAAAATTTGGATTGATAAATAAACAATTCTTATTCTTATTATTAAACGATATATTTTTTTATCAAAATATACTTTACGCAATGGCGTTTTTTACCATGTTGCTTGGGCATATCATAAAATGGCGGGGCACATCATGATGTGCCTGATTCTACGATCGGCCGCTGACACATGGAACCTAACGGATTGTCTCACTAAATAAATGATAAAATTAAACCTGCGCGTCATCTTCCTCGACAAAATATGATGATACTAAAACTATGCACAAAAGAGAAAATAATAACATCACACGCATCTCAACACACGTGCGACAGGTATGTGACAAGATACAAGTGATAACTGCCTGCCAATTATACACCCGATCTTTGAATTAATTAAAACGGCTAAGTGCGTGCGCCTTTTGTGGGTTCCGTAATACAAATGACATAGCGTCACTTCTTTTTCTGTACAGATAGCAGAGGGAGGCACTTTAGTGAATTAAGCTGGTTTATTGTGATTTACCGTTATTTATCACTTTGACTAAGTAAGGTGGATATTATGCTCAGTAGCCCACGATTTATTCAAAATAACCAGATTGTACATGTAGTCACTTGTGGTCACACAAGTATGAAATAAATGTTTTAGTGAATGAAAGGATAGAAAAGATTGATATTTCTTTAGATTCTTTATTCCACGTGTAATCACAGATTGTCACTGATGATAAGTCACTGAGAGCGCAGAGTCCAGCCAGTGATCGAGAGTCGACATCCTTTCGTTGTCTTGTTGCTGCCGCAAAGTTTCTTTTTATTCTTGTTTTGTAGCTGTGTAAAGGAAAAAAAATAAAAAATGCCCTACTGAATAGAAGGAATCAAAATTAAAATAGAAGTTTTTTTTATTAGATTACTGAATAACTTAACGTAAGCAGACCTGTGACCCTGCCCATATTAGAAAAGGGCCTGACCTGGCGATATTGTTGCAAGCAATTTAAAACCCCAAATAAAAATGTATTTAGTTTTATTTTTTATTTTATTTATTTATTTGGGACGAAAAACAACTACACAATTAATAGATTGTAACTATTACAAAAATAAGAAGTGTTTTATTGTGAAGCCCACAGCATCATCCACAGGTACATTTAAGTTGGGGCTGACTGTTAACAAAATAATTATCTGAGTGAATTTACAATTTATATATATATATCTCAAGCTTGTAAAAATATGTGTTTACAAAAGAAAGAAACAGGAATCAAAATCTTAGATAAAAATTTAAAGTTAGTCCAACGCACTACAAAAATGTATTGTAATTAAAAAAATTACAATTCAGTAATTCGAAAACTGAAACTACAGCTGATTCCGATCCTGACAAACCTGATATTCAGATGTTACCTCCGAGACCTGCTGTTTGAATTGTATTTAATTATTTATTTTTACATAATTACAGGTTATTTTCAATTTTCATTTCAATTAAAATAATAACAATTTAATAAAAAAGTTAATTTAAATAGAAAATTTGAGCCAAATCACTGCCGCCGTCGCTGGGCAAGGTATTGAATTTGTGTATTGGTGTACTAAATATGTCTACAGTCTCGAAGTGTTTGTTGAAAGTATCCACCATTTTTCGTAGAGACACGCGTAGTCTTGCATGTTTTACACATTGAGCTACCATTACGCTAGTAATTGACCGAGCTAGCGAAGCGAGCGAAGGGTCTCTGTTTCAGGTTTGGGCAAAAATGTTTTCGTATGTCCGGTTGTTCTCCTCTACAGGTCGCATTTATCAACCGATTCTCGTGAAATTTTGTGAGCAGGTTGGAAAAAAAAATAGAATTTTTTACTCGAGCCAGTTTTTAGATTTTTATCAAAATGGCGGAGATATGGGGTTTTAAAATGTAAAAAAATCGCTACAACCCAAACGGCTCGATGGATATTAACAAATGAGGTGTCGTTGGATTCGTAAAGACCATGAGAGTGAAACAGACTATATAATTTTAGTAAAAAGTCAATAGGTTGTATTAAAGATCGCGAAATGTAGTTTACAAAGTTATTGGTGCGGCTACTTTCATACTGCATGTACGTAACCAGGTACATTCATAAGTTTGTATGTGTTATTGAAAGAAAATTATTTGGGTTATTTTTTTTATGTGTGTTAGCAGTTCAGCTTTCCCACCGACATACTCGCGAGGTCTACAGCTCACAGAGCCACTAGTAGTAGTTCAATGGTTTTACACTGCGTGATCACGAATAGTTTCCGGTCACGCACAGCACGCAGATGAAATTATCGAGGCACCAAATAGCACAATTTACAAGTGAGATCTCTGCAGTCGAAATTGTTGTTACATAGATTATATAATATCGTTGCTTCCAGGATTGTACGCCTAGATTCAAGCGTAGGTAGGTTGTATAACTTAAGTACCTACCTAGCTTGGGATATGAGAGTTTGGTGCGTGGGCGATGAAATTTATAGTGCAACGCTCGAAGGAACTTCCTTTGTACGTTTTCAATAATTACGGTGTATTTGCCATATTAAGGATTCCAAATGGGGACGGCATATTCTAATTGTGATTGTATTAGAGTTTTGTAAAGGTAAAGATAAGTACAAGTGCGCCTGAAGTCCTTGGTGGCTCTCATAATGAATCCGTACATTTGAAATGCTTTATTAACTATTTTCTCAATGTGGAGGTCTAAGTGTAATTTAGAGTCCACTAGTACCCCGAGATCCCGCAGGGAGTCCGCCTTTGCAAGATTTTTCCCATTAGGTGTGTAACGAGAAAGTAAAATATTAATATTTTTAGTGAAAGTGATATGGTTACATTTGTCAATATGAAGGTGTAGTTTATTATCGTTGCAGTATTTTGAAAGTCTATTCAAATCATCATAAAAGAGGTCACTGTCATCAGTGGTTTTAATTCTGCGGTAAACTTTTAAGTCATCTGCATAAAGTAAGAACTTTGAATTTTGGGAACAGTGCTTAATGTCATTAATAAAAATAATAAATAGTAGGAGACCTAGTATGGAACCCTGCGGGACACCAGAGGTGACTTTGATCATGTCTGACTGGAAGCCGTTTACCACAACTCTTTGGCTTTGGTTAGTAATGTAAGACGAGAACATCTGACATTTACAAACAAGCACATACTTTGCTTCTGACCCCACACTTGGTTAGTGTCGTGGGAACTAGGATCAGCGACGTTACAAACATGTTTGAATATCCAAGACCAATATTTTATTTATTCGTCCTCCCCAGTCGGGATACAAACCCGGGACCTCTCGCTTCGCAAGCAAAGCCTCGACCACAACTGACACCTCAGCTGATAAGGCAAAAGATTTTAATAATTTATTTATTTACCCACAAACATTTTATCTTCACAGGGTTAATCCTAAATGATAGTATGAATCAATCATAGTGACATTATATTAGAAAGTATATAACAAACCTATCACGATTTTACATGTATTCTGACCCCCGTGTGACTGGTATTGTATATTATTAATTCAATTCAAAATTCAAAATATTTATTTTCCAAAAAAAACATTGACAGATATATGTAGTTCAAACAGTGGCTCCTACACTAGGCGATAATAAACGATGTCTATGTCTGTCTATATGTGTACGCTATGCAAGAGCACAGGAAAATATATCTATCTCCTCCGCTATCATGATATTGAGACTTACTTGTTGAGCGCCTCCAAATATTAGGTTTGCATTTCCAAAGATAATACTCTTTCCCTTTGACCCCGCTGGTTGCAATCTGTGCTTGCTCGGTGGCAAGGAGAAAGATAAGGAAACCGGGGTTTCTTCCTCTGGTTCAGGATTCTCCTCTTCCTCTGGTGGCACTTCTGGTTCATCTTCTGTTGGTGGTGGTTCCTGTAGTTGTTGCTGTGGTGGCTGTTGTGTTTGCCACGGTGGTGGCTGTTGGGTTTGCCACGGTGGTGGCTGTTGGGTTTGCCACGGTGGTGGCTGCTGTGATGGCGACTGTTGTGTTTGCCACGGTGGTGGCGGTGGTCGTGCGTTCTGTACTGAATATTGTTGTGGGTACCAGTACCACCGGTTCTGGTACCAGTGACCCTGGTTTGGGGGGTACCCCTGATACGCAGGGGGACGGTACGCTTGGTACGGAGGGGGAGGGTAGCCCTGGTACGCTACATACTGTTGGTTATATGTATACTGCGAGTTTGATGTGTATTGGTTGTCATTATTAACCGGCTGCTGCTGATCCACGCGATGGTTATCATTGGTCTAAAAAACAAACAACTGATAAATATAATATACAGTTTGAAATATTATCATTTTATTGTTAAAATGTATGTATATTTCACGGGGAGTCCTTCGATGACGCTACATTAGATTGACGATTACTTTGATGATGATAATGATGATAAAGAAACTGTTATTAAAGTAAGACTCACAATAATAACAGTGCCACCACTTGCCATATCTTTGGGACTATGATTATGAAGCTTGTTTTTATTCACCTCAATACGAGATTTACCTTTATGGTCGACCTGGAAAAATGTAGGAAAAGGTAAAGCTTAAATTATAGGCGCGAGCAGCAGCGTCTTCGTGAGTGTGAAAAAACGCACAGCATTTCTCTATAAAAAATGTCTGGACGTCTGAAGACGTTGTGCTTCATCACAATGGTTTTTGACCCCTTGAAAAGCGCACAGCCAGAATTAACGGTAGCGGGAGGACGTGTATAGACGTCGTGAATTTGAACAATTTAAAGGGTAGCTGCAGCGCGCCATGTATACCGATGCCACTCCTCACTGTAAAGCACTAGAAATATATAATTTCTCCTAAATAAAGCACAGCGAGTTGGCTTATAAGTAAACTAGTGCAAAAGCTTCCGTGGGGAGACGCTGCTGTGCAGTTTTGAAGGTCATCTATTCCACCGTGTATCGACGTTGTGCGCTTTCGTGATGAATCTGTGTACCGTTTATAGACGATTGCTAGCGCCAATGTATTAAAATAAGCTGCCAAGTGCGAGTAGGACTCGCGTTGAGAGGTTTTCGTAGAGTACATCCATAATTATACTCAGATTCGTCCTTGATATTAGCAAGAGTAACAAATGTAGTAATATTTGCTAATATCTACGGACGAATCCCTTCGTATAATTATGATAGAACTTCACGTACAGGTAAGTTCGTTTAATCATTAATTGTTAATAGTCCAGTTTTCCAGACAAACCCTAGATTTAGGGGGTTAGAGTTCCCGTATTTTGATATCGTCTATAAATACACTAATCTACATTTAAAAACCAGCATGCATAAGCATCTACGACCGCAGTCGAGTCCTTCCGTTTAATTTACCTCACTCGAATGATGTAAAGTATTATGCTTAACTCGGGGTGTAAGTAGCTATTTCACCCTCGAACTATATTCGTTCTATAGTCTAAATATCTCAGGTAGGGTCGATCCTTAGCGCCCTTTTCTTCCGAAGTAGCTCTCTTTCACCCCTTGTGTAACAAACTACTATTGATGATACAGCTGTATTGTTTGTTGTTACTCACAATTATGGTTACAGTGCCACCAACTCCTATATGTTTACGGCTATTATGGTGAAGCTTGTTTTTATTTAGCTCGATACTAGATTTAGACTGATGTTTGACCTGGAAAATCAATAAGGAGCAATAACTGACCGAGCGAGCGAAGCGAGCAAAGCGTCCAGTATAGAGATTGGCCAAAAAAGCATTTGTCCCTCCTCTGTCAGTCTCTTCTCCTCTAGACGTCGCATTTGTCCCTCCTCTGTCAGTCTCTTCTCCTCTAGACGTCGCATTTGTCCCTCCTCTGTCAGTCTCTTCTCCTCTAGACGTCGCATTTGTCCCTCCTCTGTCAGTCTCTTCTCCTCTAGACGTCGCATTTCTTAAACAATTCTCGTAAAATTTAGAATTAAATAGATATTTTTTGTCGATTAAGTTTTTGGATTCGTTTAAAATGGCGGAGCACTGGGGAAGCAAAGTTATTGGTGCAGCTAGTTTCATACACCATGTATGTAAACCAGGTGCATTCATAAGCTTGTCACATATTTACTCCTTTTTGCGTGGGTAAACTTCATGAGGTTCGGTGATGTAAGGGGTGGGGGTGAAAATGAGCGTTTCTTTTTCTATTGCCTTTTTTTTCTGAAAATTTTAAATCATTTCCACTCAAAATCACGAGCTCTTTAACCCTTAAAGTAGAAAAAAGTCTCCCAACATTATTTTCCTTATTTTGTTACCATTTTGCATATCATTTGTATGGGTGGTAACAAAGTTGGAAGTCTGAAAAATGTATGGAAATTTTGGGGCACATTTATCAGCTCGTTATTTCGAGTGGAAATGATTTAAAATTTTCAGAAAATCATGTCGCCTCACAGTTTGTATTCTCGTTTATTATAAGTACTTTTACTACCCAGAAAGTATTTTTATTCACGCTGTAAGTCATTGCTTGACAAACGTATTGAAGATTACAGCCAATTACTAGTTTTTATGTGAAAGCTTTCTATTCAGGACTTACATCATTGTTCGCTCTTACTTTTCTGAAAACCAAGTTACAGTTAATACTTAAGACGGTGCCTTAGGCAAAAACAGCCTTTAGCAAAACACAAATCGCTCGGAATGACGAGTATTATTGCTGTATGTTTTTTCACGAGCTTGTTTATCACGAGTGTCAGCGTGACTTATAAACGTTATTTTATTAATTTTGCTCGGTAGAAAAGTCTCCTGAAATCGCCAGAAAATCTGTCTGTCACGATGTTTTATTTTACAATTTCGCACCGCATCTGAATTTATGTTCTCGTTATTTATTGATTACAAAAATGGCACAGTATGTTCCTCCTTACTTAGCTTGACTTTAACCTTTTTTATTTTATTATTTAATTACCTCTTAAAATAAGTTGATGAAATTCTAAGTTCTGATTGCCTAGGGCCCACCCTTAACCAATTTTTCTCTTTAATAAACAAAGTAAGTAATAAGTAAGGTACCTACTTTGATTATAACAGTCAAAATTAAAGCCAAATATCTTTATTTCTGTAGATATTTACAAATATACACAAAACTTGACCAAGATACCCTGGCTGATACCTTATTCCTTCCACTGCGAAGGTACTGAGGTTGAAGTCAGATCAATTAGTAAAATGAAAGAACAAGTAGCTTCTTCTAGCTTAGCTAAAATAAGAAGAGGTGTACCGCAAGGATCAATACTGGGACCCATTTTCTTTGTGGTTTTTATAAATGATTTGGTAAATGCTATCGTCAATAACTCAATAGATACTAACTTGGTCCTATTTGCTGATGATACAAATGCAATAACTTCGGCAACCAATATAGTCGATCTTAATAAAAGAGTAAATTTAGTGCTGGCTTGTTTCAAGGATTGGTTCATGCACAATAATCTAGAATTGAATGGCGCAAAAAGCAAAATAATACTTTTTAAAACAACCGCAAGAAACACTGAGACCTTAGACATAGTTTATAATAATGAGAAAGTTAATGTTGTTAAGTCAGTAAAGTTTTTAGGGGTTCATATTGATGAAAATCTTAACTGGAAGGAGGAGGTGGAAGCGATGGTAAAATCTATTAGTTCTGCTTGTTTTGCTATGAAGAGCTTATGGGATGAGATCTCTCAAGACCACCTCAGAGCAGTGTATTTTGCTTTAGTAGAATCTAAGTTAAGATACAGTATTAAATTTTGGGGTAGCAGCTATCAACGCAATATTCTTAGTGCCTTTAGGATTCAAAAGAGAGCAATCAGAGTATTAGCTAGAGTTCCTCAGTGGATCTCATGTAAAGAACATGTATTAACTGTCCCCAATCTCTACATATTTATACAACTGTCTACCCTGAGTAAACACCTGAGTGACCTAGAAGGTCCGATGCAGAAGCATTTAAGAAACACTTCCAGGAGGCAGTACATTAGAATTGAGACATTCAACCTCGCCTAAACATTGCCAAGCAAAATGTTCTTTATCAGTCCATAAAATTGTATAATTCATTACCGACAAATTTGAAAATAATTGATAATACGAAGATGTTTGAAGGAAAACTAAAAAATATTTCATGGTTAAATAGGTAGAAAGGTTTGAACTGTATATAATATAACAACAACACAATATGACATGTAAATATTAATTTAAATTACGAATTTATTTTGCTGAATGATAATTTATTAATAAATTTAGACATTATGTGACTTCAGACACAATGTATATTGTTAATGAATAAATAAATAAAATAAATACTCATCATACAAACCTCGGCCTATATCGAATTAACTCCAAGAATTCGTACTGAAAACAATTAAAATACCGTATTTTACTTCTAGTCAAACGAAATACTTTTTTTGAACTATCAAAGCGGTCATTTTGTTCATAGTTTTAAAGGAGACAAGTTAATAAACGTTGTCTGTCTCAAAATTTACTTTATTTATAATATTATACAACGGCAAGAAATATATAATTTTTCTGATATTGTACAGCCATTTTATATTTTTTCTGATATTGTACAGTCTTTTTATATTTTTAATGCTTGAACTTCAGACATGTTCCTAGATTTTTTTTGACTACCTGCAAGGTAGGTACGATAAATAAATGTGTCGTATTCGTATTTCATAGAGGTACTTATTTGTATTTGTTTATAACCACGGCGATAACATGTTTGTGACGTCGATCGGTCGCTATTTCTGTTTCATGCGGGGCATCCTAGAGTCGGTCCAAAAGAAATAAATTGTAAATGTTAAGTGACTGCATGACCTAAATATTGATGAAGTGATTAATATTCATAAAAATAAACCTGCGTGTCATCTGCTGCGACAAAGAAAGAGACCACAACTATCAAAAATATACATAATAAAAACAACACTCGCATCTCCACATATACGTGTGACAGGTATGTATGTAATAAGTAATCAACGGCCAGACAATTTTACACTCGATCTTAGAATTGATTAAAAAGGCTAAGTGCGTGCGTTAAGTGGGTTCCGTACTACAACAACGTAGCGTCACGCCTTTTCTCGTACTGACAGCAGAGGCACAGGCAATAGGCTAGTTTATTAACGCAGATAAGGACATGAAAATTTCAAAGTTTCATCACTTCTTCAAAATTATTCCTATCACCGTTATATTTTCTATTCAGAATCACGAGCTCTTCTCACCCCTATTTTTTTTTATTATTATTATTAGCCTATAGCATCTCACTGCTGGGCAAAAGCCTCTCTTCCCCGTTTCCATGCATCTCGCTCCTGGGCCGATTCCCACCAGTTCTTGTTGTGGTCCCTCAGCTCGTCACTCCAACGTTTTCTAGGGCGGCATCGACCTTGCTTTACGTTTTTTGGGACCCAGAGTGTCATTTGTTTGGCCCATCATCGGTCCGGTTGCACACGAGCAACGTGGCCGGCCCAGTCCCTCTTCAATTCGGCCGCTTTTTCTGCTACGTCTTTTATTTTAGTTTTGGAGCGCAACTCGGTGTTTCGGACACGGTCCAGCAACCGGACCCCCAAGATACTGTGCTCCATATTTCGCTGGCAAACCTCGAGCATACCTCGGACACTCCATAGAACGCTCGTAAAATAATCACCTATTACTACTACATAACCAAATGATGTTTTTATACGTGCGAATGTGTGCGTAAACTTTGCTAGGGCTGGTGGCGATTCTGTACGCGACTTACAGCCCTGACTGACCACAGAACATTTAATAATAGGTTAAATGTTCTGTGGCCCTGACGGTCTACTTTGAACCCGCATCCCCTGCGTGGGAAGCAAGCGTCAGGAGCCCTCACCGGATTAATATAAAAGTAATTAGTTCTATAATCAAGTGTATAATTGGCGCACTCGGTTCAGCACGTTCAATCTTATCACTTTTCTGTCGATTTTCGCGATACACGCGTGTTGGGATGCGAGTTCTGCTTGTAATATCTCCTCTATGGATACTATTGGTCTCTCTTTATGTGGCGGTGGCGGAATATACGGAGGTTGATATTTTATTTTTTACTGTGCTGCCTCCCCGTACGGGGAAGGTGTAACGCTGTGATATGTTATGTTATTTCAATTATTATATACTTATTATCATCCATAAAGCATACACTTATCTCCCTCATAAAAAATAGTTAAGCGCGGGTCGGACTCGCACACGAAGGCTTCCGCACCATCGTCGTCTGTGCCTAAAATGGCAACACCTTCAATCTCGTCGTCAGTCGTCTCTTGCTATTAAAAAATGTCAGGCGCTATTTTATTGAAATTTACTTAAAGCTACTACTTAATTCTAAACACCCTTTTTGATGTTGTTGCGGCAATAGAAATACACATTCTGTAAAAACATTTCAACTCTCTAGCCTTACGGTTCGTGCTGTAGGACCCGATGATGGATAGACGGACGGACGGATAGACGGACAGCGGAGCCTTAGTAATAGGGTCCCGTTTGGCACCCTTCGGGTACGGAACCCTAAAAAGTGACTCGGGAGTAACTACAGGATAGAGCACCGAAGGCCAGGGCTTACCATTTATTTCATTTCGTCGGATGCAGTCCACTCTCATAAGTTTGCCCGGAGCTTAAAATCAGTGCACACTGTCAGCCGTAGGTAATAAAAAGAGAGCCTTACTAAAAAACTAGTCGTATCTATTTATTGTAAAATAAAATATTTTTTTTTTAGGACGAAGACTTGTACTTTCTTCGTTATAGGCCAAGATCCGTGCTTCGTGATAAACCACAGGTTAGGTTCAACAAAGAAAAGCTGATTCTGCATCGAAGTACCGACTATTTGAGGGATGGCAGTGAAAATACTGTAAGTACGCATTGTAATTGGGGTTTCGGATCTATCGTTGTCTGTGCCTTGCGTCGAATAGTCCAGAGGCCTGGAGCATGATTCTCGCGCATTCGATATACGATATCTACACCTATATCGAGTGATTTCGTATGGGAATCTGTCAATATTGGTCTCGATATCCTTATATCGAAGGCGCGAGAATCGACCCGGTGGGGCATGATTCTCGCGCCTTCCATATACAGATATCGAGACCTATATTGACAGATTCCCATACAAAATCACTCAATATTCAATGAAGATCGTTTATTCAACAAATACTTAATTATATACAGATTAATATGCCGCACATTCACTCTGGGCCCGAATTTTACTGTACACAAGCAGACCACAAGCCTGGCACAAGCTTCAATACGACGCATTTGGTATTTTGGTATTCTACAAAACCCGGAATCGCAATTCACAAGCGCCAGCGTGACGCCAGCCTACTTCGTCTTCTACTGTCGGACAGTAGGCTGGCGTCAGGCTGGCGCTTGTGAATTGCGATTCCGGTTTTAGTAGAATACCAAATGCGTCGTATTGAAGCTTGTGCCAGGCTTGTGGTATGCTTGTGTGCAGTAGAATTCGGACCCTGGACGTGCTATAGGGTTACTTATAAGGTGTATTTGAAACGACGACGCAGCGATGGCGCTATGTTAGCGCAACGCGCCCGAAGTCGTGCCGTCACCGCGCCGCCACCGAGCCGCCACCGCGCCGTCATCGTCACAATTCACAACACGGTCAAATACAGCTTTTTAGGGTTCCGTACCCAAAGGGTAAAAAACGGGACCCTATTACTAAGACTCCGCTGTCCGTCCGTCTGTCCGTCTGTCACCAGGCTATATCTCATGAATTGTGATAGTTATACAGTTGAAATTTTGACAGATGATGTATTTTTGTTGCCGCTGTAACAAAAAATACTAAAAAACAATGTCCGTCTGTCCGTCTGTCAAGACCCCTTTTCTCAGGAACGCGTGGAGGTATCATGTTGAAATTAATATCGATTACTCAAGTTTATAGTCCCTTGGAGCTGTGAAAAAATTAAACTTCTAGATCCACGCAATCAAAAGATACCGCGATATTATGTCATAATTTTGCTGATTTTGCTGAATTTGTATGAACTCGCGTGGAACTCGCAAGGGAATCAAAACCGGTTGGCCTAGGGTCATGAAATTTGGAATGAAGGAAGGTCTTATAGCACAAGTAAAGGGAAAAATCCGAAAACTGTAAATTTCTGTCTGTCTGACTGTCTCGCCGTCTGTTAAGAATTTTTCTCAGAAACGAATGGAGGTATCAAGTTGAAATTAATATCAATTACTCAAATCCGTGATCTCTTAAAGTTGTGAAAAAATTAAACTTATAGGTCAACGCAATTATATATTGTTATTTCCTAAAACTCTACAACGTGCATAATAATAAGATAACTACTAAGTTTTTTTTTTCTCTTTTACTTGCTTAATGTATCTTCTGTGGATATTCATAATTCCGGATATCTGTTACCGGCTTAATTTTTGTATTTACTACCATTGTAACTCATTTATTTTATATGCTGTTGATGTCCCAAATAAAATAAAATAAATAAATAAAAGATATGATGTGAATCTCAATCAGAAGATGTCTCAATTTTGCTGAAATTGCTTGATATTCGCAAGGGAATCAAAACCTAGAGGGTACTTCCCGTTGACCTAGAATCATGAAATTTGGCACGAAGCAAGGTATAGTACAAGTAAAGGGAAAAATCTGAAAACTGCCTGTTTTTCTAAAAAAATAGATATTCAATTTGGTTTACATGGATCACATTTTAGTTTTTATGTGGAAACCTAATTACACGTGTTACGCTCTCCAAGTGTGATCGGAACCCTTGGTGCGCGAGTCCTACTCGCACTTGGCTGGTTATTTAGATAATGGTACGGAACCCTTTATGCGCGAGTCTGACTCGCAATTGGTCGGTTTTTCAACGATCTTTTGGCGTTCCATCTGTCGCCACAAGCCGTTGGGAAGCTATAGTGACGTTGCCGAGACATTTACTATGGCATTTACTATGGCCGTTCTCGTTGGCGTGACAGCGACGAGGGCAGCGGAACAACGGCGAATCAAACCCTGAGCTGAAAACAAGTTACAATCCTGCAAGATTTTCGCCAATAAATCATTAAATAAAAAAATAAAAAATGTCGACTTCAAATGAACGTAAGGAATAACGATTGTTTTTTTTTTTGGTGAGTGAGGTTAAAATTTCGTTATTTCTTACTTTTGAGTTCATTTGAAGTCAACTTATTATTTTTTATTTCGTAATTTTTAGTTCTGAAGAAAAACTTGTAACTATAAACAATAACATAAGGCTTAATGGGCGCTGTCAGAGTGTATTCCTTGTTAAGTAAACTTACACTCCACACGGAGTACTATTATCTCTTCTGTGACTCCACCCTAAGTTGGAGTAAATGTAAGCCAATAAAAAAGGAATGGTCAAAATCCAATTGATGGTTACGGAGAAACGCGAAGACAAACATAGATACAACTAGTGGCTCTGTGAGCTGTAGACCTCGCGAGTATGTCGGTGGGAAAGCTGAACTGCTAACACACAATAATTTTCTTTCAATAACACATACAAACTTATGAATGTACCTGGTTACGTACATACAGTATGAAAGTAGCCGCACCAATAACTTTGTAAACTACATTTTGCGATTTGAAATACAATCTATTGACTTTTCACTAATATAATACGGTCTGTGTCACTCTCACGATCTTCACAAATCTAACGACACCTCATTTGTTTAAATCCGTCAAGCCAATTGGGCTATATCGGTTTTTCGGAGACGCTTCGCTCGCTTCGCTCGCTCGGTCAAACATACATACACCCATGAAATTTTGTAAACTTGTTTGGAAGCCCTAAAAGACTGTGAATATTTTGCATTTCTGATAATATTACCTAAGTACATACATACGTACAGAATTGAGAACCTCTTCTTCTTTGAAGTCGGTTAAAAATCATTTCGTGCAGCTCAGTGAAAACGGGTTTAATATTTCGTGCAGCTCAGTGAAAACGGGTTTAATATTTCGTGCAGCTCAGTGAAAACGGGTTTAATATTTTGCAGAACAACGAAAACAGCGTGAGCCAGGACGGAAGTCGCTTCAGATCATACGCGTACCAGCAGTATCCGTACCAGGGTTATAACCAGATGTATCCGCCGCCGTATCAAGTGCAATACCCGTATGATATATACGGCGTAGTACAATATCAGCCACCCGTACAATATGCGCCACCCGGACAATATCTGCCGCCCGGACAATATGCGCCACCCGTACAATATGCGCCACCCGTACAATATGCGCCACCCGTACAATATGTTGCGCCACCCGTACAATATCCGCCGCCCGTACAGCATCCGCCCCCATACAAAGCGCTTCTGAAAGGAAATAGTGAAGGACCAGCTCCCCAACGTTATAAAAGTATGCTGTTCGGAAACATGAATTTGATATACGGTGGGATACAAGATGTGAGTCTGTTTTTTAATTAATAATTATAACATTTAAATGGGCCTGAGCTAGCAAAAATTTTCATTGGTTTTCGAATATTTGGTGGGAATATATTTTCCCTTGCCTTACTAACTTGGGCTAACTCTTCACTAATTTGTGTTTGGGCTAACATTCTAAGGGCTTAATGATACCTTGCCTAATCGCTGTACTATGGTAAAGATTAGTTCACAGAGCAATTAACTTTACTTATTTTAGCCAATCATGTGTTGTTATTTTGAATTAATCATGGAGTAGTTAATCGTAACCTTTGAACAGCGCCTTTGTTATTGCTACTACTCAATACTTACAAGATAATTTAATTTCCTCAATCAAGCGATGGTTCTGATATCAAGCGATGGTTCTGATATCAAGCGATGGTTCTGATATCAAGCGATGATTCTGATATCAAGCGATGGTTCTGATATCAAGCGATGGTTCTGATATCAAGCAATGGTTCTGATATCAAGCGATGGTTCTGATATGCCAGCGTCCTTTATTTTATTTTATTTTATTTATTTAAAAACACAACAGATATAATACATGCATGCGTTTCTTTATATAAGCATCTTAATTTAAAACATGTAGAATATCCTACTGGGTGTTTCCGGAGACAACATCGACATAAAGGTGGAAACTGACCAACGTTACAAGGTAATGTAACATTCGCATCGAGCATGCTGAGCATCGAGCATCGTTGCTCGCTGGTTTTTCCGTACCTACTTACGGAATGCTCGCTGTTTAAAATAATCACATTCCACTGATCTAGACTATCAGCTACAAACAGCCTCACTGTGGAACTATCAGCTACAAACAGCCTCACTGTGGAACTATTACAAACAGCCTCACTGTGGAACTATCAGCTACAAACAGCCTCACTGTGGAACTATCAGCTACAAACAGCCTCACTGTGGAACTATCAGCTACAAACAGCCTCACTGTGGATCTATCAGCTACAAACAGCCTCACTGTGGAACTATCAGCTACAAACAGCCTCACTGTGGATCTATCAGCTACAAACAGCCTCACTGTGGAACTATCAGCTACAAACAGCCTCACTGTGGATCTATCAGCTACAAACAGCCTCACTGTGGAACTATCAGCTACAAACAGCCTCACTGTGGAACTATCAGCTACAAACAGCCTCACTGTGGAACTATCAGCTACAAACAGCCTCACTGTGGAACTAGTTCCGGCTTATTTATATTTTTATTTATTTATTTATTTATTTATTTATTTATTTATTTATTTATTTATTTATTTATTTATTTATTTATTTATTTATTTATTTATTTATTTATTTATTATCACAGGTATTGTTTGTGCCATAACAGCGAACCAAATTGACACAAACATTATTTTAAATCATATTACAATAAATTAATAGTACAAATACCTACATTCATCAGATCAGCACACTAAATACATGGCCATTAATACAAAATAATTATAAATAGATACCATAATAATTAAATTTCGATTTCAAATTACGAATAATTCTAATAAAGAGAGGACAATTACATACACAGCACAGTTGAGCATCATTCTCGCAGTACCTGCCACACTCTCGCACAATATCCCTCCATGCATCACCAAACAGATCATTCAGTGGTGCGGCCACCAAAAGAGCGTAGGCTGTCCCGCGCCCGGACCAGCGGGGACTGCCGGCGCGCCACCGTGCGGTGCGTGCCGCCCGCTAGCAGCTGGTGCCTGCGCGCGCGTAGGTAGTTGTCAGGCACGTAGAGCGCGCATACTGCACTGACAAGCGCTGCGCAGGCACTGTCGCCTCGCAACAATCGACACACAGTCAGAAGTTGTTCAGTGTTACGTCTCACCTCTAGTGAGTTATATCCGAGCATACCTAGTATAAATATACCTAGTATATTTTACTAGGTATACCTAGTATAAACCTAGTATATCAATCGGGTTGGCCATACAATATTATCTAAATAAACATGGCCATAGTAAAAAGCTGCAATTTTATTTTTCTTTCATTGCCTACAGGTAAAGAACCAATCGAAACTGTGCACGAAGAGCTCGACCGACAGTGACCAGCTATTGATAGGATGTCGACCGATCACCAACTGGTCACTGCGAAGTCACCCACGCGACAGTGACAATCGGGGTTGAATCTGAAATAAAGAAAGTGGGACGATTATGAAGTGTGGTGCTTGAGTTCTGATTCCTAATGTTGGCGTTGTAGTCGCGTCACTGAGCGGCCATTGGGGTAGGAGAATTGGGCCCTGTTTTTAGGTATAGTAGTTGCCAGTACTCAAGTGCCGTTGCCGGCAAAATCACCATTTGTGGGAATATAATATGGGCGGCAATATTGCTCCATACAATAACTGGCAATATTGCCACACAAATGGTAATATTACCGGCGGCGACACATAAGTGTTTGCAAGGCCTCTGGGATCGCGCTCAAACACAAGTTATTGATTTGATTGCGCTCTCATTATTATAGTGAAGCGGATGTGCATAGTTTTTTTTCAACCTTTAAAGTATATTTATACCATTAGCGAGGGCCATAGACTAAATCACGAGCAAGTGAAGAATTCTAAGGACTGCATCACGACCGTAGGGAGTGATATTCAAGCCTATGAATCCTGAGTGACGCGAGTGATTTATGGCCTTCGACATAAATCTGTTATTTCAAGAGTTACATACTATATACCATGAATACGAGAAAAAGATTTAAGAGTATTTTTTGAGCAAGTTATAAGTGCTTATAGCATTGAGATGGAGGTCGATTATATTAGTGTGTTCATTTCATTGATTAAAATAAGCTTTATACAGAGTGAATGGTATAAAGTGGTGTGTCTCTATTCTATTTATTATATGCAATACAGTATAAAATAAACTTTACTTTGTCAAGAAATGCTAGACATTAAATGATGGCAACATTTGAAGACTACTGTGTTTTTTCTTCAATGACATATTTGGTTTGTCAATCAAAACACGCAGTGGTGCCCTAGTATGTCACATAGGTTGCAATTATTTTGAAAGTATGTAATAAAATATAGTAGTTTATGAAACTGTTGCATAATACCTAGATAGCCATGTACATGAATAAACGATATTTCTATTTCTATTTCTATTTCTATAGGTGCAGTTTCATACACTACTTTATCTACTCTCATACTAAAGTGTCTCTCCTACAAAAATCAAAGTTAAAACACAACAATATTTCCACATAAATCAGTGGTTAGACACAACAAAACTTTGTCACGTTACCTTGACTTTTTGTTGCCGCCAAAACCCAGCATATCACAGCGCATGCGCGGAGCATGGGCCAAATTATCAACCTCAGATCAATGAACCTCTTTGTATCTTCCTGCCTGCCTCCAAGTTCTTATCAAACACTGAGTGGCTGTTTGGCTGTCAACTATAGCTAAAAAAAACTTTCCAACGATACAGACTATCAAACACCTTGGCTGTATGGTTTCATGACCCTTGCCTTTCCCAAAAAAAGTAGAACTATATCGTTATGGAAAAAAATAACATTAGTTTTGTTCGAGAAGTAGGTAGTCCATTGACCTCTAAAATCTCAATGAGTGTCCGAGGTGTG
>OY735281.1:157715-330109 GCA_963457715.1 Argyresthia albistria
GATTAATGAGCAACTGTCATCTCGCCGATCGGCAGCGGAAAGGGCTCGGACTCAAATAAAGAAGTTATATAAGAAATAGGAACAAAAAAACAGTAAAAAATAAAACAGATATTTTTGGGTATGTAAAGATTAAGACGCATGTCTGTAACTGTTAGTGTTACATGCAATAAATAACATAAAATAATTTATAACCTACTTTCTGTAATTTAAGGATCATGGTGATGGGTATTTTTAATTTATTGATTAAGAAAATGTTTATTTTCTTGTTTTTATAAGGGAAAGATGTTGTATATTATGTAGGTAGAACGATAATAAATTAGTCGTCATCAAGCAAGCTTGTGTGTTTCACTTCAGTAGTGAGAAATCTTTAGATGGTCAGAGTGTACTACACTCCAACCCGTAAAACAGCTGATGCGCTTGGCAGGGACCAGAGAGTAGTATGAAGAGCTGACCGCTAACCTCCAGTAAGGAGCAAAGCAGAGCCTTCGTCGCCTGGCACGTAACTTGCATGGTATCTAACCACCGGGACTAACAGAGTACCAAAGGTAGCAAAGTCCTATCGGGGTAACCTTACAAACCTCATCACAATAATACCGCCGGCTCGACACTACTGCCGACCCTCGCGACAAAGAGTACCTGTCTGAGCCACTGTCTCTTTCTAGTCGTTCCATCATGAGTGAGACGTCTATACAAATCGTGCCCTGCCGACAGCGTAATGTAATAAGCTCTTAATGGGCCTATTAGACTACGCTGTCGGCAGGGCCCTGTCTGAGCCACTGTCTCTTTCTAGTCGTTCCATCATGAGTGAGACGTCTATACAAATCGTGCCCTGCCGACAGCGTAATGTAATAAGCTCTTAATGGGCCTATTAGACTACGCTGTCGGCAGGGCCCTGTCTGAGCCACTGTCTCTTTCTAGTCGTTCCATCATGAGTGAGACGTCTATACAAATCGTGCCCTGCCGACAGCGTAATGTAATAAGCCCATAAAACAAATTGAACGTCACAGTTATTTCATGTAGAATCCTAGCTAGTGGACCGATATTCCTGATTTTCAAAAAATGGGACCAAACTATTGGGAATGGAAATATATATATATATATATATATATATGGAAAGGGAAGCTTTCGAACAAAGAAAGAATTTTAGTTCATAGTACCAGTTTCGATTCGATGTATAAAAAGTTCTACAAAAATACAACCAAATTGAGAAACCCCTCCTTTTCTGAAGTCGGTTTAAAACAGCCAAGCTATATGAGAGAGATGCAGGTTTGTGCTGACCATGTAGTCATGTACTAGGTACCAATGTTCCGTGTTTCGGATGACCATGTAGTCATGTAGGGTACCAATGTTCCGTGTTTCGGATGACATGTTATGCTGTAGGTCCCACCCAGCTACTCGCACAGATACTATAATATTATACTAATACAGATAGACCACCTAGAACAAAAATATGACACTGGCGTAAACTGAGATGCTACGGAAGCTTCTTTAGTTCGAGGCTATTATCGCTTCGTGTAGCACCATCGAAAAATTGCAAATACCACGAGATGGCGCTATTAGCTCTACCTAGAAGTACACTTAACTGAAACCATGGCGTTTAAAGTACAAATCTTGCTCCTCTCGCACTCCTCACGCCATCTCTTTTTTACGAAGGATTACTAATTATTATTTGTATGGGATGAGCACCCTGTGCTACTTGGTAGTAGAATTGTATAGTACCCAGGTATTGGTAGAACCACCCCCGCACTGAGCCAGCGCAGTGGAGTACGGCTCAATTTCATTCGTATCTGGGTAAAGGCCTCTTGGCAAGCTAGATGGTCAGTCGATCGATGCCGGATCTATGTACAGATGGTATGATCAGAGAGTATATCCAATTGACTGCGCCTGCGGGGGAATGCGTTCAACAAACGTTCGCATAGGTACGCAACCTATGTACGATGACGGGCCGCCACAGTTTCGCGGCGGCTGACCAATCACAGCTCTCTTAGCTCGTCCCCCGCCGCCGCCTGTTTGGTGAGTTGTGTTTCAAAGGAAAATGTATCTATGCGCTCTCCACTGGATAAGTGCTCCCTGGGTATACACAAGCTTCTAAAACCACTAGACATGCGCTATGTCAATATTGTCTCCGACCATGCTTTAAGTGTTAGTGCAAATGTATCACAATTTAAAACTTGCCTGCATACCGCGACAAGATTCTTTGGTTGTGACCTGTCTTTCACGCGTGGATGAAGGTGGAGAGAGAGAGAGGTACAGCTCGCTGTGAGCTATAGAATCTTGGCGCGAAGTTCACAATGACCATGAACAAAAGTCATATTTTTTGTCCCTACACGTTTGCACGTTTTTGCCTAGGGTTTTTAGGATTCCGTAAGTGTGAACCCGAACCGTTCGTTGGTCAGGCGGGCTGTATCTAATTAACTCTAATTAATATCTCGTCAATGACCACGCACGTATAACATTGTTTGACCGAAGTGTTCTCAACGACCTGAACAAAGTCACCTTGTTAGTCCCCCTACACATTGTATGTACTCGTAGGTACCCGTCTCCCAACGAACCTTTCGCGCGCAATTGAGCAAAAGGACTAAAAAGGCATGGTCAAAATTTTTTGGTGGCAAGGGGGGGGGGGGGGGTAGGTCAAGGGGCCCTCCCCCCACAAGTTTCAGTTGACGCAAACCAGGGTTTTTTTGTTATGATTTTTTATAAACTTTCTTATATATTTTTTAAACAACTAGAAAATAAAATCGGTTAAGTGCGGGTCGGTATCGCACATGAAGGGTACCGTACCATCGTACAACAAATCAAAAGCACTCAAAACAATAAAAAAATAAACAAAAAGAAAATTTAAAAAGTTTATGCCTTCACGAGATTTGAACCGACGACCTCCGGATTGAGAGTCTACATCATACCGGCTGAGCTACCACAACCATGTGGGTTGACGCGAAATATGCTATCATATTTAAATGTGTAGTATATGTGTCTATGACATGGTTGCTATGACAATAAATAAACAGTTTCAGTCAAGATCTCCATTTTGAAATGCGTAAGTGTATCTAAACACGGAGGGGGAGGGGAGGGGGAGGGGGGAGGGGGAGGGGGGGAGGGGGAGGGGGGAGGGGGAGGTTTGAGGGTGGTCCCCCCATCTCCCTGATATAGTTTTTTTAAGTGTGGTGATATATAGTTTTTAAGATATAAATTATGTAATTTGAAAAGATTTCCCAGTACCAAAACCATAAATTTGAAAAAATAAATAATTTGGCGCCCAAAATGGCCGACGCCGTTTTCCACAGTTGCAACGTCTGTTGTCCTTTGTACTGAAATCATTGTACCAATATCCATCGTTGGAACTTGGAACTTCTGATTTTGATCCCCTTTATTAAAGTCCCCTTTATCCCCCCTTCCCCTTTGCCCCGCCCCCCGCTCTAAATTCAGGTGTCCGTAATCTAAAGCCAACCCAAAGTCCGTGTCATGACAGTTCGTTGCATTAAGTTGCGTAGAAAATGCGCCCCCCTGTAAACGTCACTCATGCAGTGATCGGCGATGTTCGGATGCATATTTACCTAAAGTTCAGGGGTTGGCTAATACGGTGTATGCAATTTTCTATCGAAAGAATCCCGATTTAAGTGACCAAATCATAGTCATAGATAGTGAATAAAACGGTAGTAACTGTATAAATACATAGGAAAAATTTAACATTTTTTTTTTCAAAAAAAATGTTTTTTTTTTCAAACACACTCCCTCTTGTACCCTTTCATACACACATATTTCAAGTATTCAAGTATTTATTGCAATAAATTACATGTCATAAAGGTGTTATAATAAAAAAATAATTAGTATCAAAGTAATGGTAAAATTTTGACGACCTCTGTGGCGTAGCGGTTGTGCATCTGCCTTCCATGCGAGAGGTCCCGGGTTCGAATCCCGGCTGGGGACAAAAAAAAAGCCCCCAGGTCTTGGATGTTTACATGTTTGTGATGTCGCTGTTTCTGGTTTCCACGACACAGGGTATCCTAGTGTGGGGCCAGAAGCAATGTATGTGCCTGTATGTAAATGTTTATGTTTATGTTTCATTTTTTTTTCAAAAAAAAATGTTTTTTTTTCAAACACACTCCCTCTTGTACCCTTTCATACACACATATTTCAAGTATTCAAGTATTTATTGCAATAAATTACATGTTAATAAAAAAATAATTAGGTAGTATCAAAGTAATTTTACCAAGAGATTTGCATCAGGGATCAAATATTAACACCGGTATACCTTTTACCCGGGTTTATTTTTTAAGATAAATTTTACTTACTAAGAAGCCGCTTCCAAACTTTTACAGCTAAAAGCAAACTTTAGGTAAATATGCATCCGAATATATATCCGATCACTGCAGCCGAAAAATCGTCGCATTGATTACTTAGTCCTGAGTGGTTGGACCGTCAACGCGTTATATTTGTTTTGAAAAACATTAATTAATTCACGAAAAAGTTATATTTTTTGCAGATAACTACTACGAAAGGTTAGATTTGTTTATCTTTTTTTGCCGACTTTGAAGGACTACATAATTTGTTCATCCTAGATTTGCCAGAAGACATCTCTTGTTTGAGACAAGCTCGCCTTAAATCGCCATCTTTTTGTCTGTTTTCATTTAACTTGTGCAATCGAGAATAAAGTTAGCACTACACGCTATTGACCGGCTGTGCCCCCGCCAAGTCAAGCATACGCATGCCATCCGGTTTTTGACGAACCCTTTCAGGATATTTTCGACCCCCTTTTGGATAAAACTACTTTTTTTTATTTAACACTTAAGTATTACAATTTAATCAGTTTTTACTTCCACTCACAAAGACGTCTTCTGGTCTATCTGGAGTGGTGATTTGATTTGACTTAGAAGCCGAATCAATCTATGACTATATTGACCATGTTGTGCCTCAAATAATAGAGAGGGGTTTTAGCGTAAAGCCACAGAAGAGATAATAGTACTCCGTACAGAACGGCCACTCCCTTCCCCGCGCGGATTCAGATACCGCACCTGACCCCGGAGTCGGGGAGCCTCTTCGGGAGACACTTTGTTTAGGCGCTGAACGCCCACATTCACAAACGAACGAGTTTACGCACACATTTGCACGTGTACAAATGTCATTAGGCTATGTAGTAGTAATAGGCGTTCTATGGAGTGTCCGAGGTGTGGTAAAGCGTCTCGTGTTTATGTGCGTGCATGTTTGTCTGTATGAAATTTGAAATTTTGAAATTCGAAATTAAAATAATTTCTCTTCTTCTAGATAAACCTATTATAGTGATAGGTATGATGCATGTCTGTTCGTGGCTTCCTAGCGGGCAAACATGTGGACACATTTTAACGCGGTTTTCTGTAAATGGTTAGACTTGCGATGGTTCTTAGAAATTAATAACATGTCGGGGGCTTTATGTTTTTTATTAGTCATGTTAACTGATGTTTTATTTATGTTTGTGCAGGTCTAGACTAGACATGGTTGCCTGCACGCCATCACCGAAGAACCAGACAGCTTCGCTGATTCCGTCCTTCTACGCGGGGAAATGTGTCTTCATCACTGGAGCCACAGGCTTCATGGGGAAGGTTGGTGGAACATCCTGTACTTATTGACAGTGCGAGCGAAGCGAGCGAATGGCTCTATTTCGATTTTGCTTTCGTCTGTCTGTATCTATAATATTTACATTGCACCTCTATCTTTAGTTTACAGATATTGATAGGTGTACCAATTTTCAACTTCATCGGTCTAATATGTTCTGTGTAAATTGCCTGTGACGGACGGAAGGACGGACGCCGGTCGGACAGACGGATGGACGGACGGACAGACGCACGATTGATCTTATAACTATAAGGGTTTCTCCTTCTGAGATACGAAACCCTAAAAAGCTATTCTCACGACCCGCACTACGATCAACTAAGATATCTCGACCCGATTCCAATCGAAATAAATATGAATTGACGTCGTTTTTGACGAAAATAGGAGGTACCTACCAAAACCTAATGTACTATTATTATTATTATTAATCATTTATTGCAGGCATAAAAGCCCATAGAATAAATTACACAGTTTAATCATGTCAACAATAAAATCAAAAGAAAATTCATACATTACAAAATAAATAAAAATGTCAAAACTGTCAAAAACCAATTAAAAAATATCACATACACAGCAGGGTAAGAAGGACCTAGGCTATCCACTCGCATGAAGCCTGACCCAGTGCGCCAGCAGCGGCGAGTCCCACCGTCCAGCCAACGTGCGAAGAATGGAGTTGGAGCTGCCGCGCACGCATTTATGTATTTTTTAAGGCAAAATAAACTATTTCTATTCTATTCTAAACCAATATCTTGCCTATGGAGATGATCTTGATAGCGCCAGAATTGCCCCCCAGCGCAGCGGGGTAATTCTGGCGCTAGCGAGATCATGTCTATGGTCGAAATATAGATTTTGAGATGCCGTTATCTCTATCAAAAACATGAAAAAGCCGTTCTTACGACTAGCCTTTTGACCAATCGAGATATCTCGACCCGTTTTCGAACGAAGTATTCAAGTATTTATTGCAATAAATTACATGTCGTATTATAGGTGTTATTATAAAATAAAAAATAGTATCAAAGTAATTTTACCCTATTGGGTGTAGCAAGATTACAGTCACAAAGCATTACATTATATTACATTACATTAAAAAACATTGCATTATTATTAAAAAAACAAACACAACAATTAATAATTCCCACTAAAGATCTAGATTGGATTAGGATTTGGAGACATAATATGTCAAATTCTAAACAATTGTAAATCGAGATCATTTTCGACGAATTTAGGCGGAATCAAACCGATATCTCGACTGGGGAGATGATCTCGATAACGCGAGAATCGGGGGCCAGGACTCTAGTCTACCACAGTGGAGATCACTATTGTTCATGTAACTCCACTTTCAGTCAAGAGATTGTCATTCTCCTGGCCGGAAAGGAAAAAAATTGACATTAAAATTAGAGGAAATCAAGTTCTCATCCCCTGCAATAGACATTAATTGACGTCTTGGTAGTCACTGTCAAAGTTAAGAGCTTATTATATTACGCTGTCGGCAGGGCACGATTTGTATAGACGTCTCACTCTGATGGAACGACTAGAAAGAGACAGTGAGTCAGACAGGGCCCTGCCGACAGCGTAGTCTAATAGGCCCAATGGCCACGACATGTTTAATGCGAATGACGTTGGTCAAGATCAAAGTTACTGCCAAACGCGTAGTAAGTAGTAACGCCATTTTCTTCCGGTAAGTTAGTAAAATGCCGAATATTTTTGACCGAGCGAGCGAAGCGAGCGAAGCGTCTCTGTTTCAGGTTTGGGCAAAAATGCTTTCGTATGTCCGGTTGTTCTCCTCTACAGGTCGCATTTATGAACCGATTCTCGTGAAATTTTGTGAGCAGGTTGGAAAAATAAATAGAATTTTTTACTCGAGCCAGTTTTTAGATTTTTTTCAAAATGGCGGAGATATGGGGTTTTAAAATGTAAAAAAATCGCTACAACCCAAACGGCTCGATGGATATTAACAAATGAGGTGTCGTTGGATTCGTAAAGACCATGAGAGTGAAACAGACTATATAATTTTTGGTAAAAAGTCAATAGGTTGTATTAAAGATCGCGAAATGTAGTTTACAAAGTTATTGGTGCGGCTACTTTCATACTGTATGTACGTAACCAGGTACATTCATAAGTTTGTATGTGTTATTGAAAGAAAATTATTTGGGTTATTTTTTTTATGTGTGTTAGCAGTTCAGCTTTCCCACCGACATACTCGCGAGGTCTACAGCTCACAGAGCCACTAGTTTAACTGTTTACATTTTGCTAAGCTCGCACTTAAAGGTACCTAATAATTTAATTAACACTTATAACTTGGCAGGAAATGCTACAAACAGTACTATTATTAGGGGTTACAGTTTGTATGAAACTCAATCTAATCAAATCGGGTTTGTGGAAGTAGGTTTTTTCTAAAGTATACTTTTTGTTTCAATTATGCTATTTCCCTTTGACGTAGGATCATGAAAAGCACGAAGTAAGTAAGGTGTTTAAAAACACAATATGATAGTCAAAACTCTCCCTTCCTTACAACTAATGGCTCTGTGAGCTAGACCTCGCGAGCGACACCGGGTATTTATTATTAGAGAGAGAGAGAGTATTTTTTTCATCATTTTCCATCGCTCACAACGTACCTACTTGAAGTTTGTCGGGTGAACAGATGGATTTTTAAAAGCTTTTATTTAACTTGCACTGTATGTATGTTTGTTTGTTTGTTTCTTTGTTTGTGGGTATCACGGTTCGCGTCAAAAATGTCGGCTTGAATTTGACCCACTTCCCGTTATCCGATTGAGCTGAAATTTTGCATACGTATGTAAGTTGGATGACAATGCAATATTTTTTTGACTTGGAGCTGATCTGATGCTGGAGCCGGAAGGTGGCCATGGGAACCCTGTTACCAAATGACGCAATCCTATTGTGTTTGGGCTCATTTGATTTATATTGACAAGTACTTTGATCTTAGAATATTTTTTATGACATGGAGCTGATCTGATGCTGGAGCCGGAAGGTGGCCATGGGAACTCTGTTACCAAACGACGCAATCCTATTGTGTTTAGGCTGATTTGATTTACATTGACAAGTACTTTGATTCTAGATTTTTTTTTATGACATGGAACTGATCTGATGCTGGAGCCGGAAGGTGGCCATGGGAACCCTGTTACCAAACGACGCAATCCTATTGTGTTTAGGCTGATTTGATTTATATTGACAAGTACTTTGATTCTAGAATATTTTTTTTATGACATGGAGCTGATCTGATGCTGGAGCCGGAAGGTGGCCATGGGAACCCTGTTACCAAACGACGCAATCCTATTGTGTTTGGGCTCATTTGATTTATATTGACAAGTACTTTGATCCTAGAATATTTTTTATGACATGGAGCTGATCTGATGCTGGAGCCTGAAGCTGGCCATGGGAACCCTGTTACCAAACGACGCAATCCTATTGTGTTTGGGCTCATTTGATTTATATTGACAAGTACTTTGATCCTAGAAATTTTTTATGACATGGAGCTGATCTGATGCTGGAGCCGGAAGGTGGCCATGGAAACCCTGTTACCAAACGACGCAATCCTATTGTGTTTGGGCTCATTTGATTTATATTGACAAGTACTTTGATCCTAGAATATTTTTTATGACATGGAGCTGATCTGATGCTGGAGCCGGAAGGTGGCCATGGGAACTCTGTTACCAAATGACGCAATCCTATCGTGTTTGGTCTCATTTGATTCGTCTTCACAAGCACTCTAATTCTAGATTAGATGTTTTGTCCAGGCCCCCGATTCTCGCGCTATCGAGATCATCTCCCCAGTCAAGATATCTGTTTTTATACCGCCTAAATCCGTCGAAAATTATCTCGATTTATATTTATTATGATCGAAAACGGGTCGAGATATCTCGGTTGGTCGAAAGGCTAGTCGTAAGAATAGCTTTTTCTTGTTTTTGATAGAGATTTCGGTATCTCAAAATTGATATTTCGACCATGGACATGATCTCGCTAGCGCCAGAATTGCCTCGCTGTAATGATAAAGACTAAAAAGTTAAAAATAAATTAAAAGTAAAAAAACATTTTAAACAAAGCTTTATTTATCTCCAAGTCTGTGCAAATAGTCCCTACCACCTGATTAAGTCTACACAAGTAAATCTCGCAACAAGCTTTTATATCGTATTAATTGTGTAATTTAATAAAATAACGCATTTGATTGCATCGAAATTTTATTTTCTACTTTTTAGGGCATTAAATAAAAGCTTTGTTTAAAATGTTTTTTTACTTTTAATTTATTTATAAAAACAAACACCCCAATGCATTTTCTTTCAATAATACATAGGTATAATAGATGCCAAACAACTTGAACAAATGACCTTGCATGCGCAGAAACCATCCAATATATGATACTGCGCACCACGGTATAGGGTGCGGGACGCGGCGTGCGGAAGGAGCATCGCATCGAGCGCGCCTAGCCACGCTATTGGTCAACCATCGTTTCCCGCTTTGAGTTCACGTCTCGTCGCTGCCCAATACAATTGCGTGCAGTGAAATCACGGATAAAAAATGCCTCGACGTCCGAACGTAGTTTTAAAAGGCAAGCCAGAAAGATGGTATATGATGAGTTTTCTATCGACGGAGATATTATTATGTTTTATAGGTGTACGTGGAAAAACGTATTTTTAGGGAATTTCAATCGTAGGTATCCCATAAAAAATCTTGTCTTTTGTCAAATCATTATTCTTAGACACCAATAAAGACGACAAATGTCGCTAAATAATTTACAGTTTTATTTTGATAGTCATATCCACAGACCATTAAATCTGTATAGTTCGCAGCAAATGTACATACTTCGCGTGTCTCATGGCCGTTCTACACTCTCGCCGAGTGGTCTCGTGATGTCTCGGGCGAGAGCTCTCGCCCGAGAGGCCTGCCACGAGAGGTACCCTCTACACTCTCACCGCTTCAGTTGCGGTTGCGAACGCCGAGAGGATGGACACGTTAGAAGTCGCTTGCGCTCTTACGCTATGTGCTATCCATTATTATAACTATGTACACATATTTCACACAGGTTATCCTAGCTAGGACGGAGTACTATTATCTCTTCTGTGGCAGAGGCACAATTGGGTAAAGGTTGTTTGTGCTCCCACCAAAATTTATTTATTTATTTATTTATCTACACACACAATATCATTAGGTACAGGTAAGGAACCTAATTCGATAGTGCAGTTATCAAAAGCATATAACATGATAATTATAAATTATAAGTACGTAACATAATTCATTCAATTGGATTGATTAAATACCTAATGTAAACATCACAATATAACTATAATACATTGATCTGAGAACTTGACATGACAATCAGCTGTTCATAAAGTCGGCCATTTTATTTACCATCGTTTATGAATAATGTTTTTCATAATCAACCCTGTAACAAGCCAATAAACCTCTCATAGGTTATCGTAGCAATACGTGCGCTCCGTACGGTTGCTCGCTGTGCACTGACAGTGAGCGAGAGTCTACTGCAATGCTCTCGGGCTCCTCGCGAGACAAGGCGAGACCCTTTGACTCGGGCCCAAAAACCGCCACCGGAGCGAGAGCAGGCGAGACAACACGAGACACCCCGAGCGCGGCGAGAGGTACCCTCTACATTCTCCGTCTCGGCATGTCTCGTGTTGTCTCGGCGAGAGTGTAGAACGGCCATCAAACAGTTATTGTGCACCTGTTACCGCTCAGTCCCTCATGCAAATGACATAGTATATTTTCTCATTTTCTATCGATTGAACTAAGTAAGTATATAGTATTGTGCACTAAGATTCATGCAGTATACTGTAGGTACGATTTGTTTTGAGAATTTTAAGTGCGTCGTTTTTTTGGCGCGTAAGTGTACATGCGCAAACTTTCCCCCACCACGTCACATTTTGCTCAAGATGTTTGGCGTCATTTATACCAACTTATGAAAGTACCTGGTTACGTACTTGGGGTATGCAAGTAGCCGCACCAATAACTTTGTATACCGCATTTTGCGATCTAAAATACAACCTATTGTTTTTCACTAAAATTATATTGTTTGTGTCACTCTCACGGTCTCCACAAATCCAACAACACCTCATCTGGTAAGTAGTATCCCTTGAGCCGTTTGAGTTGTAGTGTTTTTTTACATTTAAAACCCAATAATTAACTCCGCCATTTGAAAAAAAAAACGACAAAAAAAAGGTTTTTAATTTCGTAATTTCTTTATTGTACTCACATGACAGTAAAAATTGTTTATCAAAGAAAAACATATGTACAAATCTCTTATTAATTATACAACCTGCTCACAAAATTTCACGTGAATCGGATAAGAAATGCGACATGTAGAGGAGAACAGATGGACAGGCATATACGAAAGCATTTTTGCCCAATCCTGAAACGGAGACGCTTCGCTCGTTTTGCTCGCTCGGTCAAAAATGCGATTTTAGAACCCTCGGTGCGCGAGTCCAACTCGGTACTTAATATTTAATCTTTTAATTAGAACATCAAAGCAATGACGCTCTAAATTAGCATAATAGCAAAATATTTATTTTGCTATTGTGCCATGTTTATTATTTTTAAGAGAAGGGTTTCACACAAATTTTTACACAAAAGAGATGGAGGCCCCCGATTATCGCGCTATCCAGATCATCTTCTATAATCGAGATATCTCAGTTGAAAACGATCTCGATTCATATTTATGTATATCAGTAAAGGGTCGAGATATCTCGGTTGGTTGTAGTAGACGCGTATCGTGTACGGTTCACAAATAACCGTACTAACCGCGGTCTCACGCGCGTTCTACTTTATTGGTCGAACGTCAGCGATTCTATTTATTTACCGAGTTTAGGTTATCGATTTAATTAGGCATTTTAGTCAGAATACAATCAACGCTCAAAGTAACCACGACTTACGGGAAATTAGTCGCCATAATCTCTCATGTACTTTGCAATATACTTCTGATTGGACTTCTCATCTTTTACTACATCTCTCGTCAACTACTACTACTACTACGGGCAACCATCTCAAGACACACACTGCGGGGTGGCCCATACAATGAATATATTCGGTACCTATCTAATCTAGATAATATTTCAACCATGGAGATGATCTCGATAGCGCAATGATCACCCCCCTGCAAACCATGTAGGTACCTACCTACATTAGGAAGCCTACTACTCAATAGTGGATTCCCTCAGAAGCTGATCATGATCATTGTCGATGCTATTCACCACCAGGTGCTGATCGAGCGTCTCCTGATGACGTGTCCGGACATCGCGCGGATCCACCTCCTCGTGAGGGAGAAGAGAGACGTGGACCCGGAGAAGCGGCTGCGGGACCTGAAGAACTCACAGGTTAACTTTCTATCTATACTTAGGTACAGTCGAGTTCATTAATCGAGGGGCTGAACGTGACAGCCGGTAGACGATGCCGTACGGCACGTGCTGGCACGCCGGGGGATCGCCGATGAGCAAATCCAAGGCTTCAAACATGTACATGGAAGGGTACATGAATATCTGAGCAGATTCACATAATGTTTTATTAATGAGCCTGCTCAGATATGTACCATACCATGTACATATATATTTGAAGCCTTTGATCGTACTAGGTATAATATTCTAAGCCTAGCTTGCTCATATATTAATGAACTCGACTGCACCTTTAGTTAGACGACCCTAGGCAAATTGTTTCCAGAAATATCACTCAACTTTATCAACCACGAAGTTAGATGGGGTTGAAAATGCACTGAATGGCTTCCAGTAAAATATGGTAGGTTGCGCCTTTGTTTGCTTGACTTGGCGGGGGAGCTCCCGCGCCCCCAGACAAGTAGGGGCGCAGCAGAGCCCCCGCTAAGGCGAGCTAATTTCACTGGTTTTGACTGTGTACTTTATAATGGTCCCATCATGATTGATTCCCAAACGCGCCAATATTCTCATCTGCTCTGCAAGTAATCCCAGCTGCCCCACTAAAATTTTCTTTTCTGCCCCGCTGATATACTCGACTGTCACGTTAGCATCCCCATATTACTAGTACGGCAGTACTACCTTGCAAAGTTTTATTCCCACCTGTCCCTACTAAATTTTTCCCATCTGCCCCGCTGATAAACCCAACTACGGTCAACAGCCCCGTTAAAATCCCCATCTTACTGACGTACTACTTTGTTATGATTCATTCCCAGCTGCCCCACCAGTTTGTACCCTTCTGCCCTGCCAATACTCCCAGTCTCCCCACTAATATTCCCACCTGTACCGCCAATATTCCCAGCCTCCCCGTTAATATTCCCATCTCCCCCGCCGTTATTCCCAGCTGCCCCGCTAACTTTCCCCCCTGCCTCGCAGGTGTTCTCGGTGCTGCGTCGCACGAGCCCCGCCCAGCTGGACAAGCTGCACGCGGTGTGCGGAGACACCTCGCTGCCCGACCTCGGCATGAGCGCGCCGGCGCTCCGAGACATGCAGGAGGTAGGCCGCACTCGCATCTACACCAGGACCGAGCCCTCAATTCTACAAACGGATGGCATGCCAGTTGCTACAGCTAGGGTTCCGTACCCGATGGGTGCCAAACGCGACCCTATTACTGAGACTTCGTCGTCCGTCCATCCGTCTGTCTGTCACCAGGCTGTATCTCATGAACCAAAGTAGCTAGACAGTTGAAATTTTCACAGATGATGTATTTCTGTTGCCGCTATAACAACAAATACTAAAAATCAAAAGAAATTTAATATTAAGGGGGGCTCCCATACAACAAACGTGATTTTTTGCTCATTTTTGCTCGATATTGATAATGGTAGCAGGTAGACGCTTAAAATGTTCAAAATATATTGAGTATATTATTTACTTAAAAAAAAATATTAAATTAAAATTAAATTAATATTTAGGGGGGCTCCCGAACAATTTTGTTTTTTTGCGGTTTTTTATAGATAATGGTACGAAACCCTTCGTGCGCGAGTCCGACTCGCACTTGGCCGGTTATTTTTCTACCCGGCGCGGCGCGTCTCGGCGTCGTCGCCAAGCTCAAAATGGGTTTCTGCGCCTTAGCCATAGCAACTGGCATGCCATCCGTTTGTGGAATTGGGGGCCGGGAGTCTCGTACAGGAATGGCATGGAGATAGCTAAAGCGAGGCCAAAGAAGAGATAATAGTACTCCGTACAGAACAGCCACTCCCTTCCCCGCGCCGGATTCAGATACCGCACCCCACCCCTGGCGTCAAAGGATTGGTTAAAGGATCAATAGACAGGGCTGAATGCCGGACGAGTGACGACGCGTATACTTAATATCGCTGCATTTGCTGCGCCACCAGCGCTAGCAAAGTTTACGCACATATTTGCACGTATACAAACAATATTTGGCTATGTAGTAGTAATAGGTGATTATTTTACGAGCGTTCTATGGAGTGTCCGAGGTGTGGCGAGGCGTGTAAAGCCGGTTTTGACTTGTCGATGGGGCGCCGCGCCGTTACAACTTTACAAGTTAACCGGAATTTCACGCCCTCGCTATAGCTATTGCCATGCCATAGCTGTACGTAACTCACCCTGCTCGATGGTCCGACGATATCAATAGATATGGTTGTCGCAGGATCGTGGCGATTAGCGCTATAGAGAAGTGACCTTTGTCCAGCAGTGGGTTGATTTGATGACAGCTGAGAGTGACAATGTAAGATGATGAAGCAGCAGCGTCTCCTCCCTCACAGATCTCGGTGAGACCATCATTAGAAAATTGCCCCCATCCCTACCCTGACCAGTTTTGGCATACTTCTAAGCGTATCGACTGGAGCTCTTGTAAGCCGCCGTCTAGTCTCAATAGATGTCTTATAATGTTGCAAGTTTTGGAACTTATGCTACATTTAAAAAAAAATGTACATATACCACATGCAAGCAATTATTAAATGAATATGAATATGATGCAATTGTCGCAGGCAGGATCGTGGCTATTAGCGCTATAGAGAAGAGGCCTTTGCCCAGTAGTGGGTTGATGCGAGTTGAGTATGACGATGATAGAGCAACGTCTCTTCACAGGTCTCGGTGGTGTTCCACGTGGCTGCGACCCTCAAGTTCCACGAGGAGATCAGGAAGGCGGTGGATCAGAATATGCGCTCCATCACCAGATTGTTGCGCATCTGCGATCATTTACCGGGGATTGAGGTATGTGTCATTTGCATTAAAACAAACTAAAATGCAGGCCTTGTCCAAACTAAAGTGCCTTGTCCAGTGCCTAGACAAACCGTTATTGGTTTTTTGGCACTCTATGTAGTAGTTAAGTATTTATATAAATAAATAATAATAATAAAATGCGCGGTGACTTGGTCTAAGGCGGGCGCGGCGGCACTTTAGCCACACCCGGCTAGTTGCTCCAGCATGGACGCAGGCGGCGCTTTCATATGTCCGATATTTCGCGCCTGCTTCACCGCCCACCCTTTTTTTAATGGTGTGGGTCCAAAACGGGGATAGCAGGAAAATAATAGATGCGGGTAAAGGGCTGAGTTGAAAGGCGTGTACGAGACGACCCATACTCAACAGTGGGTTCCCTGACAGGCTGATGACGAAGATGATACTCTGACATGATAATCGTTGTTTCTTCCAGGCGTTAGTTTACGTATCGACAGCTTACAGCATGGCTGAGCTATCAGAAGTGGAGGAGAGAGTGTATACACCGCGCATGACGAGTGACCAGCTCGAAGCCATCGTAGACAATGTACCGGAAGACGAGAGGGCAAAGATCACTCCGGAGTAAGTTGCCCCGTCCATGTCCTCGTCAATGATCATTAAAATTCTGAACTACCGAGAGGAAACGGATTCGAATCCACAAATGAAAAAATAAACGAAAACCCTATCACATGCTCATTATGCTCCTCGGTAGTATCGTTCCATATATCGTGTCAACACTCATTTCCTGGTGATCGATCATGAACTCGAGTTCTAGAATGCTTTTTCAACGCGTCATTGTTCCTGATACACTTACACTTGCAGACTGTTAGGGGACAAGCCCAACACCTACACGTTCACGAAGGCGATGGCGGAGCACGCCGTGATGCAGCACCAGCCCAAGTATCCCGTCGCCATCTTCAGACCTACCATCGGTGAGCATGCATCCTGGCGATGTAGTTCCGTTGTCCCCATTCAGCGAGGACAGAGGCGATGGGGACAACGGGACTAAAAGTTAATTATTTTATGACAATTTCATTGTCCCCATTCTGCGAGGACTGAGGCAGTGGGGACAACGGAACTACACCATCCTCGCTCTACACTACTAAGATATACTACATATACCTATCTGCGTCTTCAAACCCACCATTTTGAAACGTTCTGTGTCTCATATAATGGTCTAAGATACGAAGAGAGCTCGATCTTCACCCATCTGTTACTGCGATGAAACTTGGTTTTTATAAAAAAAAATGCTAGAAAATACATCGCGAGTGGGTTGCCTAGCAAAATCCTGGCAAGGATATGATAAAAACCAAGTTTCGTATATATTTATTGCACATTAAAGACAAAACACAAAAAGATACAGAGAAATAATGTACAAAGGCAAGTTTCATCGCAGTAACAGATGGTTGAAGGTCGAGCTCTCTTCGGATCTTAGGATATAAGTATGCGGATTTCTGTATACCTAATGGTTATAAACTACTGGCTTTAAACTTCCCTGCAATGATTCTCTATATTTTTTTAATCGCTGTCCAGGTTAATGTAATTTTCACGTAAGTAATCCATTGTTTAGTGATATCCTCGCTGCGGCACCCCATGCCAGGTTGGATCGAAAACCTCAACGGTCCGTCGGGAGTCGTCGTCGGGCTCGGCAAGGTCAGTTACTATCACTCATCATCATCATTATGCAGTAAGACTAGATTCAGACGGAGCTAGGGTTAAAATCACAAGTAAACAACCCGAAATTTCCCATGGCCAGCAAATTGAGTAACGAAAACCTTACAAACCACAAAGGGCGGCGCGGCGTAAGCCGACCCGGAATTTTTCTATGGCTAGCAAGTCAAGGCCTATATGAACTCACGAGGCGAGAAAAGAGAATCCCATAAGAATTCATAGGGGCGGTGTGAGCCGCCCCGAAATTTCACATGTGTCTGAGTATTCAAATAGGTATATGTATTTTTGCTGGCGATGGACTCGAAAAGCTTTCGCTGTCGACCGTATGAGCATTTTAGCATCCCTGGTCTAATATTATGTGTTTGCATGAGAAAGAGCATTTCATGGTGTACTTTTGCCTGTTTTAGGGTCTTCTCCACACTTTCCGAGTATCATCAGAGGCCAGGGCTGACCTGTTACCGGTGGACATCGCTATAGATACCATGATAGCATGCGCTTGGGACGTCGCTACCCACAGGTAACTACAAAATACACATCACGATCTATCTGTACTCATATGTTCAGTTTCAGCCCCGGATCTACGGATTTTCAAACCGGGCAAAAACTTGGTAGTGGCGTGGCGCCCCCTCGCATTTCAGATAGATGATAAAAAATGTTTAATGAACGGAAATAGCATTTTATCTAGAAAATGTACCATGATTAGCAAGTCGAGTAATGAGAACCCCACAAGAACTCATAGGGCGGCGTGAACCGCCCCCGAAAAAATATCCTATGACGAGTAACGAGAACTGTGTAAGAACTCATATTGCGGTGTCAGCCGCCCCGGTAATTTCCCATGGCTAAAGTCGAGTGACGAGAACCCTTATTAAAGATAAGCTCGCCTTGATACACTCTTACTATGTATTTTTGTCCTGTGTATTTTTTCGTGCAATAAAGAAATTATGAATTATGATAATGTTTAGATCCAGCCAGCCCCGTGTCTACAACTGCACCACTTACGACAACCCTACAACATGGGGCGACTTCGAGAAGTGTTTGATGCGTAATATCATCGACCAGCCGCTCGACAACGTCATGTGGTATCCCTTCGGCAGGAATTGCGATAGCGAGTAAGTACCTACTAGCTTCAAGTTCTATAATTGTATAATTATTTCCTAAACATATATTAAAATGATAGTTAAAATAATATATCAAAATGCTAATGAAATAAATATAATATGAAATAAATATGATATCAATAAATAAGAGCTTAAATAAACACAGCCAAAGAGAGACACTTACTATATAAGTTTTACTTAGTGTAGGAGACAGAGCTTTCCTTAGGTACTCATCACTAATACTAATAATACTGTGATAATTAAATGCTAAACTTATTGTACCTACAAGTAATATTTCAGCATGAATAAATAATTTGCACTTGCATGCATGCGGTCACGATCCTCAGCATTGAGGGACCGACAAAGAAGAAGAAGAAATAATTTTGAATTTGAATTTATCAACTGATAGTTTCCGTTATAACCATTCGATGACCGACACTTTTATTTTTTACTGGGCTTCAGAGCCATTTCAGAGTTTGAAACCAACATAATGTTAGAGAGAAAGTAAATAAATCGGTCAAGTGCGGGTTGGAATAGCACACGAAGAGGGTACCATCGTACAACAAAACATAGGCACTCAAAACAATAAAACAAAAATAAAAAAGATTATGCCCTCACGAGGATTTGAACTCATGACCTACGGAATGAGACTACCGCTGCGCTACCTCTGCGATGTAGGTTGACGCGAAATATACCATCATATTGAAATGCGTGGGTGTATCAAAACACGTCTCTTGTATGGGGACTCCCTTAAATTCTAAATATCTCTCGTATTTCAGTATTTGTTCTTGTTGCGACAACAGATATACACATTCTGTGAAAATTTCAACTTTCTAGCTATTACGGTTCGTGCTCTAGGACTCGATGACAGACATACAGACGGACGGACAGACGGACGGACAGCGTAAGCTTAGTAATTGGGTGCTAAAAAGATCCATCCCCACCCACCGTCACCTAACACCCACAAACCCCACCGTAGGTTATCGCATTCCTCCATCTTAGTTTCCAACGCATGCACGAATGCAGAGTTCAGAGTGCCATCATAGGTACTCACGTTTCAAATACTGCCACTGGCACGCTGCTCATGGCAATGCGAGAGCAGCATGTGCGTGTGCGGCGGGGCATAGGGTAGTAGAGGCACTATTTGCATGTGCGGCGGGGCACAGGGTAGTAGAGGCACTATTTGCACGTGCGGCGGGGCACAGGGTAGTAGAGGCACTATTTGCATGTGCGGCGGGGCACAGGGTAGTAGAGGCACTATTTGCACGTGCGGCGGGGCACAGGGTAGTAGAGGCACTATTTGCACGTGCGGCGGGGCACAGGGTAGTAGAGGCACTATTTGCACGTGCGGCGGGGCACAGGGTAGTAGAGGCACTATTTGCACGTGCGGCGGGGCACAGGGTAGTAGAGGCACTATTTGCATGTGCGGCGGGGCACAGGGTAGTAGAGGCACTATTTGCACGTGCGGCGGGGCACAGGGTAGTAGAGGCACTATTTGCACGTGCGGCGGGGCACAGGGTAGTAGAGGCACTATTTGCACGTGCGGCGGGGCACAGGGTAGTAGAGGCACTATTTGCATGTGCGGCGGGGCACAGGGTAGTAGAGGCACTATTTGCATGTGCGGCGGGGCACAGGGTAGTAGAGGCACTATTTGCATGTGCGGCGCGGCACAGGGTAGTAGAGGCACTATTTGCATGTGCGGCGGGGCACAGGGTAGTAGAGGCACTATTTGCATGTGCGGCGGGGCACAGGGTAGTAGAGGCACTATTTGCACCTACGTCTAGTCATTTTGGTGGATTATTTATTTTATCGCTCTAATTGCAGGTTCCTGTACAAAATAAGAGAGGTGCTGCTACAGACGGTGCCTCTATACGCCGTGGAGTACGTCACACAACTATTGGGGATCAAGAATAAGTAAGATAGTTTTCACATACTTTATTGCACAGAAAAAAACATATTACAGACAGTTAATATTGGAAAAAAAACATGTACAAAGGCGAGCTTATCTCTAAAAAGAGATCTTTTCCAGCAAACCTAGGACAGAGAGGATAATTTAATAAAAGGTAGACCTACATATTATGTGCACAACGATAAATATTATATTAATAGACTACTTACTAATAAGTACATAAATACATAGGTATGACATAACAATACGAATCAAATAATACATAAATAAATAGAAAATTAAGCATATTATGGTAGAGAAAGATAGACATCTTAATAATCAGGCAAGTGCGAGTCGGACTCTCACACGAAGGGTTCTGCACTATCGTTGTAAGTACAAGAAACAAGTACCTGACAGATATTACGTAAATATTTTAATCTTCATCTCGTAATTTTACAATCAAAAAAAAAACATACGCGTGTAGCACCGTACACGTGTTAGAAGTAAAACTTCTGTAGCTAGATCATTAAGTGGTACCTATACTATACACCTATACTAAAAGAGATTTAAATTTCCAATTTTGAGATCCATTGCTCTGCTTCAAGTTACTTTTAAGTTTCAGACGTCCGATTATTTGAAATTATTTTATACTTGTACTTACTTTTAATACGTCATGTCATTTATTTCCCACCATTCCTTATCTACAATTTGTCGCGCTCGTGGTGATATACTTAACTCATTCAATAGTTGTCACTACTATTTGCATCTCGCTCAGATTATATACCATCTGACGTCACGTCTTTAAGCCGTCTCGCTCAAATGTAGGCATTGCTTTGCTTGTTTTAGAAATCCCAGAAATCCATATCGACCCGTGTGACATTGATGAAACTCTTTTCTTACAAACTGTATGGATCGCATCGCACAGCTGTCAAACATAAGTTCCGGTTCCAACAAAGAGGTTGAACGAAGTAGTTTGAGTCATGCTAGATATTAGGCTACTAACGCCATCTAGCGAAAGAGAGTGAGCGCCATCTTGGCCATACCGGAAATCAAGAACTCGTGGAAGAATGCTTAAAATAATTTTTATTTGTTAACGTTTCATCAGGTTTTTCTCTCACTAATTAACATTCTTTATTGTACGAATGTATTATTATCTTATCTGATTAGTTAAAAACCGTATTGAAAATAGTTGCGGTTTTAAAAGTCTTCAGCCGACCCTGACGTCACCGATTCCAATTTCCGTTACATTTCTTAGCCACTCGTGATAGCACCCGGCTAGTAGCAATTGAAAAGCAAATATATGAATAACCCACAGTTGAGAGGTTAAATAAATTTTACCCCCGTGCCCCAAGAAGTTTTACTTCAAAAATGTCAGGCGCTTTATCGAAATTGACTTATTACATTCTACAGGGTGTAACAGAAAGGTGTGGTCATATGATACAGGGTGTAACAGAAAGGTGTATTTTGTATTTTTGTATTTTAGGGGGTTGTTAGGTACATAATTCTGAGCAACTTACACTATGAAACCGATTTGATCAGAGCAACTTTAATTTTCACTTCTCTATACAAATCAGCTGACCGCCCGGAGCAAAACGTATGGAGCAATAAAAAAAAAAGTTGCTCTGATGAAATCGGTTTCATAGTAAAATTTGCTCAGAATGGTCTCCCTAACAACCCCCTAAAATATGACTACACCCTGTATAACTATTAAATTCTAAGCACTAACTAGCTGTCCAATTTTTCTAACCTTTCCCCCAGAATCAGCCTGATAAAAGCAAGCCAGAAGCTGACAGCTGCCCACAAAGTCCACGTCTTCTTCTCGCTGCGCGAGTGGCACTTCCACAGCGACAACGTGAGGAAACTGCGCGGACGCATGTCCGCCGCAGACAGCGCCATCTACAATCTCGACCCGGGAACTATCAAGTGAGTGCGAAACAAAAAGGCGTAAGCCGCCCCTGGAATATTAAATCGCTCTTTACTCTATGTTGTGTCATTTGTGTCCAAGGTGATCAAATAAATCTATAAGTAGGTACCTACACAAGTCTGCAGTTGAAGCATGATGAACATGACTTCACAATCTATTTGAATACGGGGTGCAACAGAAGGGTGTAGTCATATTTTAGGGGGTTGTTAGGGGACCATTCTGAGCAATTATTACTACGAAACCGATTTGATTAGAGCAACTTTATTTTTCATTGCTCCATCCGTTTTGGTCCAGGCGATCAGCTGATTTGTATAGAGATGTGAAAATTTAAGTTGCTCTGATCAAATCGGTTTCGTAGTAAAAGTTGCTCAGAATAATGTCCCTAACAACCCCCTAAAATATGACTACACCTTTCTGTTACACCATGCATATCCAGCAGTTGTATTAAAAATAAATGTTGTACAAAAAATTACAGCATTTGATGCCATACGCCACATGACGCCACGTAGTGCTATTTCATAGAACTCGGAAACAAAGTACCGTTTTGACAGTTCCTAAAAAGTATCAAGGTATTTCGACTAGCAGGACACAAGCCTTATGAGGCACTAAATAGGTTTGTATTTTTTAACCGACTTCAAAAAAGGAGGGGGTTATCAATTCGTTTGTATGTATTATTTTATCATCATTATTATTTTTAATGTTTGGTACATCGAAACCGATTTCAAAAATTCTTTCTTTGTTCGAAAGGGAAGCCCAATAGTTTGGTCCCATTAAAAAAAATAGGAATCGGTCCAGTAGTTAGGTTTTTAAATGAAAAAAATGTGAAATTTAAATTGTTTTTACCTGGATGGCATTATACAGCCAGTTTTTTTATATTTCTAGTCACTGTCGCGAGATAAATTCTGACTGTTAGGGTCGTATATTCGTTTATATTATGTAATACGTATGGACTTCACTGCCAGGAGTTTCGGGTCTTAGACGACATTTGTGTTCCGAGCGGGGAGAACTAAGTGATAGGTCATGAAGTCGTTTTTTTAAGTTTTTAACTTGGTGAATTATTTTTGTACCACTGTGTTGTCCCTGCAGCTGGGACGAGCTGTTCCGCAACTACGTGGTCGGCACCCGCCGGTATCTGCTGCAGGAGAGGGACCAGGACATGGATGAGGCCAGGAGACACCTGAGGAAGTGAGTTACTGGGACCAACGAAGGGTACTTTCCTTTCTTCCCAGTAGTTCCGAGGCGACTGGGAAATCAGTTCCGTTAACGGTGGCTGAATACTGGAAGGATCCACATTGATTCTTCTTACAAGTTTCCACACGAAGAAGAACGGAACTATTTGAAATAACCGGCCAAGTGCGAGTAGGACTCGCGCACCAAGGGTTCCGATCACACTTGGAGAGCGTAACACGTGTAATTAGGTTTCCACATAAAAAACTAAAGTGTTATGTCATGCATGTAAACCAAGTTGAATATTTTTTACAAAGACAGAAATTTGCAGTTTTCAGATTTTCCCTTTACTTGTGCTAAAAGACCTTGCTTCGTGTCAAAATTCATGATTCTAGGTCAACGGGAAGTACCCTCTAGGTTTTGATTCCCTTGCGAGTACCACGCGAGTTCATACAAATTCAGCAAAATTATGAAATAATATCGCGGTATCTTTTGACTGCGTGGACCTAGAATTTTATTTTTTTCACAGCTTTAAGGGACCATAGACCTGAGCAATCGACGTTTATTTCAACATGATACCTCCACGCGTTCCTGAGAAAAGGGGACAGACGGACAGACAGACAGACAGACGGACAACAAAGTGATCCTGTAAGGGTTTTTTTTTTCCTTTTAAGGATCGAAACCCTAAAAACAACTCACTAAGTACTTAGTTCCGCCACGGAACTGCTGGGAATAAAGGGATTTTTTGCGTGATACTAAATCTGTTGTTACTATTGGTAGACAGCTTTAGACGCCTTTGTTGATGGGACATTTCCATCAGCAATCGTTATGGACGACCACTTTGTTGATGGGACATTTCCATCAGCAATCGTTATGGACGACCACTTTGTTGATGGGACATTTCCATCAGCAATCGTTATGGACGACCACTTTGTTGATGGGACATTTCCATCAGCAATCGTTATGGACGACCATTTTGTTGATGGGACCTTTCCATCAGCAATCGTTATGGACGACCACTTTGTTGATGGGACATTTCCATCAGCAATCGTTATGGACGACCACTTTTAATTTTTCCTTTGCAACTAAGGCGGTCATAGTTGTCAAAAGGAGGCGCATCTGTTGGGCTGCATGGGATAATAACCCTCATAGGTACTCCACAACGATTGCCGATACTGCCTCGACACGGCAAAAACGCTTCATTTTCAACGTAAACCTCTGCCACCCCGTATGAGAAAAGGCGTGACGCTTGTTCCAGGATGTACTTCCTCCACAACGGTCTGAAGGTCACAACCCTGGTCTTCCTGCTCAGCATCCTGCGTTCCTCCACCGTGGCTCGCTCCTCCGCGTTTGGTATCCTGAAGCTGTTACTCACCCTCATCAGCTCCAGTTTTAGAAGACTATTGGGCAGGAGTGTCGCTGCGTAGACTAATTTCAGGAGCGTCGAACAAATAGTGTCACTCTTATTTATTTATTTATTTTATGTGCAGTGTCCATAACTAAGTGGGAGGAGCGGTGCAAGCCGCCCCCGAATTTTTTGCAGGGTTACTTTTGGACCCATAGCCAAAATTTGATGTTATTTTAGGGACATCAATCTGAGCAAATTTCACTAAGAAACCGATTAGATCAGAGCAACTATATCTTTCACTTTTCCAAACAAATCAAGTGACCCACTCAGGCCAAAGTGTACTGGGAAGTGAAAAATAAAGTTGCTCTGTTCAAATCGATTTCTTAGTAAAAGTTGCTCAGAATGGTGTCCCTAAAATAATAGTAAATTTTGGCTAGGGGTTCAAAAATAACCCTGTATGGCAACGAACAATTGGTTTGGTGTTTTGCGTGACAGGGGGCTATCCATTTGACACTTGAGTGATGCCGAATCTCCGGGTTAGCCTGTAACATACGTACAGAGTAACATACGTACAGAGTAACATACGTACAGAGTAACATACGTACAGAGTAACATACGTACAGAGTAACATACGTACAGAGTAACATACGTACAGAGTAACATACGTACAGAGTAACATACGTACAGAGTGATTTTAAACCCTCTAGCTAAATTGTGGAGCCTGGTACTCTATGAATAAAGTACAAAATCATGTATTATACAGGGTGACATTTAATTAGCTGACCATATTTTGGGGAATGACAGTACCCATCATTATGAAGAACTTTCCCCATGGAACATAATATGGTCTCAAACGAAATTTTTTTTTGGGTCTCCCATAGTAACTTGAACGGAGCAATGTACTGGGGGCCGTTTTTTTTTGAGACTAAGCATATGTTTCTTGAGCAAAGTTGTTCATAATGATGGGTACTATCATTCCCCAAAATATGGTCAGCGAATTAAATATTACTGAGTAACAGTTATAATATTATAGTATCAGTGGTTACAGTAAGAAGATTCTGAAACAGGATCTTTTAGAGATTTTAAAATCATCCAGTTTTATAACTATATCTACTGTGATTTTAAGATAAGTTGGTTACTTGTCTTGCTAATTATAATAATAATTAGTGTTTGTAAATGGAATCTTTGGTTGAGGAAAAGAAGAAAAAACTGTCGTTAATTTTTCAATTAAATTCATTGGTTAGTTAACGTTTACTTTACGTTAAGGGCGAGCCCTAGGCAACCAGAACTTAGAATTTCATCCTTAACTTATTTTTAGAGGAAATTAAATAAAAATAAATAAAAAATAAACTTGTTATTGTGCACTGCCTACCCTTTCATTATATATTTTTTCTTTCACGCCTGGTTTGCTGGAAGAGATCTCATTTTAGAGAATAGCTCGCCTTTGTACATGTGTTTTCTTTTAATGTAACTGTTTAAATTATTGTGTGCAATAAAGAATTGAATTGAATTGAAAAAGGTTTAAGCCATGCTAAGCAAGTCTAACTGAGGAATATACTGTTCCATTTTTATAAGCCATGCTAAGCAAGTCTAACTGAGGAACATACTGTTCCATTTTTATAAGCCATGCTAAGCAAGTCTAACTGAGGAACATACTGTTCCATTTTTATAAGCCATGCTAAGCAAGTCTAACTGAGGAACATACTGTTCCATTTTTATAAGCCATGCTAAGCAAGTCTAACTGAGGAACATACTGTTCCATTTTTATAAGCCATGCTAAGCAAGTCTAACTGAGGAACATACTGTTCCATTTTTATAAGCCATGCTAAGCAAGTCTAACTGAGGAACATACTGTTCCATTTTTATAAGCCATGCTAAGCAAGTCTAACTGAGGAACATACTGTTCCATTTTTATAAGCCATGCTAAGCAAGTCTAACTGAGGAACATACTGTTCCATTTTTATAAGCCATGCTAAGCAAGTCTAACTGAGAAACATACTGTTCCATTTTTATAAGCCATGCTAAGCAAGTCTAACTGAGGAACATACTGTTCCATTTTTATAAGCCATGCTAAGCAAGTCTAACTGAGGAACATACTGTTCCATTTTTATAAGCCATGCTAAGCAAGTCTAACTGAGGAACATACTGTTCCATTTTTATAAGCCATGCTAAGCAAGTCTAACTGAGGAACATACTGTTCCATTTTTATAAGCCATGCTAAGCAAGTCTAACTGAGGAACATACTGTTCCATTTTTATAAGCCATGCTAAGCAAGTCTAACTGAGGAACATACTGTTCCATTTTTATAAGCCATGCTAAGCAAGTCTAACTGAGGAACATACTGTTCCATTTTTATAAGCCATGCTAAGCAAGTCTAACTGAGGAACATACTGTTCCATTTTTATAATGATTAGATAAAGGGATGAAATTAAATGACCTTTAAAAATACTTTCGTTGCCATAAACAGCCTCATCCAAAAAATATATAATATACCTATGTACAAATAAATGAAACCTGTACCAAAATCTTTCGGGATATATAAGTCATGCCCTGCAGTACCAAAGCTTTTCATAACCCAAAAAGGCCACGCGTGCAGCAAATTTTAACTAGCAAAGTTTTGTGACATTACTAGGTAAATATATTCATAAGACTCAGATAAAGTTGATTAAGTGATTCTTAATTATTTAAGTAATTTAAAATTACGCAATAAAATTAAAATCTAATTCAAAACCAATTTAATCAGAGCCATCTATTAGTAATGTGAGCATCATAGCAGCAGGTAGTTTGTTTTATAATTATTCAGGAGATGGCGCTAGTGTACGAATATTTTCTAAAATTGGAATCTTGTAAAATTAGTATTGGGTTAATTTATGAATCATAGAACAAGTAACAAAAATAGCAAATATTCTTAAACACTGCATTGTATCAATCTTGTTATAAAGTTTGCTTTACTTTTGTTAAATTTCTAACTTTTACATTGAAGGAAAGTATGCGTCATGTCCGGCGAGGTTAAAACTGTTAGAAAGTGTAATTAACTGAATTAAGACAGTTTATGTATTAAATAACCGGTTGACTCGAGCCATTTTTTTTATTTATTTTTTTTAAAAATAAAATACATTAAAATTAGTTTGACAGTTGATACCAACGTCAAAAATTAGACATTCATTGACGTCTTGGTACCCACTGTCAAAATAATTTTAATGTCATTTGTTTTTTTTTATAATTTTAATGTCAATATTGTTCCAAGGACTCTTTTGTCCTTACGCTACCGTGGGTGATAATGTACTTTAATGCATACAGAATTTATGTAAATATTTATTTTTCTACATACATGTATAATTGCTTTGTAGTGGTGACATTTCCGGTAGACATAATGTGCGGGGGAAATTATGTTTTGGGCGCGAAGCCCTCTGGCGAGTACAAGGTGTGAGTCGTGTATAAAAGGGGATTGCACCTGGCATTTTGGCTTTTTTCCGTGTTTGTAATTGAAGGAGGAAACTCTGCCGGATCATTTTAAGATGAGTATGTATTTATAATTATGTTTGTTCAAATTGTAACCCGTAGTTGGTGTTAGTGAGGATGTAACCTAAGTTGAAGAAATAAAATAAATGTGCGTAGAAGTATTGGAATCCTTGCAGTTTCTATGTCGAGGGATTATCTTAACTGTGCATCTATCAGGAACAACTTCCTATGGATTTACAGATCTTACTTACTTTACTTCCATAAATATCGCCATGGCTACTCTATGGGTATTTATGGATACGATAAGCACTCCACTTATCATCAAATAGGCAGGATAGTTAAATAGTACCTATAGGTAACTCAGGATTTAGTAAGCACAGCTTTTCAGAGTCGCAGATCAACGTATAGCTTTTGGTTTTCATAGTAGGCAAGTTTAAGCAGAGTTTGGGGTAGTGAAGGCCTTGGCGCGGTAAATGGTTAAGTCTATCATTCATATCATTTCTAGGTGGTGAGCATTTCGGCGAAAGGCTTACCCGTTCTCGCGAAATGTAATCATGAATAATATTTGACTAGGCGTTGGCACAATGCCACTGCCACCCTCTATGGGGAGGCGTGACGTTATATAGTATCTTATGACCCGTCAATACTGAGCGAATTAGTTTCTACCTTTTGTCAATGTATGTATTTATACTAATAGTTCTAACATACTTTAATATCGCTGCATTTGCCGCGCCACCAGCCCTAGCAAAGTTTACGCTCACATTTGCACGTATACAAACATCATTTGGTTATGTAGTAGTAATAGGTGATTATTTTACGAGTGAGCGTTCTATCCTCCTAACCCCTGGAGGTATAAAATGTTTTCGAAGTCGATGAAACTTGGTAAGCTTTCTTAAAAAAGTACTTTAATGATGGGAAAAATAATAAAAAAAATAAAAGTACCGGAAAACTCGTTTTTCCAGATGTCCTACCTATAACACATTCGGTGGCAATCGTCGAGTTTATATGTCCTATGTATAGAACTTTCGGGGCAATTTATAACATCTCGCATAGCATCAAAATATATTTATTTAGGAATTAAGCGTTTTCTTACTTCAAACTCATGTTTTTTTAACATTTTTGCTTAATATAAACAAACATAACTTTCCTTAAAACGAAAAAACAAAATATTATCCAGGTTTCAGTGAGATCAATCAGATGAGTACTAATATCTAGGCAAGTAAATTATCAACGGTTTCTGGTTTGATATTCTGCCCCTATTGAGAGATTCTGTAGCTGGTCTTCTCCCTCTCTCTCGTCGACCTCGCAAAGAACCTCTGGTCTGCGCTCTTGAATGAGTGAAGCTTTCCCGCGACACAAAATTAAGTTTGAAGGCGAGGGTATCGGTAATGGAGATGCAATGTGTTCTCGGTCTGAAACATCATCATTTTCACTTGTTTCATCATACGATTGACTGTCATGATGACCACCCTGATTTTGCTGATAAGTGGGGTCTTTTTCCTGGTCATCAGATGAGAAATCGCTGTCTTATCCATATCCGGATGTCTTATATAAAGGACATCAAATTAAATAAATAAACTTAGTTTACAACTGATGTCTTATGGATAGGACATCAAAAAGCAAGGTTATGGAATGAAGCCGAAACAGAGGGTAGGTTGAAATTGACTCTTAATTACGATAGTTTATTCCCTAATCATTACAAAAACAACAAAACAATTGAAAACTTATGAATGATTGGTATAATATGTATCGATTACTTACTCTGTTCCGCTCTCAAATTCCTGCGCCTGCGTTGCTCCTCCATTTTCAGATGAAAATATCGAAGATAAAATGTCAAGAACTTTTTTTTCTAAGAGTTGCGTTCTAAAACAATGTGGTCCTGCACAAACTTAATAAAAAAGTATATTTATTTTCACATGAGATTTTTTTTTCGTTGATGTCCTATGCATAACCCGCCAGGGGTCAGGAGGATTGGAGTGTCCGAGGTGTGGTATAAAGTAAGTTAAATAAAATTAATAAACGATAGGTCCCGGATTTCAACAGCGGTCGGGGAGGAGCAACTGAAACCCCCTTGCGTGCGACTGGTAATGAACAGATTAGAAATAGCGTCACGCCTTTTCCCATACGATGTGGCAAAGGCACCATTGTGCCTATTTTGCGAGACAGCTGTGAAGATTGATTGATTGATGGTGTTCCGTCACTAATTATCACATATCTCACAGGTACATGGCCCGAGATTTGAATCCGCATCCCCTACGTGAGCAGCAAGCGTCAACCAACTGATTGTCCTTAAGTGTTGCTGTGCCCTAGCAGGGCGTCACAATGTACTAACCCTTGTTCTACCACCTAGTGAAATTTTGTGACTTTGCAATAAACTATTACTAATACTATTACTATAACTAACCAAGGAACACTCATCGTTTTAGTATGAAAGTAATTAATTCTTTAATCAAGTGTATAATTAGCACAGCCAGTTTATTACAATTCTGTAGATTTCAGCAATTTACGTGTGTTGAGGTTGAGATGCGTGTACTCTTGATATTATCTCCTTTATGTATAATCTTGGACTCTCTCTATGTTGCGGCAGAACATTCGAAGGTTTTATTTTAATTAATCACACTTTGAGTAGCGCACCGCACTGAGCCAGCGTGTGGGCGTGTGGCTCAGTCCCCGTAGACGATCAAGCATGCTTAACAAGCATGTTGGTCAAACAGCATGTTGGATAGTTTGCGGCATGTTTGCGGTCATGCTTGACGTGCTTGTCAAGCAATCTGCGTGCTTGAAGATGTTTGACGACGTGCTTGACAAGCATGTCTGAACATCTTCGGGGGCACTTGATCGTTATGGCAGTTGCTTGCAGTTTGACCAACATGCTTGTCAGGCATGCTTGAACGTCTACGAATGTGGTTTGAACAAATTGCTTGATCATTTTGCTTGATCGTTATCGCGGTTGCTTGTTGAAAACGTGAAGTTTGACCAACATGCTTGTCAAGCATGCTTGAACGTCTACAGGGCCCTTAACTCGTGTCCGGGTCTAGGCTGGGGCCCCTCGGTGGGGATATAAAAGGGCCACTATTCTATTACTACCGCTCGTTTCCCCTCTGAGACCGTCTTACCTCGTCCCTGCCTGTGCCCACCCCTTTACCCCCGTGGTCGAGGACGGCACGACGCGAGTTCCTATACCTAGCGTGCGATGCCAGTTGACGCGGGGTGCATTTCTAATTTAGTTTTTAGCACGACCCACAGTTTCTACGTTACAAGCCAAGGTCAATCCTTCGTGACAAACCCAAGCTCTACAAGAAAAAGCATCTCCTTAGAAGTACTTCCGGACACTCGAGGGTCGGCAGCGCAAATATTGTAAGTTCGCATTTGTAATTAATTGTTCCAATAGTTATACCAGCCAGTGTTGCTGTGGTTGTCACTATAGTACCAATCAATTGATAGGAACAAATACTCAAGAAACATAATGGTGGCAAACGAACAAATAAATTCCACCTTCAGTACTCAAAAAAATATTTATTTATTTATTTAAAGTAAATTCGTACAACATGACAGAAAAAAATCCAATGCGTCGTACAAAGTATCCAAACTATAAAATAGATTACATTAAACACCACATGAAATTATTAGTCTGGTCAATTACATACATTCGATTATTCAATAACATTATGTCCATTAGTCATTTGGGATAATAATTACATGACAACACTATCATCCAATCTTCTCACAGAAACTTCCACATTCTCGCACAATATCACTCCATGCATCACCAAACAGATCATTCAATGGTGCTGCAGCCAAGAGTGCATTGAGGCTCTCCCGCGCCCGGATCAGCGGAGACTGCCGCCGCGCCACCGTGCGGAGCGAGCCGCCCGCTAGCAGCTGGTGCCTACGAGCGCGAAGGTAGTTGTCAGGCACGTATAGCGCGCATTTAATTAGTTTGCGACCATCTGTGCCTGTAGAGTTAAACGCTAAGGATAGCGAAACGAAACGATAACTTTTTATGTATGTGATTTGACATTTGGAATCGCTACGTGACGTCACCTTAGCAAACCAAATGTCAAATCGCATACATTCGCAAGTTATCGTTTCGTTTCGCTATCCTCAGCGTTTAACATTGTCTAGGAGGGCTGTTCTTCTTCTTCCTATCGTGTGGAAGCGTTGAATTGTAAGTAGGTTAATTAAATTAACCCCTTCCCTCTCAGAAGCACACCGCTCAAACGACCGAACGATGGCGAACTATTGTTATAAGTACATATAAGATTTGTCGGCAAATCAGTTAAATTATATTTTTCCAAAAATTGGTCACCGCTGTGGCGTTTGCCGAGGCTTGCATGAGATCCTCCTCGTGACATTTGGGGCCGTGCGGGCAAGATTTGAGGTGGTCTGTAGTTTGTTTTGCTCCGCACTTGCACAGAGAGCTCGAGGTTTCTGCTATAATCCCCCATTTCTGTAGGTTGTCCTTCGTTCGGGCGACACCCTATGCTGCACTGGGAAACGCATTGCAATTGGATCTCGACCGCTTCTTAAACGCCCGAAATGGCGTCATTTGATATTCCGGTAACACATCGCAAATGGATTGCCAGTATTCGCAAGGCGTTTTTGAGACATTCTCGCGGGCTTGCGAATTGCTAATGGAACGCTTATTTTTAGTAGCATTGCCCCCCTGCGCGCAGCCGGTTCAGCGCTCTCCACACCGTCCACTCGTGTGTACTGCCAGGAGGAAGACGTTCTGCCGGTCTCACGAAGCCGTCGAGATGTTCAGTACAGCCTCTCCATCTGTTGAGAAACTGGAAGTGGCCGACATTTTGCACGCAGATCTAGGTCACAGCTTTCCAATGATCTTTTGGCGTGCGGTGACAGGTGGAAGACCAATGAGAATTCTGATGGGACTGTCCTCATATGCATCCACATTCCTGTCCTGTCTTGGTTTGCTGGTAGAAATCTCTATTTAGAGATAATCTTGCCTTTGCGTATAATATTTCTTGTAAATGTATTTTTTATGTTTCTGTGCAAGAATATATAAAGAGAATTCAAATTCATTTTCTTAATTAATAGCGGTTCAACAACTTAGGTTAATTTCGCCAATGTAGAGTGTCTTTAGATTTCACTGTCTTTAGATTGTTGATTTGTTTCTCGCTAGCACTACCTGGGGAGGAGGTGAAGGGCTGTAGATACCAAATTTTTCCTTCGGATGTGAGAAACTGTCTCCCAACCAATGATAAATAAAAGATTTGTTTTGATGACAGGTTCATTACATTTATTGCTTAGAGCTGGCGGCCCCTATAAACGTTACTCATCAGTCAAAAGATTGTTGGAAGACTGTACAAGACGACATTATCAAAGGGTGTCAAAAATGACGGCGGCAGTCGGCGCTGACGCATGTCCTATGGCTGTTTTCGGTGACAGCGGCGATCTAAACGGGTTTAATTATTTTCCAGGAAAACGACAACAATGTGAAACAGATTCATCCTCAACTTAGATCCTACTATCCACCATACCCGCAGCAGTATCCACCGCAGTATCCAGTACAGTATCCAGAACAATACCCACCACAGTATCCAGTGCAGTACCCACCACAGTATACAGTGCAGTACCCACCACAGTATCCAGTGCAGTACCCACCACAGTATCCAGTGCACTACCCACCACAGTATCCCGTGCAGTACCCACCACAGTATCCCGTGCAGTACCCACCACAGAATCCGCCGCCGCCGCCCGTCGCTAGTCCTACAAAAACGATGCTGTACGGGAACTACAACGTGATATATGGTGGCATACAAGATGTAAGTTTGAGTTTTGATTGACATTCCAGGGGCTGACCGTGAGTTGCACGAAATAGTTTAGAAATTTAAGTTGTCATTTAACTAATTTAAGCGCGAGAATCTCAGATTGTCAATTGTTTCTAATTACACGGTTTTTTTTATTCGTTTCGTGTAACTCCGGGGTAATGATACTAAATGCAAGATACCTACATAATTTCCTCAATCACCGCCACCACCAGCGCCCCCTTATACTAGACTAATGACACCCCCCATAGGGTGCATGATAGGTGACATAAAGACGTCTGAAAATATCTATTGCAAGGGATGAAAGCTTAGCTTCCCGTAATTTTAACCCTTTCAGTCGAGAGATTGTCATTCTCCTGGCCGAAAAGGAAACAAAAAGACATTAAAATTCGGGGAAATTAAGTTCCCATCCGCTTGCAATAGACATTAATTGACGTCTTGGTCACAGTCAAGCACTATACATATAAACTACAAAACTTTTATGAAAGAGGTTGTCTCCAGCGCCAAAAGTATGTGCTCATAACATGGTATTAGTAACTAGAGAATAAACAAAGGTGCTATACACCGAATGGATTACACTTAAATAAATAATAAATTTGAATAAAATATCTTAATTATTTAAAGTCCATCTGTGGAATTTGTGTCACACACACACGACACGTTAAGCCTGTAGGTCCAGGCGACTTTATCGCTACTCGGCGGTAGTAGTCGTAAAGCTGTGTCTGAGGCCCAAATTAGGGAAGCTTGCGTAAGTATGATAATGGGTTGGCTAGTGCCCGGCACCCCCCCATCAACACGCACTGAGCCAGCGAGATGGATAAATACAAAAACAGAACAGAATTACGTTTCTGACCCAAGAGAGTTAAAGCGCGGAGTACCTCAAGGTAGTGTCATGGGGCCGCTATTGTTTCTAACATACATAAATGACTTACCGAAAGTGGTACAACATCCTGTGGTACTATTTGCGGTTGATAGTACAGTAATTATTCCTTACGATGATCCAAATGACTTTGAAAATTATAGCAATACTACCCTACATAAAATAATTAAATGGCTTGACAATAACAATCTGATAATAAATATTGACAAAACTAAAATAATGAACTTCCAAATTAACCAAAATAAGAAGAAGAAGAAGAAGTTGGTAAGATGGACCTTAATTATTTTGGCAAAAAAATTGAGCAAACAAAAGGACACAAAAATTGAATATACATATCTAGATAACATCTAAAATGGAAAACACGTATAGAGGATACATGTAAAAAGCTAAGCAAATTTTTGTATGCATTGTATAAACTTTCAAAAACAGTCTCCAAGGATGCAGTATTAATATTATTAGCCTATAATGGATATGTAGGACTCCACATTACGATTTGGTATAATTTTTTGGGGGAATGGGGTAGGCAAAGAAAATGTTTATAGCACAAAAAAAGTGCATAAGGTCTATGTCTGGGCTACACCGCAGAGACAGCTGTAAGCCTCATTTTAAGATTCTTAATATACTTACGTTTCCTTCTTTATACATTTACGAGCTAGCTACTTTTGTCAAAATTAATTCGAATATTTTTACCAACTACACAAGTAAACGTCACACATCTAGAATATGTATGCCCCAACATAAAACAGCTTTGTTTAAAAATAATATTTGTGGCATGGTACCAATAATATACAACAAGGCGCCGGTATCCGTAATATAGAAAATATTATACAATTTAGGAGGGAATTGAGAAAGTACTTATTAATAAGACATACTGCACTATAAAAATAAAAAAATGAATATTTAAATGACCCAGCATTGTAATAAAAACAAATATGCATAGCATACTGACATAAGCCTGCTCCAAATTACATAAATGCATATGCATGGATTTAGAAAATAAATTAAGATATTGCTGCATGTACTATTCCTAGATGTATAAAATATTTGTATGCCGTATGGCGAAACATAGCGATCCAATCACACTATAATAACTTATTGTACCTATGTTTTTACAAATAAACTATTTGATTTGATTTGAGTTGATGGAGTATGGCTCAATTTTACTTGTATGTGGGTAAACGCTGGCGTAACAAGGGTGCAACAGTGTCACGGCCACACCGCATTGAAAACGCGTGAAGTCACGTGACGCAAGGTTTTCTATTCCCAAATAACATAATAAACATGGCCATAAAAAAATAGCGGCAATTCTCATTTTCTTTAATTTAATTTCAGGTGTCGAACATCGCAAAATTGAAACTGTGCAAGAAGAGCTCCACCGACAGTGACCAGCCATTGATAGGATGTCGACCGATCACTAACTGGTCACTGCGAAGTCACCCACGCGTCAGTGACAGTCGGGCTTGAATCTGAAATAAAGAAAGTGACGATTGTGAATCTGGTGCTTGAGTTTTGATACCTAATTTTGGCGATGTAATCACGTTATTGTCACCGAGCGACTGCAGGAACACTCGCCGTTTTAATACGAAAGTATAATTAGTTCTAGACCAAGTGTGTAATTGGCACAGTCAATTCATCGCGTGTATCTTATCAGAATTCCGTCAAGGTTAGGTTGAGATGCGTGTGCTGTCGATATTATCACCTCTGTGGATAATCTTGGACTCTCTCTATGTCGTGGCAGAATATACAAAGGTGGATATAATTCATAAATCACATTTGAGCAGCGTACCGCATTGAGCCGGCGTCGTGCGGTTCAACCTTACTCGAGTCCGGGTAAATGCCCGTACTCGATTAAGATACTCGAATATGTTATAATTTTATTGATATAAAGTCGGTGCCGCCAGTGCAGACTGTTAGCCGTTGTGTGAACAAAGCCTTACTAAAGAACTAAGACTCGTATTTTTATTGAGTGAAATAATAAAATATTGTTTTTAGCACGACCTGCGGTTTTTTCGTTATAGGCCAAGGTCAATGCTTCGTGAAAAACCCGAACTCTGCAAAAAAAAACTTCTCCTCAGAAGTACTTCTGGACACTTGAAGGTCGGCAGTGCAAATGTTGTAAGTTCGCTTTTGTAATTAATTTTATTCCTATAGTTCTAACGGCCTTTGTTAGGGTTAAGATCCTTAAAAGGAAAGAAAAGGAACCCTTATAGGATCACTTTGTTTTCCGTCTGTCTGTCTGTCTGTCCGTCTGGCACGACCCCTTTTCTTAGGAACGCGTGGAGGTATCATGTTGAAATTGATATTGATTACTCAGGTCTATGGTGCCTTGGAGCTGTGAAAAAATTAAACTTCTAGGTCCACGCAATCAAAAGATACCGCGATATTGTGTAATAATATTGCTGATTTTGCTGAATTTGTATGAACTCGCGTGGAACTCGCAAGGGAACCAAAACCGGTTTGCCTAGGGTCATAAAATGTGGAATGAAGGAAGGTCTTATAGCACAAGTAAAGGGAAAAATCCGAAAACTGTAAATTTCTGTCTGTCTGTCTCACCGTCTGTTAAGACTTTTTCTCAGAAACGCATGGAGGTATAAAGTTGAAATTAATATCGATTACTCAAGTCTGTGATCTCTTAAAGTTGTGAAAAAAATTAAGTTATAGGTCAACGCAATCAAAAGATACCACATATGTCTCAATTTTGCTGAAATCGCTTGATATTCGAGGGAATCAAAACCTAGAGGGTACTTCCCGTTGACCTAGAATCATGAATTTTGGCACGAAGCAAGGTCTTTTAGCACAAGTAAAGGGAAAATCTGAAAACTGCAAATTTCTGGCTTTGTAAAAAAATATTCAACTTGGTTTACATGCATGACATCACACTTTAGTTTTTTATGTGGAAACCTAATTACACGTGTTACGCTCTCCAAGTGTGATCGGAACCCTTGGTGCGCGAGTCCTACTCGCACTTGGCCGGTTATTTATTTGCACGCTGACAGCTTTCCAATCTAAACGGGTTTAACTATTTTCCAGGAAAACGACAACAATGTGACACAGATTCATCCTCAACTTAGATCCTACTATCCACCATACCCGCAGCAGTATCCACCATATACATATCAGCAGTATCCACCGCGGTATTCAGTACAGTATCCACCAGTGCAGTACCCGACACAGTATCCAGTGCAGTACCCACCACAGTATCCAGTGCAGTACCCACCACAGTATCCAGTGCAGTACCCACCACAGAACCCGCCGTACTACCCGCCGCCCGTCGCTAATCCTACCAAAACTATGTTTTTCGGGAACTTGAATATTATATATGGCGGGATACAAGATGTAAGTTTGAGTTTGATTGACAATCCAGGGGCTTAATAATTACAATATAATTTTCTCAATCAAACGATGCTTCTGATTCAGCATCGTGAGGCCAGCGTCCTTTAGACAACATCGCGTTTTTTTTGCCGAAATATCTTACACAGATACCTACTATAATATTATACTAATACAGATAGACCACCTACAACAAAATATATATGACACCGGCGTAAACTGAGATGCTACGGAAGCTTCTTTAGTTCGAGGCCATTATCGTTTTGTGCAGCACCATCGAAAATTGCAAATATTACGAGATGGCGTTAAGATATATAGGATTTATTGTAAGATTAGCGCCACCTAGAAGTATCTTAACTGAAACCATGGCGATTAGAGTACAAATCTTACTCCTCACGCCATCTCTTTTTTACGAAGGGTTAGATACTAATTCTAATTTGTATGGGATGAGCACCGTGTGGTTACACGCAATTTTCTGACGTTTGGAAAGCTTGGGATTTGATTCTTATATGCTTATGTCTCTTTATATAATTACCGCCATCTGTAGCAACTGTGCCACTGCCGCAACGCATGGAAAATCACGTAATGTCACGTGACGCAAGGTTTTTTTTCCCAAATAATAAACAAGGCCATTGAAAAAAGGCTGCATCATTAATTTTCTTTCATTGTCAACAGGTAACGAGCATCTCAAAATTGAAACTGTGCAAGAAGAGCTCGACCGACAGTGACCAGCCATTGATAGGATGTCGACCGATCACTAACTGGTCACTGCGAAGTCACCCACGCGTCAGTGACAGTCGGGTTTTAAAAGTTTTAATCTGAAATAAAGAAAGTGTGACGATTGTGAATGTTTTTCTTGCAAGTACAAAGGGCTGTCTAAGTATAGTTTAGTATTATCCATTGTTTTTAACCGACTTCCCAAAGGAGGAGGTTCGTCCGGATGTTTTTTTTATGTATGTGCCCCGATAGCGCCTAGACGGAGGGACCGATTTGGAAAATTATTTTTTTGTTTGAAAGGGTTTACCTTCCCATTGGTGCCATTGACACCAGGTCAGGATCTGATGATGGGATCCTAGAGAAATCGAGGGAACTCTTCAAATATTATAGGTAGAACTATAGTGATTTTTGCGTTTTTCATAATAACTCGTGCAAATACACATGGTAAGCATAATATTGTGATGCGGAACTGCTGGTGAAGACCACATATGGCCACCAGATCTGTTCAATACTAGGTACAAATACAATGCGTGGCTGGCGGGCAACGCATAGCCTAAACCGGTGGACCTAGAGCCATGAAACTTTGTACAGAGGTTCCTTAGTAGCGTGGGGTAGCACTGAGATGGGATTTGACAAAATTATTCCCCAAGGGGGGGGGGGGAATAAGGGGTTACAGTTTGTATTAAACTCAATCTAATCTCGCAATTCGCTAGTGTGATAAGACACTTTCAGTAGTTCGTCTAAAGGTGGGAACTGACCAACGTTACGAGTAAATAGTCTAAGGTGTAGGTATATATTTGCATTGTGTATTTATTTAGTAATTTGGTATGCTTATTATATTATTTTATAAGTAGAAATCTATTTTTATTCATACCTGTCATTAGTTTCAGTCATTTGTGCCACTGACTTCCCTCTCTTTATCTGTTTTTTTCCTGTCATGCCTAGGTTTGCTGGAAGAAATCTCTTTTTAGAGATAAGCTCACCATTGTAAATACCTTTCTGTAAATGTTACGTGTTTTTTTATGTTTTGTGCAATAAAGTATAAAAATTCAAATTTGCCGGTGCGGCGACAGATGTGGTGGGGGCGGTGGGGGGTGGAAGTTCCCAAAGAATCACAGCAAAAAACCCGCACCCTGCCTGCGCTGTGTGTCGGTAAGTCGACGTACACTTACACGTACGTTGTAAATGTAGCTCATTAATGTCCCCACCGAGGGGCACAGGCCTTTACCCGGATCCGAGTAAGATTGAGCAATACTCCACCACGCTGGCTCAGTGCGGGTTGGTGGAGGGGTGTTACGACTACTACATACTACGAAGTAGTGATAGTAGCCGGGACCTACAGCTGAACGTGCCATCCGAAACACGGAGTGTCCGATAATGTACTTAAGACAAATTAATCATCTCATTGGTACATGGTCAGCACCGGGATTCGAACCTGCATCTCCAGCGTGAGAAGCAAGGTGAAACCCACTAGACCACGGAGCACCCTTACGTTGAGCGATTGTAATTTGTGTTTGGGAACGCGACGTCAGGAGACATCATACATCATACGCATCATACTACATTCATTACAGAAAGCCGCCGCCAGGTGACGCTACAGTAATGATTGCAGTATACACGAACGCTTCTCTCCCTTTTGGCTCTCGTTTCACAGTGAAAATAACACAAATAAAAATTATTTCATTATTTTATTTCAGCCTTTATGCAATACATACAATATTCTCTTTAGAGGTGTGAAATGTGCACATTAATAATATATTATATAATTTTAATTTAATACGTAATTTATAATTATAGTTTACATCCACAGTCTTCGGTATTCTGAAGGCGGTAATCTAACCGAATTGCACAAAACAATCGAAAACATACTACAAATAAATAAACATGTACAAAGGCGACTTCGTCTGGAATAAAGACTTTATTATGTTCTCTGCAATCTATTGTATAGAGCGAGATCTATAAAAAATATGTTATTTCAAAAATATGGAAGTTCCATACTAAACACTTATGCACATCAGACTGTTGCAAATGGTCTCATAAGCTCTTTGTGACTCATCTGTGATTTTACTAACAAAATTTATCTGGGGCCCGATGCTGCTCTGGGAAACGCGTTTAAATTCTAAAACGCCCGAAATGGCGTCATTTGGTATTCCGGTAACACATCGCAAATGGATTGCCAGTATTCGCAAGGCGTTTTTGAGGCATTCTCGCGGCGTTGCACATTGCTAATGGAACGCTTATTTTAGTAGCATTGCCCCCCCCCCCCCTGTTCTATGGAGCTAATCGAGACTTGTTTGGAACAGGGCCTAATTATTATATAGATTTATTAGACACACCTATGCCGCTTCAGCCCGCTACTCTGCGCAAACTGACTATTACACACCTCACATGAGAACGGCTTCTGCCCCGTATGTGTTCGCATGTGCAGTCTCAAGTTCCCGCTCACAGCGAACTGTTTATTACACACACTACAGCTGTAAGGTCTGTCCTCCGAGTGAATTCTCATGTGTTTCGACAGATTCGCGATTTGTTTGTTACATATTTTACAAGTGTACGCTTTCTCGCCTGTGTGCACTCTCGAGTGACGCTTCAATTGTCCGGTTTCTCTAAACTGTCTTTGACACACGTTACATGTGTAAGGTTTCTCGCCGGTGTGCGTTCTCATGTGAATCTTCAAGTAGCCGTTGTCCGAGAAAGGTTTTTTACATATCTCACAGCTGTAGGGTTTTTCACCCGTGTGAGTTCTCTCGTGTAGTTTGAAGCTCGCCATTTGGGCAAACTGTCTTCCGCACATCGCACACGAATATGGTTTTTCGCCAGTATGCACTCTCATGTGCACTTTCAAAGTGGTATAAGCGGCGAAAGGTTTCTTACACACATCGCACGAAAACGGTTTCTCGCCCGTGTGCTGTCTCTGATGGATCGCCAAGTAGCTTTTACTTGAGAATTTTTTCAGACATATTTTACACGAATAAGGCTTCTGACCTGCGTGGATGATTACTATGTGGCGTTTCAAGTGCGTTCTTTGCGGGAATCGACGACCGCACACATCACACACATAAGGTCGTTCGCCTGTATGAGTCAACTTGTGCGATTTCAGCGTCTGATTGTGTCCAAAACCTTTATTACACACTTCACACGTAAACCGTTTTTCCTTCGTATGTACCAGCATGTGTTCTTTGAGGCCTCGTTTTCTTTTAAAATCTTTTCCGCATTCGTTGCAGTGAAACACTTTTAGACTGTAATGTACACTTAAATGGTTCTTCAGCAATTTCCCGTTCATAAAAGTATCACTACACACATTACACGGATAGCTTGTGCCTCTAGCGTGAGTCTCTTCAATATGCAGTGTTAGTTCCTTATTCTTCGTGAATGCTGTTTGACAGATGTGACAAGTGTAACGTTTTCCGTCGCTATGTGTCTTCGTGTGCGCTTCTAGGGATCCGTGGTAGGTGAATTTCTTGGGGCAGAGGGTGCAGGCGAATTTCTTTGCTTTTGATTTGGTGATTTTCGTTTTGACGTCTGTGGAGTAATAGTAGATTGTGAGGCAAAGGGCGTAAGAGAGCTATTACGGACGAAGATCCAATTTGGCGCTCGTCTCGCAAAGGGCGCTAACGGATCGAGTCAACATGAGATATTTATTTATTATAGTTCGAGGGTGAAATAGCTACTTACAACCCGAGGTAAGATCTTTACAAGTTTCATGCGAGGTAAATAAAACATTTAGACAGGCTTCAACTGAAAGGTGCAGTCATATTTTAGGGATTTGTTAGGAACATTATTATGAACAACTTTTAACAGGAAACCCATTTGATCAGATCAACTTTATAATTTCACTTCTAAACCATAACGCCACACTGTGAAGCATAGTGGGGTACGTTATAATCATGACGTCATCACTTAACTATGCAGTGGTATCAGCCCCGCGGAACGGTAATGCGCAAAACGTCAAAGATCTGACAATGTCATGAACATTATGTCTATAGGAATAAGAGCTATGTTTTACCAAAATCTGTTAAATGTATGGAACTGTCAGGGTCATTATTATTCTGCGGGACTTAAACGTCATTTGGTTTGAAAATGGAACTTGTGTTGGAAACGTCAACTTTCACGGACTCTGTGGACAGCAGTAAAACCTCTTTACTGAGCTTGGATGATGTAATAAATATTTAATAGCATCGTGAAGTAAAACAGTAAAAAACTTATTAAGCTGCATGTGTAGTATACTGTATGTGTAGTATACTCCATGTGTAGTATACTCCATGTGTAGTATACTCCATGTGTAGTATACTCCATGTGTAGTATACTCCATGTGTAGTATACTCCATCCACCATGCAGATCAGCTGAGCGCTAGGCCCGAAATGTACCGAGTTAATAAAAATAAAGTTGCTCTGATCAAGTCGGTCTTATAGAGAAAGTTGTTCAGAATGATGTCCCTAACAACCCTCTTTCGGCTTGTACACCCCTTTCTGTTACACCCTGTATAGTACACTGCATGTGTAGTATACTGTATGTGTAGTATACTGCATGTATAGTATACTAATATAGGTACTATATGTGTAGTATACTGAATGTGTAGTAAACTGAATGTATAGTATACTGTAATTGTGGTATACTGCATGTAATAGTATAATAATATAGGTACTATATGTGTAGTATACTGAATGTATACTACACATATAGTAGTATAAGTATAGTACATTAGTATACCTGTGGGCGGCGTCCTCTGTGCGGGCGGGGGGGCTTGCTTGGGAGGGGAGGCAAGCGTCGCTGAAACAACCAGACAATTCAAATGTCAATATCAGATGATAAATATGAACATTCATCGCATGTACTCAAACGTCCAGCGTCCACAAAAGACTACGATATTTTATTGTGTTTTCATAGGTTTTAAACTTTATCTCGATGTAGGTGAAATGAAATGAAATGAAATGAAAACGTTTTATTTGCCTACTTAGTTTACATTTTGGGTTCCTGGCTCCCAAACTAGGATACCCTGTGCCATGGGTAGCCAGGCATCTTTCGTATACTTGTTTGGCAATAGAATAAAATTTAACATAAGTACGTATGAACTTTTAAAAATTACTTTGTAAGTTACATGTAGAAAAATAATACTGTAGTAAGGAAGTTGGTTCATTACAATAGTAAGTACCTATAACTTGTTTATCGTAATCAGTTATGTAGGTTTTACAAATTACTTATAGATAAATATTTAGTTAAGTGAGTTACGATTAGGTTTAAATAACAGAAATGTTAGGGTAAGAAGTGAAACATTTCAGCATTACGATTGATAAGTGTTCAAATGGCTAATGAACGAGCATTGAACTACTATATTTTATATTTTAGGTAGGTTGAAGATCGCAGGCCGTGGAGTTTGGATGGAAGTATGAGTATTGCAGTTACTAGTATTGTTGCAAACAAATACAGGGTCACGGTAATTCCCAAATAGCATGACAGAGGCACAGGTACACAACTTCCGGACGGGCGGTAGTATACAAAAATATTGATATTATATTGACGTTGACTAAGTAACCTGCATGATTTTATGGTCAATATTTTTTTTTAACTTGAACTTTAACCGTTTAACCAATAATTCAATACCGCATTCCCAATCCATACCGCAGATAAACTGACGTAGAGCTCGTCTAAGCTGAAATGACGCGCCCCGCACTCCTTGGTCTCGTGTTTACTTGTCATACAAAACCAAGGAGTGGGACGCGTCATTTCAGCTTAGACGAGCTCTACAGGGGGGCAATGCTACTAAAAATAAGCGTTCCATTAACGTTCCATTAGCAATGTGCAACGCCTAGAGAATGCCTCAAATGACGCCAGTTCGGGCGTTTAAGAAGCGGTCGAGATCCAATTGCAATGCGTTTCCCAGTGCAGCATAGGGCCCCAGTACTCCTCAACAAAGGATTCCTATGACTTTAGAATATATTGGAAAACTTCGATAAAACCAAGAATACATAAGGACCAATTTTACTTGCCACAATTTTTGCCAAATTAAAGTAGTACAAAGTACAACCGACACAATAAAAAATAAACGGTCATGTGCGAGTAGGTCTCGCACACCAAGGGTTCCTAAAGTATGATGTCATCCATGTAAACTAAATTGAATATTTTTGAAGAAATACAGTTTTTTGCAGTTTTCAGAATTTTCTCTTTACTTGTGCTATAAGACCTTGCATTATACCAAATTTCACAGGCCTACGGGAAGTACCCCATAGGTTTTGGGTACATTGCGATTACTATGAAAATCCAAAAATTGTACAGCATAAACAGTTGTAGTGTTCGATTGCGTAGACCTGGAAGGTTGAGTTTTTCACGGTGTTATGCCATCACAGATCTTAACAATTGGTATGAGTTTCAGCTTGATACGTCCACGCGTTCTTGATATAAAGGTCTTGGACACACGGACGGACGGACAGACGTACAACAAAGTGATCCTATAAGGGTTCCTTTTTTCCTTTTAAGGATCGATACCCTAAAAATGAAAAAAAAACGCGCGGAAAAAAAAACTACGGAAAAAATAGCCAGTGCGGCTACAGCCTACTCTCATAGTATTTATTTATTTATATATTTATTAGTATTGAATAGGGTCGATTTCACGAATTTTTAAGATTAATTCACACGAATGACGCGTCATTCGTGTGACGTGAAATACGGTGTCACGCAGCTGCAGATAGCGTTGCAAGCGTTTCGAATCTGCTACGAGGGTCGATTTCACGAATTTTAATGTCACACGAATGAGATTAATTCGTGTCGCGTCATTGGTGTGACCTGAAATCAACTCGTGACAGAATTGCGGGAAAAATTCGTGCGGAAAAAAGTCGCTGGGCAAACGGGCCCTAAGAAGGACCTAGGTGGAGAAGGGAGGTAATTAGGTAACCTTTTTAGGCCTGCTGTCCACCATTTATTTTGTACATCCAAATAAGAAAATGTTTTGATGTATTAATAAGCAACAAACCGTTCAGCCGTTGAGATCTCTGCAACTCTGATATTGAGATGTCGTCAGTGCTGTCATCATCACCGAAGAAATCCTCTTTCACACTGTTTGCACCTGTCAATAAACAAAACGTGTTTTACAATTCAATTCAATTTTGGATTATGGCTTCTACTGTGAACCCCTACAAGTACACATGTTTTACTATGTTTGATAAACTTTAGTGGGCCAGGTAAATGCACTAAAACCCCTGATAAAGAAGAAAGAGAACATAACAAACATAAACATTTACATACAGGCACATACATTGCAGAAGAATTTGAGATATCACTAACCCACAGAACACTGGTCGTCTTCAACCTTAACTTCCGCAAAAGGCTTGCAATCAACCTCCAGTGAGTAGTTGTAATATTCAGTGAGTCTCCGTTCACATGCTAACACTTGTTGCTTGAACCGGGCGGAGTCCTGTAGTGTTGTGATGCAGACGTCACATATTGTGAAGGATGCCATTGAGTCTGCTACAGGGGTCATCTGTAAACAGACAAGTTTGTCTCTGTACACTGTTTTTTGTGTAAGTCTTGTTGTCTGTATTATGTGCAATAAAGAATGCTAAATAATCTGGAAGAAATCTCTTGATGGATATACATAAGCTTGCTTTTGTGTACATATTATCTTCTCTGTATTCTTTCCGATCTGTCCTTTTTGTGCTATAAATGAATACAAAATAGGTATTACATATGAATGCAACACTGAGGCATTTTAACTGTAAGCACCTACCTAGTAAATAGAAATTGACAACTATGACTCTAACTACACCAGCACCAACTGGGTTGAGCTTTTGACAGCAGGCCAACAAAAAACTTCTATCTAAAAGTTAACTGCAGCTACAGAAATACAAAAGAAGATGGTATGTAAAATTGATGATTCAATTAAAAAGAGGAACCATCAAAGACAGACATGGAAATACATAAACTTACAACAATATCAAAGGTGTCTCTGATCATGACTGCATAGACCTCCTCCATTCCTTGATACATGTATGACTCTCCGAGGCTCTTGAAACCATTTTCTCTATTACAACAGCGACACGGTCCAAACTTAGCATTCTCAACGAAGCTAGGTTCGCCATAAATGCTGGCTACTTCGGTCATATTATCTGCGTGACGTATCTGGCTCCCACAACAGGGAATCCTAGTGCGGGTTCTGGAATATGGTATGTGTCTGTTTTGTTTTAGTACTCTTGATTGTTTTGGTGGTAGCAGGTGCTACTCCTATTTCGCTAGTCTTCTTAGTTCACTAACATTTTAGTTAACCTGTCGCAAACAGTGCAAGAGAAAGAGACTGCAAGAAGAGATACTCCTAAGAAGACAAAAAAACACAAAATCACAGTACACCACAACACAAGCCACAAATCAATAAAAATAAATCATCCACAAATGCAAAGTTATAAAGTCAAACCCCCACAAACACAACAAAAACAAACCAAAACGTCAAATCGTCAACCAACGGGCGCCATGTTGTTTTCGGTTTATAGTGCTGTGATCGATCGATTAATTTATAGGATAGGAGAATTGATATAATCGATCGAAATTCATGTCATCGAATCCACCTTGTTGTCCTAAAATAGAGTAGGAGTGAGCGTTTCGAAGACGCACCGTTTAAAAATACCGTTTACGTTCCAGGAACGACAAACTAGTTCTTCGTTCTCAGGAAAAGCAGTTCTTCTAAACCAGTCGGACGGCACCAACCGGTTAAGCGCCGACCGCTTTGAGCTCATTTGTCTCGTCCGCGTCCGACTATTTTCGCGCCGACCTGTTTGGCATGGACCGGTTTAGCACCGACCGCTTTCGTTTCGTCCGCGCACCGACTGTTTTCGCTCCGACCGGTTTAGGCCGACCGCTTCGAGTTCGTTCTTCAAATCAAAACCAGTCGCCAACGAAACCGTTTTGAATACCCGTTTTCGAATCGGGAAAACTAGTTTCGTTTCGTCTTTGAAAAAATGGAAGACGACACACTCCTAAAATAGAGGGCCGGTTACACAATAATAAAGAAAAAAAAACTGTCAAACGCTCGCCGATAGAAATCAGAACTGTTCAGCGAATTACCAAAATAAAACCAAGAGACATGTTCAACAAAGTGATACAGCGTGCGCTGAAGTTCCGCCTGAAGAAGAGCTATCCGACCAACGTGTACTCTTTGTCGCGAGGGTCGGCAGTAGTGTCGAGCCGGCGGTATTATTGTGATGAGGTTTGTAAGGTTACCCCGATAGGACTTTGCTACCTTTGGTACTCTGTTAGTCCCGGTGGTTAGATACCATGCAAGTTACGTGCCAGGCGACGAAGGCTCTGCTTTGCTCCTTACTGGAGGTTAGCGGTCAGCTCTTCATACTACTCTCTGGTCCCTGCCAAGCGCATCAGCTGTTTTACGGGTTGGAGTGTAGATAAGGGGGCCTGCCGCCCCCTTATCGACACTGACCATCTAAAGATTTCCCACTACCATGAACAAATACTTATATTCTATTCTTCTTCAAGAAGGTTGAAGCTCCTGCACATGGCCCGGTCAGAGTTGATAAGGGGGCGAAAGCCGGAAGGACTTTAGTTCCTGACCTACTGAAATTGACCTTGGGAGGGGGGAAGGGGGGAGGGAGGAGGTGGGGGGATGCCCCCCCTACTACTCCCCCCGAACGGAACTGTATAGTTTCTGAGTTATGATTTTTTTAATTTTTGGAGGTTACATAATATAAGGACTTTAGATCCTGACCTACTGACCTTGACCTTGAGGGGGAGAGGGGGGGAAGGGGGAGGGGGGCAGATGCCTCCCCTACTTCTCCCCCCCCCGCGGAAGTGCCTAATTGCTGAGATATGATTTTTTAAAGTTTTGAGTTTTGAAGTGTTTTTGCATTGTTGGGCGGGGGAGTTGGAGGGGATGAGAGGTTGGAGGGGGGGTTGCCAGAAGTAGGGGGTCGCCTCGCTCCGCTCCGCTTTGCTCCGGCTCCCGGTTCTGCTTATAAGTGTGTACCTAACAAACCTATCTTTAGTTTTCAAACAGGAAGTAACCTATAATTGATCCAATCGGATTCAAAATGGCCGCCCAACCAACAAAAACTCGGACAGACAACACCCCAAATGCACTCCGTTTCAGAAAAATTACAACTTTTAATTTATCAAAAGTGATATTTTACGTTTAAAATAGATTCATCTTTTCAAATATGCATACAACGAAACGTAACTAATGTATTTTGACCACAGACCATAGATTTTGACATATTTTTTGCGTTTTGTTACATAATTTTACAATATTTTCAGATTTTCAAAAAATCATATCTTAGAAACTACTAATTTCCGTTACCTGAAACTTTCAGGAAGATGATTAAATGACCCCAACTATACGCTAAAAAAGTTTTGACAGCCTAGTCAATAGGTCAGGAACTAAAGTTGAGCCGCGAAAGCCCCTACTATTAAAATTTTCACTTTTTGAGGCAGCAATGCCTGGGTGTTCAAGGAGCTCAAAGGTCCATGTTGTTTAACCCCTTTACTCGCAGAAGCACACTGCTAGAACGACCAAACTATTGTTATATGTATATGATGTGTCGGCAAACCAGTTAACAATTATTCTTAATCCAAATCCAGGTTAAAAAAGCAGCACTCCAGCCAGTCCATCCCTCCTCGGCACCGACAATCTTCGACAAGATCCTTTCAAAGGAGATCCCGGCCGACATCATCTATGAAGACGACCTCTGCCTGGCATTCCATGATGTGTCTCCGCAGGCTCCGGTGCACTTCCTCGTGATACCAAAGCAGAGGATAGCGAGGCTGCAGGATGCAGCGGAGAGTGATCAGGATGTTAGTATACATATTACTTCTTTATTTTAGGCTTGTAGGCTTTAAAAGAACCCTCATAGGATCATTTAAATGAAATGAAAATAACCCATTAATGCCCCACTAAGGTGCACACGGGGAACACACCACCGGCCCGATGGTCCGACGATATTGTCAAGTCGTCGGGATCCCACTGGGTGCGAGTGGCACAGGACCGGGGAGATTGGCGCTATAGAGAAGAGGCCTATGCCCAGCAGTGGGTCGATGTGGGCTGAGGATGATGCTGATGATGATAAGGTGCACAAGCCTTGACCTGAATATGTGTATGATTGAGACACACTCCAGTATTTCCGGGATATTTATTTAGTTACTGGCTAAATGTATATTCGTGATAAGAATGCAGTGAAATTTAAATTTAAATATGTTAGCACACACTCACAGGACAGGACACAACCTTCGCGTTTGAAAGTTTGCCTTCAACTGGTCACTGTGAACTTGGCTTGATAATTGGAAACAATTCGATTGGTTATGGGGCGTAGCTAGGCCGCTTGACATTGATGACTTTACTGCATTCTTATCACGAATAGACTATAGGTGGAAATTGTTCCTCTACCACCCTTCGTGAGAAAATGTGACAATGGACCAAATGATTTTCATTTCATTTCATTTGTTTATTTGCCTTTTCACAGCCTATGAAAATAAATAATACAATCAATATTAAATACATAAAATGCCAATTACGAAATAGTGCAATTACAAAATATATAGCCATAATATTTAGCCATATAAGTATAACCATTTACTTCTATGAAGGAAACTGATCATTATTGATATGAGTTGAGATGTATGGGCCTATTAGACTACGCTGTCGGCAGGGCCCTGTCTGACACACTGTCTCTTTCTAGTCGTTTCATATGAGTGAGACGTCTATACAAATCGTGCCCTGCCGACAGCGTAATGTAATAAGCTCTTTATGCCAGAATAATAGCAAGAGGTCTTTACTCCTATCCCTTATCCTGAATAACCGTGTGAGTATTATCAGGCCTCCGTCACTGAATGTACTCGCGCGCTATAATTACCTACCGCCCGCCCGAGCTCTCGGGCAGCCCGGCTATGGCCCGGCTGCCCAAGTCAGTATGGTTGTCGCAAGCCAAGCGCACGCACGTTTTGAACTGTGTTCGTATCGTACGAGTATCTGCGATGCGAGGCAGCCCTGCGATTAGTGTGAGATCGCGCGGTGCGAGGCGATCACAACTGTACGCTTGAGCATTTAGGCACATTTTAGCATGCAGTGGTTGCTGACGCGACGGAGTAGGCTATTATAGCAGTAGGTATTGGAAATTTCCTACTGAGTGAAGTATCTGTTACGTAGTAACTATTTAGTAATCTGTGGTATTATGTATGTGTGTATCACAAATTAAGCATTTCCTTTCAATAGGTGATACTGTTATTCATACAGCCCAAATGATTTACTGTAATGACGAATTTCCTTCGAAGAAAAGTGAAGAATGGCCGTGCAACAGCATTAATTGCAAGATACTACAATCCTACTACAAACAATACATTCAGACACTGCAATTTCATCACTATGTCCCTTGTAATTAGGTTAACACCGGCCGTGTTGTGCTTATCAAATGGTTTCGCCATTATGACTGTTATCAGTCTGTAATCAGTGATCACACATTCCTGGAGCATTGTTCACGTTATCTTTTAATTATAAATACGCGATATACTGATGACGTTCTTATAAACAGAGTAGACACAGAGCACCACGCGAAAAGTTTTAGAAGGACTATACAGGCTGTAACAGTAAGGTGTAGTCATATTTTAGGGGGTTGTTAGGGACATCATTCTGAGCAACTTTTATTATGAAACCGATTTGATCAGCCCCCTTATTCGCTTACTCAGTGATGATCACTTGATGATGATCCGTAAAAATTAAGTAGGTATTGGTGTCATTCAATTATCGTTTAACCAAAGGATATCAAAATAAGTAAACTAATTTAGTGATCATCACTGAGTTAGCGAATAAGGGGACAGAGCAACTTTATTTTTCACTTCTCCATACAAATCAGCTGACCCAGTCAGGCCAAAGTGTACTGGAAAATGAAAAATAAAGATGCTCTGATCAAATCGGTTTCTCAGAATGGTCTCCCTAACAACCCTTTAAAATATGACTACACCCTTCTGTTACACCCTGTATAGTTAGTACTACCGAATTTCGTCATTTCCTTGTACTACACAAGAATGACATACAGAATCTTATAATACATAGGTAGACAGTACAAAGGCGAGATTATCTGTAACAAGAGATTTCTTCCAGAAAACCACTTTAGTTGTTTCTGTGGTACTTGGTGGACTTCGTCATGACATGCACACACACACACACACACACACACACACTAGCGTCACGCCTTGTCCCGTACGGGGCGGCAGTGGCACGAGCCGCACGACTGTTCTCTCTTTTAGCCAATTTTTCAATACTCCATTTGCTTCTCAAGGGGCTGGAACTAGACAATCGCATTGCATATCCCCCTTAATAAAATTATTAAGACTTTTCAATTCACAATTGAGGTGATTAACCAACTTGAAGCCTGCTGTATGTTTTGTCTTCAGGGCGGGCCATAGGCAATCAGAATTTAGAATTTCATCCTTAACTTATTTTTAGATGAAATTAAATGAATAAAGGTTACAGCCAAGCTAAGCAAGTCTAACTGAGGAACATACTGTGCCATTTTTATAATGATTAGACTAGTGGCTCTGTGAGCTGTAGACCTCGCGAGTATGTCGGTGGGAAAGCTGAACTGCTAACACACATAAAAAAATAACCCAAATAATTTTCTTTCAATAACACATACAAACTTATGAATGTACCTGGTTACGTACATGCAGTATGAAAGTAGCCGCACCAATAACTTTGTAAACTACATTTCGCGATCTTTTATACAACCTATTGACTTTTTACTAAAATTATATAATCTGTTTCACTCTCATAGTCTTTACAAATCCAACGACACCTCATTTGTTAATATCCATCGAGCCGTTAGGGTTGTAGCGATTTTTTTACATTTTAAAACCCCATATCTCCGCCATTTTGAAAAAAATCAAAAAACTGGCTCGAGTAAAAAATTCTATTTATTTTTTCAACCTGCTCACAAAATTTCACGAGAATCGGTTCATAAATGCGACCTGTAGAGGAGAACAACCGGACATACAAAAGCATTTTTGCCCAAACCTGAAACGGAGACGCTTCGCTCGCTTCGCTCGCTCATCTGTTTCACTCTCATGGTCTTTACGAATCCAACGACACCTCATTTGTTAATATCCATCGAGCCGTTTGGGTTGTAGCGATTTTTTTTCTAAGCCATTTTGAAAAAAATCAAAAAACTGGCTCGAGTAAAAAATTCTATTTATTTTTCCAACCTGCTCACAAAATTTCACGAGAATCGGTTCATAAATGCGACCTGTAGAGGAGAACAACCGGACATACGAAAGCATTTTTGCCCAAACCTGAAACGGAGACGCTTCGCTCGCTTCGCTCGCTCGGTCAATAAATAACAAGAACGCAAATTCAGATGCGGTGCGAAAATGTAAAATAAAACATTGTGATAGTCAGATTTTCTGGCAACTTCAAGAGACGTTTCTATCGAGCAAAATTAATAAAATAACGTTTTTGGGAAAGCGAAGTCACGCTGACACTCGTGATAAACAAGCTAGTGAAAAAACGAACAGCAATAATACTCGTCATTCCGAGCGATTTGTGTTTTGCTAAAGGCTGTTTTTGTCTAGGGGCCATACTTCACCGTGATTGGCTCAGTGGGGCTTGATGGAAGCTGTCAACAGTGGCTAGTGGCCAACCCAGCCCGCCAGAAGTTGTCAAACTGCACTACTAGGGCCTCTGGCACAGCTTTACGACTACTACCACCGAGTAGCGATAGTGGCCGGGCGGGACCTACTGCTTAACCTGTCATCCGAAACACGGAAGCCTGAAATAAATGCCAGAAAGACACATTCACATTCGTGAAAATAGCCCAACCGATCCGTTGTCACACCATTTTACCACACCGGCGGTGTGACTACGGAGATATTTTTCTCCGTAGTCACACCGCCAGCAAACCGACACACCCTTGACCATTAGAAACAAAAGACGATCGATTTAGAGATGTACATAGACGCCTTTTCCCAGATGGGGTGGCAGAGGCATAACTTCGAGAAACTTAACCCTCTCGTCGACACATCTTATCTATCTATTGTTCTCCATTGTTCGGTTCTTCCACCGGCGGCGTGCTTCTGAGAGTGAAGGGGCGAAGTAGAAAGAGTGAAGTAGATTGTTTACCAAGGGAGTGAAGAACTATTTTCAAGGCGTAAATGTTTTTGAATCTAGAGCGACCGAAGGTTTCTAGAGTTGAATCCCGAGTGTAGCGAGTGATTCAATGTACATTAATGAATTTTCCCGGTTCCAGCTCCTAGGCCACCTGCTCCTAACCGCGCGCAAGCTGGCGACCATGCTCGCTCCCCGCGGGTGGCGGCTGGTGGTGAACAACGGGCGCGAGGGCGCGCAGTCGGTGCACCACCTGCACCTGCACGTGCTGGGCGGCCGGCAGATGGGCTGGCCCCCGGGGTAGACGGCGTGATGCTATGAGGCATCGTCAATCATCAAAGCGGTCAGGGAACACAGTTTTTCATCTAAAACATGCCATACGTATCCACGTACAAATCGTTAATTGCACGATTTATCAATATCGATTGTATCCTAAGATATCGATACCATTTAAAGTATGGATACTATCAATATTACTATCGATTTTCTTGCTATCGATAGACTATCGAGATCATCTCCATAGCCGAGATATCGGTTTCAATACCCGTCGAAAACGATCTCGACTCGTAGTTATTTAGATCAAAAAGGCATCGAGATACCTCGGTTAGTCGTGAGAATAGTCTTTTGTTTCCGATGGAGATATTCGGTATCTCGGATCGATACCTCAACCATGGAGAAGATCTCGATAGCGCGAGAATTGCGCCCCTGTTGAGTAAAGACCTCGCGCATACGCCATTCAACTTTGTCTTGGGTCTTTCCTGCTATCCATGCTATCTCATCATCATCATCATCATTAGCCTCTCAGGGAACCCACTGTTGTGTATAAGGCCTCCCCATGTAAATAAATCAACTCTGTCTTAATCGGTTCGCTCGCGTTAAGGCACACGCGGGCCAAACTAACAATAGTGAATAATGTGCGAGCGAGAAAGTTAACCACATATCATATACGTTACTTCTGGCCCACACTAGGGTATCCTGTGTCGTGGGAACCAGAAACGGCGACGTCACAAACATGTATAAATTCCAAAACCTGGGGATTTTTTTATTTCTTCCCAGCCTGTATTCGATCCCGGGACCGCGTCCCTATTCCGTAGACTGTCCAGTGCCTGTAGACAATGTTAAACGCTAAGGATAGCGAAACGAAACGATATTTTTTTATGTATGCGATTTGACATTTGGAATCGCTACGTGAAGTCACCTTAGCGAAGCCAAATGTCAAAACGCATACGTAAAAAGTTATCGTTTCTTTTCGCTAGCGTTAGCGTTTAACTTTGTCTAGGGGGGCTGCCTGCCAAATAACGCATCTTTCGCTCTTCGGAGCAATAGGCTTGTGGCCAAGGTAATCCAATAAATCGAGGAACAAGTCTTAAGTTGAAGCATTATGTACATAATTGAAACAAAAAGTAAACTTTAGAAAAAACCGACTTCCACAAACCCTATTTGATTAGATTGAGTTTAATACTAACTGTAACCCCTTATCCCCCCCCCCCCTTGGGGAATTAATTTTGTCAAATCCTATATCAGTGCTACCCCACGCGACTAAGGAACCCCTGTACAAAGTTTCATGGCTCTAGGTCCACCGGTTTAGGCTATGCGTTGCCTGCCCGTCAGCCACGCATTGTATTTGTACCTAGTATTGAGCAGATCTGGTGGCCATATGTGGTCTTCATCAGCAGTTCCGCATCACAATATTATGCTATGTGCAGTTGCACGAGTTATTATGAAAAACACAAACATCACTATAAGTCTGCCTATAATATTTGAAGAGTTCTCTCGATTTCTCCAGGATCCCATCATCAGATCCTGACCTGGTGTCAATGGGACCACCCTTGAGGGGTGGTCCCATTGACACCAGGTCAGGCCACCCTATATTACCTATACGCCGAAAAAAGATTTGTTCAAATCGGTTCATAATTGGCGGAGTTATCGCGTAACAAACATAAAAAAAACATACGGGTCGAATTGAGAACCTCCTCCTTTTTTTGAAGTCGGTTGAAAATGGCTTCACATTCTCAGAATTGTATATTTCCAGCAGATATATTATCTAAAGTCAATTTTGTGCAAAAAAAAAAAGACAGCATTTGATGGCAATTTTACATGACGTCATTCTGTTATTTCATAGAACTCAGGAACAAAAGTTCCGTTTTGACAGTTCATAAAACGTGTCTATTTTGACTTGACAGGCCACAAGCCTATTGTTGCGTAATCCAATACTTAATTGGGCCCTTGTAATGCCTTGTGTTGTGTTGGACAATTTTAATTAACCATGTAAGCATTATGTGTGTAATAATAGCTGTAATAGCTACAGTCTGCGCCAATTTTCTGTCTCTGAGCGAGCTATGACCTGTCTTTCGTTATTGTGAAAGAGAGAGGGGACATGACAGCTCGCTCGAGAACTGTCCGATACGTTAATTTTAGTGCAATAATTGGAACCAAATTGATAGTTTAGTTATTGTTATCTATTATTGAGGCCATAAAGTAGGTATGGTGTCTCTGACATCACTCCTGATCGCTTTCATAAATTTTTATTGATGTTCGCTGACTAGCTACCATTTAAAGCGGTTTTGATTGTGTTTGCGACTGTTTTTTTTTTTACTTTTTAATTTCAGAATTAAATCAATATCGTATTCTCTTTCAGATGCGAGAAAATGGGGGCGATTTAGAAGGAAAATGCACTAAACTAAAAATACAACTAAGGCCTCCAAACGTCATAATGACGTCATTTTAGTTGATAACAACTAATATGACGTCATCATGACTCTAAAGAGGCCTTAGTTGTTTTTTTAGTTTAGTGCATTATCCTTCCAAATAGCCCCCAAAGAATCGAGTTAGAGATGCAATTGCACAGTTTGACGACCGCAATAAATAATATTGCATTTCGCTGTCAATTTACTGGCAACTTTATCTGTTGTTTTACAATATTAATCTGACTCAGATTAAGGTTTACGGTTTAGTTGGTGTACCACGTGATTTCCTATTCTACGCAAGGTATTTAGTCAAAAAGCTGGACATCCCATGTAAGCCACCAAAAATAGTACCTACAAAGTCCTTAACTGAGTACCCTCAACTTTTTGAATCTCAAAACAGGTTTACCTTAGGTACTGAATGCTCGAATTACTAGCAGCAAAAAAAGGTAAACAGTGGCCATTACATAACCCTGTTTGTTTACCCTTTTGCGACGATATCAGTAATTCTAGTTTTATTAAGCATTTCTCAAAATTCTAGTCGGATCAAAGTTTTAAAAACCCAACAAATGATACAATAGCTGAAATAAATAAAAGGTTTAGTCAAACTGTGTACATTGAATCTTATTTTATAATTATTAAGTTTGTTTATTGTAGTCTAGTCGTAGATCGTAGTTTCATTGTTTTTGGTTGTTTAATTTGGTCAAATATTTTTTATGTCATTGCTCTTACATACCTATGTCCTTTATAAAGAACATAGTAATGAACAGATTCAATTTACAGTTCACTAAATGCCATCAGATATGGTCATTGCCTTGTTCTTTATAAAGAACACGTGTAGTTAGGAGGCTATACTAAACGCATATTAGAGAAAGGTCAATTCCACGCTTTTATTAACCGTTTTATGTTATATTCATGATTATTCTATGTTCTTTAGGTGTGACTTTTGTTCATTTTCTAGTTTTTTGTGCCACAAAAACCTTCCGAAGACGTCAAAAGTTGATTTTGTACCTGTTAAGAATTTATATTAAGAAATCAGGGTGTAAATGTATAAATTCTGTAACTAACGTAGTGTACAGTTGTTATGATATTAATTAGTAAAATACATATTTTAGTTTTACATTTTTGAAGTAAAACTTCTTGGGGCACGGGGGTAAAATTTATTTAACCTCTCAACTGTGGGTTATTCATATATTTGCTATTCAATTACTACTAGCCGGGTGCTATCACGAGTGGCTAAGAAATGTAACGGAAATTGGAATCGGTGACGTCAGGGTAGGCTGAAGACTTTTAAAACCGCAACTTTTTTCAATACGGTTTTTAACTAATCAGATAAGATAATAATACATTCGTACAATAAAGAATGTTAATTAGTGAGAGAAAAACCTGATGAAACGTTAACAAATAAAAATTATTTTAAGCATTCTTCCACGAGTTCTTGATTTCCGGTATGGCCAAAACCAGTGACGTGACCAAAAACTACTTCGTTCAACCTCTTTGTTGGAACCGGAACTTATGTTTGACAGTTGTGCGATGCGATCCATACAGTTTGTAAGAAAAGAGTTTCATCAATGTCACACGGGTCGATATGAATTTCTAAAATGATGAACGAATCGTTTTGTGGCCGGTAACTATGGAATAGGTACCTAAAACGCGCTGCGTAGTCGCGCAACGGGCAGCTAGTAATCGCATAAAGTCACTTAGAATCATCCAAATGTGATATTTAGTTTTCAAGCAAATTCCGATGTGATGGATGGCTGCATTAAGACTTCTTGAAAACAATAAGTAGGTACCTAGAACTGTTCTAAAGCCACTTTTCATTATATAGTGCAGTTCAAGTCACAAATTAGCAGTTTAGCTACTAAGTACGTGTTATACCTACCTATTTAATGTTTATCTGTAGTAAACGGCCAAAGCGAGGTCTACAGCTTACAGAGCCATAAGTTTAATGGCTTATTGTTTCGCTTATTTGTTTGTATGTAATTTTTGTAATACATATTTTAAAGTTGAATTGTTGTTATAACTGTTGAAATTATACGATTTTGATTTTAATAAGCTTTTGTAATTTTAAAGTTAATGCTTCATGCCAGTCAATAATGTTGAAGTAAAATATCAAAATCGAGGTATGTCGTATGGCGGACTAAGGAAATGTCAAGAATAAAATTAAATAAGAGTTACGTCATCGCTTCGCGATGAAGTAACCCTAAAAAATCCTAGCAAGAGGTATGTATAGGTTAGCGGGGGTAGCATAAGGCACGCCAGTCACCCCAGCCACGCATTTTGTCACAATTTAATGTCATATCATAATGAATGCGCGCTATTTTATGGAGAAACATCATTGAGACGCGAAAGGAGTTGGCAATTTGGCAAAATGACTGCCCCAGACATGTACAAAGACTTCTCAACAGCCAATTAATAGCATTTAAATATTCTCTCATAAATTACTGCGTCTTTAGTTAGTTTGTAGAACTTGAAGGAAATGATTAAATAATTAAGAGTTGTCACTTCATACTCTATGATTCCGCCATTGATTAGTGACTTTTGCCATCGTTAAAAATAACATGCAACATAATTGCCAATTGCCAACTAGCAAAACTGTTGAAAACAGGAGGTTTCCAGAGGAGTGGCTAGATGGCGTTATGTTGCATGTTATTGCAAAATGGTGCTTATTTCTAGCGACGGCAAAGGTCACGAAATCATATTGGAATCACGGAGTATTGAGTAACAACTCTTATTTACCTATATTTAATTTTTTTTTTTTCAAGTTCTACAAACTAAATACAGACGCAGTAAATTAAATTTATGAATGAATATTTAAATGCTATTGGCTGTTGAGAAGTCTTTGTACATGTCTGGGGCAGTCGTCCATATATTGATTTAGCCATCTTCTTTGTCATTTATCTGCGCGACTGAGGTGAGTGGCAAGCCTTATGGTAGCCCCGCAGGTACACATTAACTTGGAATAGTTGAAAATACGTACTCGATCAATTAAATAAAGGGACTGGGCACAGAGACAAGCAAAGCAATGCATACATTTGAGCGAGACGGCTTAAAGACGTGACGTCAGATGGTATATAATCTCAGCGAGATGCAAATAGTAGTGACACTATTGAATGAGTTAAGTATATCACCACGAGCGCGACAAATTGTAGATAAGGAATGGTGGGAAATAAATGACATGACGTATTAAAAGTAAGTACAAGTATAAAATAATTTCAAATAATCGGACGTCTGAAACATAAAAGTAACTTGAAGCAGAGATTGGATCTCAAAATTGGAAATTTAAATCTCTTTTAGTATAGGTAGGTATAGGTGTATAGTATAGGTACCACTTAATGATCTAGCTACAGAAGTTTTACTTCTAACACGTGTACGGTGCTACACGCGTATTTTTTTTTTTATTAAAACGTGCCCAACTTTATTCATACCGTGTGAATAAAACTTTTCCTCATAAACACTTTATAAAATTCCTTATCGACTTAAGACGGCGGCGCCCGAAGCAAAAACACCCTTTAGGAAAACACAAATCGCTCGGAATGATGACTATTATTGCGGTACGTTTTTTCACTAGCTTGTTTATCGCGAGTGTCAGCGTGAAAGTTTTGTTCGACAGAAAAGTCTCCTGAAGTTGCCAGAAAATCTGTCTGACACAAAGTTTTATTTTACGATTTCGCACCGCATCTGAATTTATGTTGTTATTTATCTAATCATTATAAAAATGGCACAGTATGTTCCTCAGTTAGACTTGCTTAGCTTGGCTTTAACCTTTTTTTATTTATTTTTTATTTAATTTCCTCTAAAAATAAGTTAAGGATGAAATTCTAAGTTCTGGTTGCCTAGGGCTCGCCCTTAACGTAAAGTAAACGTTAACTAACCAATGAATTTAATTGACAAATTAACGACAGTTTTTTTTTCCTCAACCAAAGATTCCATTTACAAACACTAATTATAATTATAATTAGCAAGACAAGTAACAACTTATCTTAAAATCACAGTATAGTTATAAAACTGAATGATTAAATAAAATCTCTAAAAGATCCTGTTTCAGAATCTTCTTACTGTAACCACTGATACTATAATATTATATCTGTTACTTAGTAATATTTAATTAGCTGACCATATTTTGGGGAATGATAGTACCCATCATTATAAACAACTTTCTTCAAGAAACATATACTTAGTCTCAAATAAAAAAAAACGTCCCCCAGTACATTGCTCCGATCAGCTGATTTCAAGTATGGGAGACCCAAAAAAATATTTTCGTTTGCGACCATATGTTCCATGGGGAAAGTTCTTCATAATGATGGGTACTGTCATTCCCCAAAATATGGTCAGCTAATTAAATGTCACCCTGTATAATACATGATTTGGTACTTTATTCATAGAGTACCTAGGCTCCATAATTTAGCTAGAGGGTTTAAAATCACTCTGTACGTATGTTGCAGGCTAACCCGGAGATTCAGCATCACTCAAGTGTCAAATGGATAGCCCCCTGTCACGCAAAACACCAAACCAATTGTTTGTTGCCATGCAGGGTTATTTTTGAACCCCTAGCCAAAATTTACTATTATTTTAGGGACACCATTCTGAGCAACTTATACTAAGAAACCGATTTGAACAGAGCAACTTTATTTTTCACTTCCCAGTACGTTTTAGCCTGAGTGGGTCACTTAATTTGTATGGAAAAGTGAAAAATAAAGTTGCTCTGATCAAATCGGTTTCTTAGTGTAAGTTGCTCAGATTGATGTCCCTAAAATAACATCAAATTTTGGCTAGAGGTCCAAAAGTAACCCTGCAAAAAATTCGGGGGCGGCTTTCACCGCTCCTCCCACTTAGTTATGGACGCTTCACATAAAATTAATAAATAAATAAGAGTGACACTATTTGTTCGACGCTCCCGAAATTAGTCTATGCAGCGACACTCCTGCCCAATAGTCTTCTAAAACTGGAGCTGATGAGGGTGAGTAATAGCTTCAGGATACCAAACGCGGAGGAGCGGGCCACGGTGGAGGAACGCAGGATGCTGAGCAGGAAGACCAGGGTTGTGACCTTCAGACCGTTGTGGAGGAAGTACATCCTGGAACAAGCGTCACGCGTTTTGTCGTTTTGTACGGGGTGGCAGAGGTTTACATTGAAAATGAAGCGTTTTTGCCGTGTCGAGGCAGGGTTACAGGGTGTCTAAATAACTCCCTGTGGATGTGGTCGTTGACCTAACGGATTGCACGGTTTTGCGATGATTGGTCAGTTGTATGTAGGGTCATGAGGACTCGTAAGTACGTATCGGCAATCGTTGTGGAGGACCTGTGAGGGTTATTATCCCATGCAGCCCAACAGATGCGCCTCCTTTTGACAACTATGACCGCCTTAGTTGTAAAGGAAAAATTAAAAGTGGTCGTCCATAACGATTGCTGATGGCAATGTCCCATCAACAAAGTGGTCGTCCATAACGATTGCTGATGGAAATGTCCCATCAACAAAGTGGTCCTCCATAACGATTGCTGATGGAAATGTCCCATCAACAAAGTGGTCGTCCATAACGATTGCTGATGGAAATGTCCCATCAACAAAGTGGTCGTCCATAACGATTGCTGATGGATATGTCCCATCAACAAAGGCGTCTAAAGCCGTCTACCAATAGTAACAACAGATTTAGTATCACGCAAAAAATCCCTTTATTCCCAGCAGTTCCGTGGCGGAACTAAGTACTTAGTGAGTTGTTTTTTTCAAATAGTTCCATTCTTCTTCGTGTGGAAACTTGTAAGAAGAATCAAAGTGGATCCTTCCAGTATTCAGCCACCGTTAACGGAACTGATTTCCCAGTCGCCTCGGAACTACTGGGAAGAAAGGAAAGTACCCTTCGTTGGTCCCAGTAACTCACTTCCTCAGGTGTCTCCTGGCCTCATCCATGTCCTGGTCCCTCTCCTGCAGCAGATACCGACGGGTGCCGACCACGAAGTTGCGGTACAACTCGTCCCAGCTGCAGGGACAACACAGTGGTACAAAAATAATTCACCAAGTTAAAAACTTAAAAAAAACGACTTCATGTCCTATCACTTAGTTCTCCCCGCTCGGTACACAAATGTCGTCTAAGACCCGAAACTGAGCCTACGAAATGTGTCTCCTGGCAGTGAAGTCCATACGTATTACATAATATAAACGAATATACGACCCTAACAGCCAGAATTTATCTCGCGACAGTGACTAGAAATATCAAAAAAACTGGCTGTATAATGTCATCCAGGTAAAAACAATTTAAACTTCACATTTTTTTCATGTAAAAACCTAACTACTGGACCGATTCCTGTTTTTTTAAATGGGACCAAACTATTGGGCTTCCCTTTCGAACAAAGAAAGAATTTTTGAAATCGGTTCATTAATAATACCAGTTTCGATGTAACAAACATTAAAAATAATAATGATGATAAAAAAATACATACAAACGAATTGATAACCCCCTCCTTTTTTGAAGTCGGTTAAAAAATACAAACCTATTTAGTGCCTCATCATAAGGCTTGTGTCCTGCTACTCCTGCTAGTCGAAATACCTTGATACTTTTTAGGAACTGTCAAAACGGTACTTTGTTTCTGAGTTCTATGAAATAGCACTACGTGGCGTCATGTGGCGTATGGCATCAAATGCTGTAATTTTTTGTACAACATTTTTTTTTAATACAACTGCTGGATATACATGGTGTAACAGAAAGGTGTAGTCATATTTTAGGGAGTTGTTAGGGACATTATTCTGAGCAACTTTCACTACGAAACCGATTTGATCAGAGCAACATAAATTTTCACATCTCTCTACAAATCAGCTGATCGCCTGGACCAAAACGGATGGAGCAATGAAAAATAAAGTTGCTCTAATCAAATCGGTTTCGTAGTAATAATTGCTCAGAATGGTCTCCCTAACAACCCCCTAAAATATGACTACACCCTTCTGTTACACCCCGTATTCAATTCTGAGATTGTGAAGTCATGTTCATCATGCTTCAACTGCAGACTTGTGTAGGTACCTACTTATAGATTTATTTGATCACCTTAGACACAAATGACACAAGATAGAGTAAAGAGCGATTTAATATTCCAGGGGCGGCTTACGCCATTTTGTTTCGCACTCACTTGATAGTTCCCGGGTCGAGATTGTAGATGGCGCTGTCTGCGGCGGACATGCGCCCGCGCAGTTTCCTCACGTTGTCGCTGTGGAAGTGCCACTCGCGCAGCGAGAAGAAGACGAGGACTTTGTGGGCAGCTGTCAGCTTCTGGCTTGCTTTTATCAGGCTGATTCTGGGGGAAAGGTTAGAAAAATTGGACGGTTAGTTAGGAAGTTGAAGTTTTCTCAGGTTGTGTATATCTGTTGCCGCTACAAATACTGAAATAAGGGTGCTTAGAATTTAATAGTTATACAGGGTGTAGTCATATTTTAGGGGGTTGTTAGGGAGACCATTCTGAGTAAATTTTACTATGAAACCGATTTCATCAGAGCAACTTTATTTTTCATTGCTCCATACGGTTTGGTCCGGGCGGTCAGCTGATTTGTATAGAGAAGTGAAAATTAAAGCTGATCAAATCGGTTTCATAGTGTAAGTTGCTCAGAATTATGTACCTAACAACCACCTAAAATATGACTACACCTTTCTGTTACACCCTGTATAATATGACTACACCTTTCTGTTACATCCTGTAGAATGTAATAAGTCAATTTCGATAAAGCGCCTGACATTTTTTTGATTGTAAAATTACGAGATGAAGATTGAAATATTTACGTATGTAATACTTATCTGTCAGGTACTTGTTTCTTGTACTTACAACGATAGTGCAGAACCCTTCGTGTGAGAGTCCGACTCGCACTTGGCTGATTATTAAGATGTCTATCTTTCTCTGTCATAACATGCTTAATTTTCTATTCATTTATGTATTATTTGATTCGTATTGTTATGTTATATGTATTTATGTACTTATTAGTAAGTAGTCTATTAATATATATTTATCGTTGTGCACATAATATGTAGGTCTACCTTTTAATAAATTATCCTCTCCATCCTAGGTTTGCTGGAAGAGATCTCTTTTAGAGATAAGCTCGCCTTTGTACATGTTTATATAATATTTATCGTTGTGCACATAATATGTAGGTCTACCTTTTAATAAATTATCCTATCCATCCTAGGTTTGCTGGAAGATATCTCTTTTAGAGATAAGCTCGCCTTTGTACATGTTTTTTTTCCAATATTAAGTGTCTGTAATACGTTTTTTTTTCTGTGCAATAAAGTATGTGAAAACTATCTTACTTATTCTTGATCCCCAATAGTTGGGTGACGTACTCCACGGCGTATAGAGGCACCGTCTGTAGCAGCACCTCCCTTATTTTGTACAGGAACCTGCAATTAGAGCGATAAAATAAATAATCCACCAAAATGACTAGACGTAGGTGCAAATAGTGCCTCTACTACCCTGTGCCCCGCCGCACGTGCAAATAGTGCCTCTACTACCCTATCTGTTGTCGCAACAAGAACAAGTACTGAAATACGAGAGATGTTTAAAATTTAAGGGAGTCCCCATCCCCATACAAGAGACGTGTTTTGATACACCCACGCATTTCAATATGATGGTATATTTCGCGTCAACCTACATCGCAGAGGTAGCGCAGCGGTAATCTCATTCCGTAGGTCATGAGTTCAAATCCTCGTAAGGACATAATCTTTTTTATTTTTGTTTTTGTTTTGTTTTGAGTGCCTATGTTTTGTTGTACGATGGTACCCTTCGTGTGCTATTCCGACCCGCACTTGACCGATTTATTTACTTTCTCTCTAAAATTATGTTGGTTTCAAACTCTGAAATGGCTCTGAAGCCCAGTAAAAAATAAAAGTGTCGGTCATCGAATGGTTATAACGGCTCGCGAGGTTAACTTTTCGCACAAAAGTATCAGTTGATAAATTCAAATTCAAAATTATTTCTTCTTCTCCTTTGTCGGTCCCTCAATGCTGAGGATCGTGACCGCATGCATGCAAGTGCAAATTATTTATTCATGCTGAAATATTACTTGAAGGTACAATAAGTTTAGCATTTAATTATCACAAATATACCATTATAGAACTTGAAGATGCTAGTAGGTAGGTACTTACTGGCTATCGCAACTCCTGCCGAAGGGATACCACATGACGTTGTCGAGCGGCTGGTCGATGATATTACGCATCAAACACTTCTCGAAGTCGCCCCATGTTGTGGGGTTGTCGTAAGTGGTGCAGTTGTAGACGCGGGGCTGGCTGGATCTGAACATAATCATAATTCATAATTTCTTTATACGAAAAAATACACGGACAAAAATACATAGTAAGAGAGTATCAAGGCGAGCTTATCTTTAGTACTTAAGGGTTCTTCGACTTTAGCCATGGGAAATTACCGGGGCGGCTGACACCGCAATATGAGTTCTTACACAGTTCTCGTTACTCGTCATAGGATTTTTTTTCGGGGGCGGTTCACGCCGCCCTATGAGTTCTTGTGGGGTTATCATTACTCGACTTGCTAACCATGGTACATTTTCTAGATAAAAATGCTATTTCCGTTCATTAAACATTTTTATCATCTATCTGAAATGCGAGGGGGCGCCACGCCACTACCAAGTTTTTGCCCCGGTTCGAAAATCCGTAGATCCGGGGCTGAAACTGAACATATGAGTACAGATATATCGTGATGTGTATTTTGTAGTTACCTGTGGGTAGCCACGTCCCAAGCGCATGCTATCATGGTATCTATAGCGATGTCCACCGGTAACAGGTCAGCCCTGGCCCCTGATGATACTCGGAAAGTGTGGAGAAGACCCTAAAACAGGCAAAAGTACACCATGAAATACTCTTTCTCATGCAAACACATAATATTAGACCAGGGATGCTAAAATGCTCATACGGTCGACCGCGAAAGCTTTTCGAGTCCATCGCCAGCAAAAATACATATACCTATTTGAATACTCAGACACATGTGAAATTTCGGGGCGGCTCTCTCCGCCCCTATGAATTCTTATGGGATTCTCTTTTCTCGCCTCGTGAGTTCATATAGGCCTTGACTTGCTAGCCATAGAAAAATTCCGGGTCGGCTTACGCCGCCCTTTGTGGTTTGTAAGGTTTTCGTTACTCAACTTGCTGGCCATGGGAAGTTTCGGGTTGTTTACTTGTGATTTTAACCCTAGCTCCGTCTGAATCTAGTCTTACTGCATAATGATGATGATGAGTGATAGTAACTGACCTTGCCGAGCCCGACGACGACTCCCGACGGACCGTTGAGGTTCTCGATCCAACCTGGCATGGGGTGCCGCAGCGAGGATATCACTAAACAATGGATTACTTACGTGAAAATTACATTAACCTGGATAGCAATTAAAAAAATATAGAGAATCATTGCAGGGAAGTTTAAAGCCAGTAGTTTATAACCATTAGGTATACAGAAATCCGCATACTTATATCCTTAGATCCGAAGAGAGCTCGACCTTAACCCATCTGTTACTGCGATGAATGAAACTTGCCTTTGTACATTATTTCTCTGTATCTTTTTGTGTTTTGGCTTTAATGTGCAATAAATATATCGCACCTCCGTTCAAATAGTGTCACAACTCAAAAAAGCTAATTGTTGAGAAAAACGCATTTGAAATTTACACTTTCGTTTTTTTTTACTTTTCTGCTCATAATACGGAAACTAAAAAAAATACTTTGATATGTTCTATAGAAATTTCCTTTGAAATATAAAGCTCTATAAAATGGAATATTAAATTATCTGAAATCATGAAAAAATAATCCTGAAATTTTGAGTTATGACACTATATTGATAATAAAACCAAAAAAGATAGCAATTTATTTTTAATTTAAGTGTATTTTTAGTCATATGAATGCACTAAGATAAACATTCTGAACAATAAAACATAAAAATATTAAAAATGTTATCAAAACTAAACAGACAATTCTTGTATTTATTTATCTTTCATAAAAATCACAAAACTTATCCAAAACTTCTCTGAAAGTAATAATTCTCAAAACTGTTTCATAGCAATACTTTTTCTCTCCTCTTGAACAGTCATATTTTCTATAATCAACAATACGTACAAAACAGACAATTCTAAGAGTTTAGTGTATACTTTTATAGAAATTTTGAATAAGTTTTGTGGACTTAGTGTAAAATATAATTATAAGAATTTCTTATTCTTAAAATCCACTAAATAAGTATAAGAATTTCGCACGACTGACGAAGACTGCACGTAGTTCTCTTGGAGTTGCCAGACTGACTGCACGTGGTTCTTGTGGAGTTGACGGACTGACTGCATGTGGTTCTTGTGGAGTTGATGGACTGACTGCACTTGAATCTTGTAGGATTGATGGACTGACTGCTCGTGGTTCTTGTGGACTTGCTGGACTGACTGCATCATGTGGTTCTTGTGGAGTTGCCGGACGGGCTGCACCACGTGTTTCTTGTGGAGTTGACGGACTGACTTCATGTTTTGAGCCCTGTGATGATGATGATGTAGAAGAGGTGGAGCTGGAACTGGACGACGAAGAACTCGAAGAACTCGATGATGACTGACGACGAGGAAACACTGGAACTATCTTACGCTTTTTATTAGCATTTTGATAATTGGGATCTCTAGAAGAATCATCAGTTTTCTCATTAGCACTTGAGCAATCGTCGGACTCGTCGGTGGAGCTTTCGTTGTTATTTTCGAAATTTTCCTTCTGATTCATCTCCAACATAGCCAATATTTTGCTTGCTCGGAACATTGTGGGTATTTGTATATTGATAGCACCACCACCTAGAAAAAACATATTAGGTTATAATACAAATGAAATACGTTTAAAAAAGTGGCCAAGTCCCGCGGTAGCAAATAATTATATGACTGGGTGTTTGTGTTGTAACTTTGTTTTTCATAGTGTTTGTATGAATGACAAAGTTATCTTTGCAGTTATAATAATTGCTTTTTATCTTAAAAACTACTTATTTAATTTTGTTCAAACCAATTTTGTTGAAAATTTGTATTGAGATACAAAGTATATAATTTGTTTAGATTTTTCACTCTCTTACTTTAGAAATTAGAGGGGTTATATATAGACACAAAACAGTTTACATGAGAATATACATAGATTTTCTACTAAACTTAATCACGTACTCTGTCATAACTAACCTCAAAACAGTTTATTTGAGAAAACGAAGAGATATCATGCTAAACTTTATCACATATACTGTCATAAATCAACTTCATACGATATATTGAGAAAGAAAATTTAATGTAGTACTTACTTTGATCGCATATATTGTCACCACTCGAGAAATAACACTTTATATACTCAATGACTACACGACCGCCATGCACAAGCTGACACGTGACACTGTTCATGTTTTGGAAGCAACAACTTTCGGTTATCATTATAACGACACTAATGCCATCTAGCGTCAAATTATAAAGCTATAAATATGCCACTGATTGAGATAACATTTTGATGTTTGGCAAACTTAATGATAGAATAAAAGTGTTTTTTTATTTTTTTGAGTTGTGACACTATTTGAACGGAGGTGCGATATATGAAACTTGGTTTTTATCATAGCCTTGCCAGGATTTTGCTAGGCAACCCACTCGCGATGTAGGTATTTTCTAGCATTTTTTTTTTATAAAAACCAAGTTTCATCGCAGTAACAGGTGAGTGAAGGTCGAGCTCTCTTCGGATCTTAGACCATTATATGAGACACAGAACGTTTCAAAATTATGATCACATTAACACCCCTCCATTGTCGTCGGGGGAACAAAACCAGTAGGTGGTGGGTTTGAAGACGCAGTAGGTATATGTAGTATATTTTAGTGTAGAGCGAGGATGGTGTAGTTCCGTTGTCCCCACTGCCTCTGTCCTCGCAGAATGGGGACAATGAAATTGTCATAAAATAATTAACTTTTAGTCCCGTTGTCCCCATCGCCTCTGTCCTCGCTGAATGGGGACAACGGAACTACATCGCCAGGATGCATGCTCACCGATGGTAGGTCTGAAGATGGCGACGGGATACTTCGGCTGGTGCTGCATCACGGCGTGCTCCGCCAACGCCTTTGTGAACGTGTAGGTGTTGGGCTTGTCCCCTAACAGTCTGCAAGTGTAAGTGTATCAGGAACAATTACGCATTTAAAAAGCATTCTAGAACTCGAGTTCATGATCGATCACCAGGAAATGAGTGTTGACACGATATATGGAACGATACTACCGAGGAGCATAATGAGCATGTGAGATTCGAATCCGTTTCCTCTCGGTAGTTCAGAATTTTAATGATCATTGACAAGGACAGGGACGGGGCAACTTACTCCGGAGTGATCTTTGCCCTCTCGTCTTCCGGCACATTGTCTACGATGGCTTCGAGCTGGTCACTCGTCATGCGCGGTGTATACACTCTCTCCTCCACTTCTGATAGCTCAGCCATGCTGTAAGCTGTCGATACGTAAACTAACGCCTGGAATAAGCAACGATTATCATGTCAGAGTATTAGCCTGTCAGGGAACCCACTGTTGAGATGGGTCGTCTCGTACACGCCTTTCAACTAAGCCCTTTACCCGCATCTATTATTTTCCTGCTATCCCCGTTTTGGACCCAAACCATTAAAAAAAGGGTGGGCGGTGAAGCAGGCGCGAAATATCGAACATATGAAACCGCCGCTTGCGTCCGTGCTGGAGTAACTAGCCGGGTGTGGCTAAAGTGCCGCCGCGCCCGCCTTAGACCCAAGTCACCGCGCATTTTATTATTATTATTTATTTATATAAAAACTACTACATAGAGTGCCAAAAAACCATTTACGATTTGTCTAGACACTGGACAAGGTACTTTACTTTGGACAAGACCTGCACTTTAGTTTGTTTTAATGCGAATGACACATACCTCAATCCCCGGTAAATGATCGCAGATGCGCAACAATCTGGTGATGGAGCGCAGGTTCTGATCCACCGCCTTCCTGATCTCCTCGTCGAACTTGAGGGTCGCAGCCACGTGGAACACCACCGAGACCTGTGAAGAGACGTTGCTTTATCATCGTCATACTCAACTCGCATCAACCCACTACTGGGCAAAGGACTCTTCTCTATAGCGCTAATAGCCACGATCCTGCCTGCGACAATTGTTTCATATTCATATTCATTTAATAATTGCTTGCATGTGGTATATGTACAAAGATTTTAAAATGTAGCATAAGTTCCAAAACTTGCAACATTATAAGACATCTATTGAGACTAGACGGCGCGGCGGCTTACAAGAGCTCCAGTCGATACGCTTAGAAGTATGCCAAAACTGGTCAGGGTAGGGATGGGGCAATTTTCTAATGATGGTCTCACCGAGATCTGTGAGGGAGGAGACGCTGCTTCATCATCTTACATTGTCACTCTCAGCTGTCATCAAATTCACCCACTGCTGGGCAAAGGCCACTTCTCTATAGCGCTAATCGCCACAATCCTGCGACAACCATATCTATTGATATCGTCGGACCATCGAGCAGGGTGAGTTGCGTACAGGTATGGCATGGCAATAACTATAGCGAGGGCGTGCAATTCCGGTTAACTTGTAAAGTTGTAAGGGCGCGGCGCGACTCGGCGCCCCATCGACAAGTCAAAACCGGCTTTTCACGCCTCGCCACACCTCGGACACTCCATAGAACGCTCGTAAAATAATCACCCATTACTACTACATAACCAAATGATGTTTGTATACGTGCAAATATGTGCGTAAACTTTGCTAGGGCTGGTGGCGCGGCAAATGCAGCGATATTAAGTATACGCATCGTCAGACGTTCAGCCCTGTCTATTGATGCTCTAACCAATCTTTTGTCGCCAGGGGTGGGGTGCGGTAATCTGAATCAGCGCGGGGAAGGGAGTGGCCGTTCTGTACGGAGTACTATTATCTCTTCCGTGGCCTCGCTTTAGCTATCTCCATGCCATTCCTGTACGAGACTCCTGGCCCCCAATTCCACAAACGGATGGCATGCCAGTTGCTATGGCGAAGACGCAGAAACCCGTTTTGTGCTTGATGACGACGCCGAGACGCCCCGCGCCGGCTACAAAAATAACCGGCCAAGTGCGAGTCGGATTCGCGCACGAAGGGTTCCATCTATAAAAAAACCGCAAAAAAAAATGTATGGGAGCCCCCCCTAAATATTAATTTAATTTTAATTTAATTATTTATTTTTTAAGTAAATAATATACTCAATATATTGTGAACATTTTAAGCGTCTACCTGCTACCATTATCAATATCGAGCAAAAATGAGCAAAAAAAATCACGTTTGTTGTATGGGAGCCCCCCTTAATATTAAATTTCTTTTGATTTTTAGTATTTTTTGTTATAGCGGCAACAGAAATAGTTACATCATCTGTGAAAATTTCAACTGTCTAGCTACCACGGTTCATGAGATACAGCCTGGTGACAGACAGACGGACGGACGGACGGACGGACTGACGCGCAAACAGCGAAGTTTCAGTAATAGGGTCCCGTTTGGCACCCTTCGGGTACAGAACCCTAAAAATGGTTTCTGCGCCCTTGCTATAGCAACTGGCATGCCATCCGTTTGTAGAATTGGGGGCCCAGTCCTGGAGTAGATACGAGTGCGGCCTACCTCCTGCATGTCTCGGAGCGCCGGCGCGCTCATGCCGAGGTCGGGCAGCGAGGTGTCTCCGCACACCGCGTGCAGCTTGTCCAGCTGGGCGGGGCTCGTGCGACGCAGCACCGAGAACACCTGCGAGGCAGGGGGGAAAGTTAGCAGGGCAGCTGGGAATAACGGCGGGGGAGGTGGGAATATTAACGGGGAGGCTGGGAATATTGGTGGTACGGGTGGGAATATTAACGGGGAGACTGGGAGTATTGGCAGGGCAGAAGGGTACAAACTGGTGGGGCAGCTGGGAATGAATCATAACAAAGTAGTACGTCAGTAAGATGGGAATTTTAACGGGGCAGTTGACCGTAGTTGGGTATATCAGCGGGGCAGATGGGAAAAATTTAGTAGGGACAGGTGGGAATAAAACTTTGCAAGGTAGTACGGCAGTAATATGAGGATGCTAGGGTGACAGTCGAGTATTTCAGCGGGGCAGAAAGGAAATTTTTAGTGGGGCAGCTGGGATTACTTGCAGAGCAGATGAGAATATTGGCGCGGTTGGTAATCAATCATAATGGGACCATTATAAAGTACACAGTCAAAAGCAGTGAAATTAGCTTGCCTTAGCGGGAGCTCTGCTGCGCCCCTATTTATCTGGGGGGGCGGGAGCTCCCCCGCCAAGTCAAGCAAACAAAGGCGCAACAGAACCTACCATATTTTACTGGAAGCCATTCATTGCATTTTCGACCCCATCTAACTTCGTGGTTGATAAAGTTGAGTGATATTTCTGGAAACAATTTGCCTAGGGTCGTCTAACCAAAGGTGCAGTCGAGTTCATTAATATATGAGCAAGCTAGGCTGAGAATATTATAGTACGGGTTCGATCAAAGGCTTCAAATATAAATGTACATGGTATGGTACATATTATCTGAGCAGGCTCATTAATAAAACATGTGTGAATCTGCTCAGATATTCATGTACCCTTCCATGTACATGTTTGAAGCCTTGGATTTGCTCATCGGCGATCCCCCGGCGTGCCAGCACGTGCCGTACGGCATCGTCTAGCACGCCGGCTGTCACGTTCAGCCCCTCGATTAATGAACTCGACTGTGTATAGACAGAAAGTTAACCTGTGAGTTCTTCAGGTCCCGCAGCCGTTTCTCCGGGTCCACGTCTCTCTTCTCCCTCATGAGGAGGTGGATCCGCGCGATGTCCGGACACGTCATCAGGAGACGCTCGATCAGCACCTGGTGGTGAATAGCATCGACAATGATCATGATCAGCTTCTGAGGGAATCCACTATTGAGTACTTAGTAGGCTTCCTAATGTACCTACATGGTTTGCAGGGGGTGATCATTGCGCTATCGAGATCATCTCCATGGTTGAAATATTATCTAGATTAGATACCGAATATATTCATCGAACACAAAAAATGCTATTCTCACGATACGTCTACTACTTACAACCAACCGATATATCTCGACCCTTTATTGATCGACTAGACATAAATATGAATCGAGATCGTTTTCAACTGAGATATGAGTATCGAAACCGATATCTCGATTATAGAAGATGATCTCGATAGCGCGATAATCGTGGGCCTACATCTCTTGTGTGTAAAAATTTGTGTGAAACCCTTCTCTTAAAAATAATAAACATGCAAGTACATAATAGCAAAATAAATATTTTGGGCTTAGGTCTAAAGTCTATAGTCAAAAAACTACTTATTATTGGGAATAAATACTGACGACATAGGTGACATCAGACTACAGAGACTAGAGCGTCATTGCTTTGATGTTCTAATTAAAAGATTAAATATTAAGTACCGAGTTGGACTCGCGCACCGAGGGTTCTAAAATCGCATTTTGTGTTTGTTTTTATAAAAAAACCATCTGTTCATCCGACAAACTTCAAGTAGGTACGTTGTGAGCGGTGACGGGATGGAAAATGATGAAAAAAATACTCTCTCACTCTCTCTAATAATAAATAAATACCCGGTGTCGCTCGCGAGGTCTACAGCTCACAGAGCCATTAGTTTTAAGGACGGAAGAGTTTTGACTGTCATATTTTTTCTTTTAATTGTGTTTTTAAACACCTTACTTACTTCGTGCTTTTCATGATCCTACGTCAACGGGAAGTACCATAATTGAAACAAAAAGTATACTTTAGAAAAAACCCACTTCCACAAACCCGATTTGATTAGATTGAGTTTCATACAAACTGTAACCCCTAATAATAGTACTGTTTTTAGCATTTCCTGCCAAGTTATAAGTGTTAATTAAATTATTACCTTTAAGTGCGAGCTTAGCAAAATGTAAACAGGTAAAAAATATTTGGCATTTTACTTGCCGGAAGAAAATGGCGTTACTACTTACGACGCGTTTGCCAGTAACTTTGATCTTGACCAACGTCATTCGCATTAAACATGTCGTGGCCATCTGTTATTTTTACGTCGTGAACCTAGTCGTAAGAACGGCTTTTGTCTTGTTTTTGATAGAGATTTCGGTATCTCAAAATCTATATTTCGACCAAAGACATGATCTCGCTAGCGCCAGAATTACCCCGCTGCGCTCTGGGGGGGCAATACTGGCGCTATCGAGATCATCTCCATAGGCAAGATGTTGGTTTAGAATAGAATAGTAGTTTATTTTGCCTTAAAAAAAAATAAAAAAAAATACAGTTACATAGTACATTAGGTTTTTGTAGGTACCTCCTATTTCCGTCAAAAACGACGTCAATTCATATTTATTTCGATCGAAATCGGGTCGAGATATCTCAGTTGATCGTAGTGCGGGTCGTGAGAATAGCTTTTTAGGGTTTCGTATCTCAGAAGGAGAAACCCTTATAGTTATAAGATCAATCGTGCGTCTGTCCGTCCGTCCGTCCGTCTGTCCGACCGTCCGTCCTTCCGTCCGTCACAGGCAATTTACACAGAACATATTAGACCGATGAAGTTGAAAATTGGTACACCTATCAATATCTGTAAACTAAAGATAGAGGTGCAATGTAAATATTATAGTTACAGACAGACGAAAGCAAAATCGAAATAGAGCCATTCGCTCGCTTCGCTCGCACTGTCAATAAGTACAGGATGTTCCACCAACCTTCCCCATGAAGCCTGTGGCTCCAGTGATGAAGACACATTTCCCGGCGTAGAAGGACGGAATCAGCGAAGCTGTCTGGTTCTTCGGTGATGGCGTGCAGGCAACCATGTCTAGTCTAGACCTGCACAAACACAAATAAAACATCAGTTGACGACCTCTGTGGCGTACCGGTTGTGCATCTGCCTACCATGCGAGAGGTCCCGGGTTCGAATCCCGGCTGGGGACAAAAAAAAATCTCCCAGGTCTTGGATGTTTGCATGTTTGTGATGTCGCTGTTTCTGGTTTCCACGACACAGGGTATCCTAGTGTGGGGCCAGAAGCAATGTATGTGCCTGTATGTAAATAAAAAAATTGGTTGCCTGTAAAGTCGGTATACGGGCGAAAGTTTTACGTGACAACGACTTTGAGTGGTAAAATAATTTTAATGTGAATATTCATTCGTATAGTAGGAAGAAGGATGAAATAATAGTAACAATTTAAAACATTTATTTATACAAAGAATTATATTTAAAACATTAATTTATACAAAGAATCTCCTTTCACTTTTTATGTCAATCGCCTTTCACTTTTTATGTCTGTCTCTCTCGCTCTTAGGCGGGCTAACCATGCCCGAGTGGAAGGGACGCGTGCCTCTCACTCGCTCTCATTGTGAGCGCATAACGTGAGCGGAGCGTAACGCAGTTTCTTGAAGTGTCACCCGGCAAACCAATTTATAAGACGTTGTCACGTCAAAAAATAAAAAAATAATAATAAAAAAAGCCCCCGACATGTTATTAATTTCTAAGAACCACCGCAAGTCTAACCATTTACAGAAAACCGCGTTAAAATTTGTCCACCTGTTTGCCCGCTAGGAAGCCACGAACAGACGCATGCCTCATACCTATCACTAGAATAGGTTTAACTGCATAGGTTTAAGTCGGAGAAGAAGAGAAATTATTTTAATTTCAAAATTTCAAATTTCATACAGACAAACATGCACGCACATAAACACGAGACGCTTTACGCTATGTAAAACCCCTCACTATTATTTGAGGCACAACATGGTCAATATGGTCATAGATTGATTAGGCTTCTAAGTCAAATCAAATCACCACTCCAGATAGACCAGAAGAGGTCTTTGTGAGTGGAAATAAAAACTGATTTAATTGTAATACTTAAGTGTTAAATAAACAAATAAAAAAGTCGATTTATCCAAAAGGGGGTCGAAAATATCCTGAAAGGGTTCGTCAAAAACCGGATGGCATGCCTATGCTTGACTTGGCGGGGGCACAGCCGGTCAATAGCGTGTAGTGCTAACTTTATTCTCGATTGCACAAGTTAAATGAAAACAGACAAAAAGATGGCGATTTAAGGCGAGCTTGTCTCTAACAAGAGATGTCTTCCGGCAAATCTAGGATGAACAAATTATTAGTACTTAGTCCTTCAAAGTCGGCAAAAAAAGATAAACAAATCTAACCTTTCGTAGTAGTTATCTGCAAAAACTATAACTTTTTCGTGAATTAATTAATGTTTTTCCAACAAATATAACGCGTTGACGGTCCAACCACTCAGGACTAAGTAATCATGCGACCACGTGGATTAGGTGTTACTAAAACAAACATAACAAAACAACTCACAAAATGTTTGAGCAATCTTAAAGACAAAAGTAGAAGAAGTACTAAATGCAAAAGTAAAGTTAAGACTGACGATAAGTTAAGACTCAATCGTGTGTGTATCGGCTTAAATTTAAATTCGATTCATAAACTCACTCCCTGATCGGAAGTTGGTTTTCTAGTAGAGATCTCTTATTTGAGATCTTTTTTTGGAGATAAGCTAGCCTTTGTGTATTTTATGTGCCTGTTTTTTCTCTCAAACTGTTGTGTGCCATAAAGAAATTATGAATTGTATTGTATTGTATTTATTTATTCATAAATTATTATTTTACATGTCATTTTGTATTTAAATATGTGTACTTATTTAAAAGTGCTTAAGTAAATTGTATATTACAAACTATAATTTACCTATGTATGTATCATGTGAATAGATTCTAAACACATTTTAATTTGATTAATTTCATGTTATTAAGGTATTTAATAAATTTCATAGTAATATTATGAACTTAATCGGTACTCTCTCATAAGGACATAGTCCGAATAAACTTATACAATAGAGAGCAACCACTTAAACCGATTTTAATCAGTTTCATTTAATTTTAATAAACCTATAGCTATGACCCATCGCAAGGAAGTCTCCTACCTTTACAGAAAAACGCATCTAAATCCATCCACTCGTAAGTCCAAACACACAGATAGACGGACGGACGCTTCAAACGTATAAAACTTTATTGTCGACGGAGCTATAAAATATATTTAGTTCGGAATCGAGGACAATCTCGTAAGTAGATATTTGCTTTAGTTAGGTAAACCCGGACAAGTGCGAGTCGGACTCGTACACGCAGGGTTCGTATATTTTCTTATATATTTATTGCACATATCAGAAAAAAAAGACAATACAGAAAAGGCATGAGCAAAGGCAAGCTTATCTCTAAAAAGAGATTTCTTCCAGCAAACCCAGGATGGACAGGATACATTTTAAAACTCAAAACGGGTAGGCCTATGTGCTAAAGTAAAAAATAAAATATAAATAAATTATATTACTAAACTACTGAATATACTAAATACCTAAGTACCTACATGAATACATATTAATCATATATACCTTAACATAAATAAACCTAATACATATTTAATACCTACTAACTTTATGAAAGAGAAAGATAATGCTCCTTTACACGATTTCTGAAAATGAAGAGAGATGGACTGTCCCTGATGGCGAAGCGCGTTCCAAAGACTTATTGCCCTCATACGGAACCCATGTTTGTATGCGACGGTATTGTGTTGTGGAGTGGAAAGAATGTCCTTCTCTATCTCGCAAGAAAATGTCAAAAACGTATACAAGCATGTTGTACAGTACACGTTGTACAGTACATGTTGTACAGTACATGTTGTACAGTACAGTCTTGCGACGATCTTTCGGCTGCAGTGATCCGATACTCGGATGCATATTTACCTAAAGTTTGTTTTTTAGCTGTAAAAGTTTGGAAGCGGCTTCTTAGTAAAAATCGTAAAAAATAAACCCGGGTAAAAGGTATCCCGGTGTTCATATTTGATCCCTGATGCAAATCTCTTGCTACACCCAATAGGGTAAAATTACTTTGATACCAATATTTTTTTGAAGTAAAACTTCTTGGGGCACGGGGGTAAAATTTATTTAACCTCTCAACTGTGGGTTATTCATATATTTGCTTTTCAATTGATACTAGCCGGGTGCTATCACGAGTGGCTAAGAAATGTAACGGAAATTGGAATCGGTGACGTCAGGGTCGGCTGAAGACTTTTAAAACCGCAACTATTTTCAATACGGTTTTTAACTAATCAGATAAGATAATAATACATTCGTACAATAAAGAATGTTAATTAGTGAGAGAAAAACCTGATGAAACGTTAACAAATAAAAATTATTTTAGGCATTCTTCCACGAGTTCTTGATTTCCGGTATGGCCAAGATGGCGCCGCCGCCGCCGCCGCCGCTGGCTGGGATAAACAAAACCAGTGACGTGACCAAAAACTACTTCGTTCAACCTCTTTGTTGGAACCGGAACTTATGTTTGACAGCTGTGCGATACGATCCATACAGTTTGTAAGAAAAGAGTTTCATCAATGTCACACGGGTCGATATGGATTTCTAAAACAAGCAAAGCAATGCATACATTTGAGCGAGACGGCTTAAAGACGTGACGTCAGATGGTATATAATCTGAGCGAGATGCAAATAGTAGTGACACTATTGAATGAGTTAAGTATATCACCACGAGCGCGACAAATTGTAGATAAGGAATGGTGGGAAATAAATGACATGACGTATTAAAAGTAAGTACAAGTATAAAATAATTTCAAATAATCGGACGTCTGAAACTTAAAAGTAACTTGAAGCAGAGATTGAATCTCAAAATTGGAAATTTAAATCTCTTTTAGTATAGGTAGGTATAGGTGTATAGTATAGGTACCACTTAATGATCTAGCTACAGAAGTTTTACTTCTAACACGTGTACGGTGCTACACGCGTATCTTTTTTTTTTATTATAACACCTTTATGACATGTAATTTATTGCAATAAATACTTGAATACTTGAAATATGTGTGTATGAAAGGGTACAAGAGGGAGTGTTTGAAAAAAAAAAACAAAAGAATTTGAAAAAAAAAAAAAAAATTCCTATCAGTTACTACCGTTTTAATCACTATCTATGACGATGATTTGGTCACTTAAATCGGGATTTTTCGATAGAAAATTGCATACCGTATTAGCCAACCCCTGAACTTTAGGTAAATATGCATCCGAACATCGCCGATCACTGCATGAGTGACGTTTACAGGGGGGCGCATTTTCTACGCAACTTAATGCAACGAACTGTCATCAACACGGACTTTGGGTTGGGTTTAGATTACGGACACCTGAATTTAGAGCGGGGGGTGGGGCAGAGGGGAAGGGGGGATAAAGGGGACTTTATTAGGGGGATTAAAATCAGAAGTTCCAAGTTCCAACGATGGATATTGGTACAATGATTTCAGTACAAAGGACAACAGACGTTGCAACTGTGGAAAACGGCGTCGGCCATTTTGGGCGCCAAATTATTTATTTTTTAAATTTTATGGTTTTGGTACTGGGAAAATTTTTCAAATGAAATAATTTATATCTTAAAAACTTATATTTTCACACTTAAAAAAGCTTATATCAGGGAGATGGGGGGGGACCACCCCCTCCCCCTCACCACTTCCCCCCCCTCAATTAGAAAAAATTCTAAGGATGAACGATTCCAAAACTACAGTTAGTTTTTTTCTATAGTTTAAAAAATATATAAGAAGGTTTTAAAAATTCATAACAAAAAACCCTGGTTTGCGACCACTGAAACTAGTGGGGTGAGGTCCCCTTGACCTACTCTCCCCCCCCTTTCCCACCAAAAAATCTGGTGTCCATAATCTAAACCTTTACCCCGACTTTTTAGTCCTTTTGGTCAATTGCGCGCGAAAGGTTCGTTGGGAGACGGGTACCTACGAGTACACACAATGTGTAGGGACTAACAAGGTGACTTTGTTCAGGCCGTTGAGAACACTTCGGTCAAACAATGTTATGTACGTGGTCATTGACCAGATATTAATTAGAGTTAATTAGATACAGCCCGCTGACCAACGGTTCGGGTTCACAATTACAGAACCCTAAAAACCCTAGGCAAAAATGTACGTGCAAACGTGTAGGGACAAACAATATGACTTTTGTTCATGGTCATTGTGAACTTCGCGCCAAGATTCTATAGCTCACAGCGAGCTGTACCTCTCTCTCTCCACCTTCATCCACGCGTGAAAGACAGGTCACGACCAAAGAATCTTGTCGCGGTATGCAGGCAAGTTTTAAATTTTGATACATTTGCACTAACACTTAAAGCATGGTCGGAGACAATATTGACATAGCGCATGTCTAGTGGTTTTAGAAGCTTGTGTATTATCCAGAGAGCACTTATCCAGTGGAGAGCGCATAGATACATTTTCCTTTGAAACACAACTCACCAATTTACGGGCGGCGGGGGACGAGCTAAGAGAGCTGTGATTGGTCAGCCGCCGCGAAACTGTGGCGGCCCGTCATCGTACATAGGTTGCGTATGCGAACGTTTGTTGGATACAACAAACGTTTTGCGAGACGCATTCCCCCGCAGGCGCAGTCAATTGGATATAGTCTCTGATCATACCATCTGTACATAGATCCGGTATCGATCGACTGACCATCTAGCTTGCCAAGAGGCCTTTACCCGGATACGAATGAAATTGAGCCGTACTCCACTGCGCTGGCTCAGTGCGGGGGTGGTTCTACCAATAGGTACTATACAATACTACTACCAAGTAGCACAGGGTGCTCGCTCATCCCATACAAATAAGAATTAGTAATCCTTCGTAAAAAAGAGATGGCGTGAGGAGTACGATTTGTACTTTGAACGCCATGGTTTCAGTTAAGCATACTTCTAGGTAGAGCTAATAGCGCCATCTCGTGGTATTTGCAATTTTTCGATGGTGCGCTACACCAAGCGATAATAGCCTCGAACTAAAGAAGCTTCCGTAGCATCTCAGTTTACGCCAGTGTCATATTTTCAACCGACTTCAAAAAAAGGAGGAGGTTCTCAATTCGACCCGTATGTTTTTTTTTTTTTTGTTTTTTCTATGTTTGTTACGCGATAACTCCGCCAATTATGAACCGATTTGAACAAATCTTTTTTCGGCGTATAGGTAATACCTCAAGGGTGGTCGCATTGACACCAGGTCAGGATCTGATGATGGGATCCTGGAGAAATCGAGAGAACTCTTCAAATATTATAGGCAGACCTATAGTGATTTTTGTGTTTTTCATAATAGCTCGTGCAACTGCACATAGCATAATATTGTGATGCGGAACTGCTGATGAAGACCACATATGGCCACCAGAACTGCTCAATACTAGGTACAAATACAATGCGTGGCTGACGGGCAGGCAACGCATAGCCTAAACCGGTGGACCTAGAGCCATGAAACTTTGTACAGGGGTTCCTTAGTCGCGTGGGGTAGCACTGATATAGGATTTGACAAAATTAATTCCCCAAGGGGGCGGGGGGGGATAAGGGGTTACAGTTAGTATTAAACTCAATCTAATCAAATAGGGTTTGTGGAAGTCGGTTTTTTCTAAAGTTTACTTTTTGTTTCAATTATTGTTATGTTCTAGGTGGTCTATCTGTATTAGTATAATATTATAGTATCTGTGCAAGTAGCTGGGTGGGACCTACAGCATAACATGTCATCCGAAACACGGAACATTGGTACCTACATGACTACATGGTCATCCGAAACACGGAACATTGGTACCTAGTACATGACTACATGGTCAGCACAAACACGGAACATTGGTACCTACATGACTACATACCTACATGATTAAAAAATTTACCAATGGAAATTCAAACGTATCGATATAGAAATACGACATAAATTGCTATGGTTTGAAATAATGCCGAAGCATCCCGAAGCATTCCGCGGATACGTTTGAATGTCCAAATCCCTTGCCATGCCGTCCCAGTGTGCGTAGGCCATCATTCGCAGCGTTCGTCGTCGTTTATGGCTGTAGCACACCTCCGCTGCGAAACTGAAAGGTCGAAACCGCAATAGTTTCGCTGTGAGTTGTGAGTTCTTTGGCGGCGAAACAGTAGCGAAATTCCCTGCTCTAACGTACAAAACTGACTATGATGTTGTCTCTTTCTAACATGATTTCGCTCATTAGCTCAGGCGCCGTCTACATCTCCGCTAATATAGTTTCGCGTAAGTGAAGTACTGTTGCACTGCGGAACTCGCGCAGCGGTGTCGCAGTTGTTGTTTCGCAGCGGAGGTGTGCTAAAGGCATCAGCCACTCACTACCTATTTTAAGGCTCTTCGTCTTTACGATTCAACATAATGGGCACAATTCTATCAGACGCATTGAATGGCAACTACAATATGTACAACAGTTCAACTATTGCTTTATTATTTCTTTCAGGCGCCATCAGTGTTTCTTTCGATCTTCTTTTGGGCGTCTCTTTCATTATTATCTTTTCCAAGTATAGGTACCTACTATTATTGTTATTTAAGATGCACAAGTACCTTGAAGCTGATGCGTGCATATCAGTTCACATTTCACTGCACTTGTTTTACAAAATTGTCAAGTCTAATTTTTTAAACCTCTTCACTGATGGTGCCATATTAACAGTTTCTGGAAGTCTGTTCCACTCGCGGACCAATCGGTTTGACAGAAGGTGCTTGCGTGGGTTACTTGTAAACGAGAGACCTTGGAGTTTCAGCTACTTTTAAGCCCTTATTGCCTCAGTGGTCTAGTGGGTTTTACGCAATGAGGTGCCAGTTCGAATCCCGGTGCGAACCATCGTCGGATGACAACGTAGGTAAAGCTGGTAGGTACACCCCCCCCCCCCCCCCGCTGCTATCATACTACATAGGTACTTACTATGTATTTTAGTATACATATACTGTAGATAGGTATGTATATGTAGTACCTAGTTGTAAATAAAACCCCACCAACCCGCACTGAGCCAGTGCGTGGTAAAGTACATAGGTACCTTACTCGCTCACTTGTATCCGGGTAAAGGCCTGTGCCCCTCGATGAGGACGTCAATGGGCTACATTTACCATTACTTATACGCCCTATAAGATTGTGGGGCTACACTTCCTTTGGCTGCCCTAGTGACCTGATTCAAAAAAATGTATAATTATAATTACACAGCCTATGATATTTATGTAAATATTGCTCTGCACTTGTCTGCAGGCGCTACTACATTACAATAGCACATCTCCTAGTTTCTTTTGCTAGTTCAACCTGTGTGATTGTGTTGTGTAGGTTCTGTGGGCCCGTGGGGCCAGTCGATGCCCCAGTGGCCCAATTCGGAGACTGCACCGCGCATGTGCAGAGCTCGTGAATGGGGGCAGACAGGGCGACCTACTACGTACGATACGTTCTGGGGTTGGTGTGGCAACGCTGTTGAGTTTGTCCAGATGGAGGTGAAACTCAATATACCTGATTAAACTCATAACTCATAATTTCTTTATTGCACACAAAAAGTTACATAGGACAGTAAAAAACATAGAAAACGTGTACAAAGGCGAGCTTATCTCTAATAAGAGATCTCTTCCAGCAAACCAAATAGGGATGAGACAGGTGGATTGCTGAGCAGGAGTAGACCCATGTGTACAATACATATAATTATTACTTACAAATCAATAGACTACATAAACTAGTGCATACTTATATAAATAAATATGAAATATATTTATATAATATACATAAACTAATAAATACTATACATACATATTACCTATAATTCTATAAAGACAGGTAATGCTTCTTCACACGACTTTTAAAAATACTGAGAGTAGGACTGTTTTTGTTACGTTTGGGCATTGATTGTGTTTTGTTGAATGTTGTGATGTTACATTGAATTGAATAATAAGGGCATTGTGTGAAAGAACAGGTAACTTTATTTTTCTTTTTACCAACTAATGTCGTTGTCGGTCGTAGTATAGTGACGTAACTAGGTACTACTACTCATGCTTTGGTTTGGTAACTACCTAGTAGGTAGAATTACCAAACCAAAGCATGAACCGCAATTATATAGGATGTAACAGAAAGGGAAAGAAAGTAAAGCGTTTACAGGGTGTAACAGAAAGGGTTGTTAGGAACATCATTCTGAACAACTTTCACTATGATGTCCCTAACAATCCTCTTTCGGCTTGTACACCCCTTTCTGTTACCTGCACCCTGTATTCTGTATAATAAGCTTTACTTTTTTTTACCCAAACAAATCATAGAAAGTAGTTATAACTGAGGAAATAGGTAAACTTGTTTTGTAAATCGACCTTTTTGATTCGTTTATTTTGTTTTCCCGTATATTGTGGCAAAAACACTTTTTGACCGATATCTAGCATTTTGTTCAACACTCTTTTGCGTGAATGGTTTTTAGTCGGGTCGATTTCATCACACGAACGAATGAGATTCGTCTCACACAAATGAGATCTCATTCGTGTGACTTGAAATCGACATTGGCATCGCCATCGTCGCCCTCAGACTAATTCCTCCGAGCCATTCGCCACTGACGAAAAAAGAATAGAAGGGAGATATAGGCAAAGTCACCCGTAAATACTGGCAACACCAAGATTTGTTTTTCAAAAGAAAAATGGCCACCGCACGTAATGTCAAAACTGCAACTTACGATCTGCGTTCACAAAAATCGAGCTAAATCATCAAAATAAACGCAAATCGCTGCAATTCTGTGCTCGTGACAGGCTGCAGTGATCGTGAATTCGTGATACGTGTGTGTGTGTTAAAATTAAAGGCTAAATCTTCATGGTGGACAAATAATTCGGCACGATAACATCGCTACATGTTTTCATGCACAGTAAGCCCTTTATTGCTCTATCCGTGACCTATTCCTTTATCTATAAGATATGCCAGACTCGTTAACAATATCTAGTATCGTTCCAGTACTGATTTATCAACCCAATATTGCTGTAAAACCGTTGTTAGGCATGCAAAAACCAGTCACTTTGGACTCGTCATAGTTTTCCAAAATTCTCGTATTTTTGTCCAAAACAAAGGTTTTTTTCAGTACGACTAAACAAATAAATCCAGTAGCAATGCGACTGCTGCAGAAACAGTTACTAATCGCTGCCCATCTTCGTGTGGTATCATAATACGCATATGTCAGAACTGTAAATAGAATAACATTGGGAAGGAAATTTTGCGCGAAAATGAGTCCTAATGACACTCATCTATATTCTACTGGATTGCACAAAGTAACTTATCAGATAGACTGTCCTTTGTGCCAAGATAATTAATTAATTAGTTATTTATAAATTCTAAAATGTACTAAAAACACATTTTCACTTTTTTGTTGTATGGGGTGGCCCATGCAGTCATGTCTTTAAGTAGGTAATTTAAGAGATTGTCATTCTCCCGGCTGAAAAGGAAAAAAAATACTTGAATTGGCTAAAGATTTCCTCTAAGCTAGAGCTAGGATGGCCGAATCAGATGAGCAGGCAGGAATATACACAAAGCTCCGCTCATGTGGAACAGTTGCCGGCTTTTATCTTGTATCTTGTATCTTCTGTAAGAGGGCTGAAGTGCCTGCACGTGGCCCACAATCAATTTTTTTTTTCAACCCCCTTAAAAGGATTAGAATAGAAAGGTTCCTCACAATGTCCTCCATCACCAGACGTCAATAAATGACGATGTGATGCCCTTCATATGTGACGCAAATCATACAAATATGCTTACATCAACTTAATAATAAAATCACTGTGTGAGATAATATGCAGTCTCATTCATTAACAAGGAAGTGATTATTACATGGGCTAAAGACAATATTGCTGATGCATTTGATTATTCTCTCTCTCCATCCATCCATTCATCATTTGAACTTGCAATAGTTAGGTGCATCCAAATTAGTTGGGCATTGTATTTGGTACTTTGCTATCCGTCTGTCTGTCTCTCTTGTCAGTATACTAAGCTAACGTCTATCTTGCACATGTTAGCTTACTGTGTACGCCTCAGGTTGTTTGTATAATCCTGAGTGTAGCGACCTTAGCCATTGTTGCTTACTACTCAGTATACCTTCCCCTATAAGTAATCACGAGTGTAGCGATCGATTCAAGCACGTTACCCTAATCAACGTTGCTTAATACTGGGGAATCTTCCCCTATAAGTAATCACGAGTGTAGCGATCGATTCAAGCACCCCCTCCCCCGCAGATGTGAGTGGCCGATGTGCTCGCTGGCGTGCGGCTGCGCGTGCGGCGCGCTGCTCGCGCTCGCGTTCGTGCTCGCGTTCGCGCTCGCTCGCGGCTGCCGGCGGCGTAGTCCTGCTCTCGCGGTGAAGACACGGCTCGCGGAGGTAACCACATGAACATCATGGTCATCCTACATCTACCAACCCTCTGGTCGAAAGTTGTATTCCAGTATTGAATATCACAATTTCTTTTCATGTTTACCCCTTTACGGATGTTCAACGTTGATGGATGAACATCGTTTGGAAACCTTCATTACTCCACAGCTGGGTACCGGGCAAGCCCCGTGTTACCTAATGAATAACTGGTTAAAAGCCACTTTAAGGCGTCTCTTTCGCACGCATTCTACACTTGGGGGGTTCTAGGGTTCCGTACCCGAAGGGTGCCAAACGGGACCCTTCGGGTACGGAAACGGTCGGTCTGTCTGTCTGTCTGTCTGTCTGTCTGTCTGTCTGTCTGTCTGTCTGTCTGTCTGTCTGTCTGGATGTCTGTCTGTCCGTCCGTCCGTCCGTCCGTCCGTCCGTCCGTCCGTCCGTCCGTCCGCCTGTCTGTCTGTCTGTCTGTCTGTCTAGATTCGAACCCGGGACCTCTCGCATAGGCAGAGGTCTCGAATCGCAACGCTACAGAGGTCGTCCAAGATGTAATATCACTGTATTATCAATGTCTCTTACTGCATTAACCTGTAATCGATGGAACCCTATAATTGGCTTTATCTCGTAAGTCTTTATATTAACATTTTTTGTAAAGATAAATGCTGATGGCTTCCTGAATAAATAAATAAATAAATAAAAATAAATTATTCCTCAGGATCATTTTACCACATTTTCGTAGTTTTCATTGACATTCTACCTCTCCCCGCGCAGGTACTGATACCCCTCGGCCCGCGCGCCCGCGCCGCCCCCGCGCCCCTCGCACAAACCGCAGTGGCCTTTGTGAGGCCCCCGCCGCGTCGTGAGAGCTGCTCCCTGCTGGGCGCGCCGCCGCCGCCGCCGCCGCCGCCCGCGCCCTCTCACACTTACAAGGTGACGCCAACAGTCCCGAGTCAGCAGCCAATACGGAAGCTTCTAGTCTACCAGCTCGTCCAACCGCTTCAACCTACCCACATCAAGATACATCCAAAAAAAGTTTCCGAAAAAAACGATAGTTTTACTATAGAAAGTTTTTATCTTAGTTGAAACAAAAAGTAAAACTAAAAAAAAAACGACTTCCACAAATCCTATTTGATTAGAAACCAATGTCAAGTGCTTTTTGAGTTTAATACAAACTGTAACCCCCTATTCCCCCGTTGGGGAATGAATTTCGTCAAATCTCATATTAGTGCTACCCCACGCTACATAAGGAACCCCTGTACAAAGTTTCATGGCTCTAGGTCCACTGGTTTAGGCTATGTGTTGCCCGCCAGCCACGCATAGTAGATTGTATTTGTACTGGTGGCCATGTGTGTCTTCATCATTAGTTCCGCATCACAATAAATCTTATTTAGATTGATATGAGCGAGTTGCATCCTGCCTAGAAACCAGAAATCCTCCTCCACTTTTTGCCAATCACCTCATTCAGTGTCGTGGATCAAAAGGCTTTCACAATTTACCACAGGTCTTTTTCCTTTCCAGGGCGTCCCAAAACTGCCCCTTCCCGAACACTGGCTGAACAAGCCCTTCAGCAAGTACTCGACCGACATCCCTCGGCCCTTAGCCGCGTCCAACCTCAAACCGGAACCGGAAGTGAAGGCCAAACAGTTCAGCGTCACCAGATCACCCTCCCTGGAGAACGATAAGTCGCCCTTTGTAGTCAAGGGCGAGGTTTTCATGTTCAATACAGGCAAAGATATGAGCGAGGATATGCCAAGAGATGAGGACGGAGGTTCCAACCTGAGGAGGTACCAATCTGTCAGCACAAGACTCAACATGTGCAGTGAAACCTTTGATGAGAAGCAGAACTCTCCGAAAGAGTGTAGCAGTTCAAAGGAGAATACTAGCGTTTCTAAATTTGATTTTTCACCGAAATTGCTGGCGGACAGTTTGACGTCGCCGAGGTATTTCACGCCGCCGGAAACGGTGTCTCCGGCGTTTTTCGCCGAACCGTCGCCGCGTTCGGTGTATTACGACACGGTTCGGTCACCGAAGTTCTTCGCCGAAACGCCCCGGCCTGATGATGTGATTTCTCCTTTGGCGTCGCCTCGGACGTTGCTGGATCATCAGAACAGGAATAATGGTGAGAAACCTGGCTCACCGAGAGTGCTTAGTGCGAAACCGAAGAGTCCGAAAGTTTATAGTTATAATAAAGAGAATTATTTCACCTTCGATAATGTGCATGTTGTCGAGGAAAATGATAGTCGGCTGTCTCCAAGACCAAGAAGGTATTTAGGGAGGAATTCAATAGAAAAAGAACGTTTCACACCACCGGCCGATAAAGAAATACGAAAGTACAAACGACATCACAGCTGCGATACGAGTTATAAGAACATCGAAATCAATGTACCGAAGACCGAAAACAATAACGTCGAAACCGAAACAGTTCACAAAGAAATCGACGTAGTCGACTGTTGCGCGAAAATGGAAGCTGTTGACATCGAATCGAATTCGGAGACCGAAAAAACGGAGCTGTTAAACCCTTGCCAATCCACAGCACAAATGAGGAGGCAGCGGCTCAAATCGATATCCCTCGATTCGGATAACGCGAAAATAATCGAACAAAACCTGGGGCTTCCGATAGCGAAACAGTTGAAGGAGCAGATGAACGAAGCGTACAAGAAACAGGAGGTGAGCACTTCCTGCGACATACCAACAACGCCGGAAGAAAGGCCAGCGTTCAAATTCGAGGAGGATAAAACGAAATCACCCGAAGGGGACCCGAAAACTCCTGAACTTCTCCAGAAAAAGACCTTACGACAGAGCTCTGATACACAATCGTTTATCGACATGCCGAGATTCTCGCCAAAAGAATTTGAAATTACAGTTACAAGTGAAGAAGGGGCGACAACATCTGCTGAATTTCATAGCAAAAAGAAAGGGAAAAACTTGAGAAACTTAACTATCGATTTGACAAAACGAGACAGTGATTTGGAGAAGGAACTCCTCGAGTTTGAAAAGCTATACACAGACGCGGAGGAGAAGAAAGTCAAAACTCCAACGCTAAAAGTTAAAGCGACATCTTTAGATTCATCCGAAAGTGTTAACCTGTCTTTACCTCAGAAAAAGACTTTGGATGTCCCCCAAAATTCCATATCAGTTCCGAACACTCCAAAACGACAGCTAAAGAGGATTTTGGCACAGAAAAGCAGTTTAAAACACGATTACAGCGGCTCCAAACTCACGGAAAGACGACTCTACATGAAAGGACAGGACAGCGGGATTTTTCTCAGAGAAAACCACGCCAGTCTCATGTTGTACCAGCCTGGGACCTCCAGAGTGGGGTCCAGGACCATGGGGTCGTTTGACGAAGACATGGTCGATGTTCCCCCCGAGATTAACATCTCTGGTGCGGAGCAAAAGTACCATGAAACACAGAGTTTGGGGTCAAATCTGCTGAACTATAAACCGAATTTGAGTGTGTCGAGTACCAACTTGAAGACTCTACCTGAAGGTGTGCCGTCAGATGACTTTGAGACGAGCATTGAAGATGAGAAGTTTGGAAAGAAACTGCATAGAAGGAATTCAAATCAAAGTATGATGATGAGTTTGGACGGAAAGTATTCTACGCACAGTTTGCAGAGTTCCAATTGCTCTCTTAGTAGCTCCGGGACGTCTTGTCATAATTTAGCTTCGGTTAGAACTAGCGTGTCGAACTTTAGCCTAAACACCGATAATAGACAGAAGAAGTTGTCGCTAGAGAGGCGAGACTCGAATGCGTCCATGATGGTCAATGTGGAACATTTGACGCCTACAACTAGAGTCATGTGCTCGTCAAATACCAGCCTTGTTGGTGAATCCAGCAAGAATTGCTTGCTGCAACGACGAGGCTCCAATAATAGTCTAACCTTGAATATAACTACGAATCTGAGCAGACATGCGAGCAATAGTTCTTTAAATAAGGACCCGAAAATTGGACAAAAGAAAGGGTTGCTAGAAAGAAGAAGTTCAAATACATCCTTAACTTTGAACATTAACAACTCAAATCCTCAGCTTTCCGTCAATAGAGGCTTAAGTATATCTAATTATAACCTAAATGGTTCTACTTGTAACCTAAGCCGGTACAACAGCAACCAGAGTATCGACAACCAAACACACGAACCAAAGAAAGGCATTTTAGAACGGCGCAGCTCAAACACTTCCTTAACTCTCAACATAACCCAAGAACCGAGAGAACTAGAAATCGACGAAACGGTTCTGGAGAGGACCGTCAACGAGCCGCAACACAGAAAGTCGCTGAGCACAGAAAACTTAATACCGAAGTCGTACAAAATTAAAACCACAGAGAACAACAAAACCTTCGGATCGCACGACAATCTGTGGTCAAATTCGTACCAAGAGCCACGCAACTTGACATACGTGTGTGGCGATCAGGAGAATGAAATAATATACGCGTTAGGGACCGCAGAGCAGAGCTACCCTCGGCAAGGGTTTGTGAGGAATATCACTACAAAACCCCTGAGTCCTCAGAGCACCTCGGAGGACTTCCGTCTGTACTTGGCAAATATGCAGCACCTGCAGAACGCGTCGAGTGTGCTGACGCGGCGGCGGCTCAGGGACTTGAACAACGTCTTCCAAAATGGATACTCGAAGGTGAGTGTTCTTTTCCGTTGCTGACTAAAGTCTTCACAAAATAAAAGGCCCGTTTTGACAGTTCACGCCCATGAAGTTTTAACCTCTAACGGGTAGGTAATAGAAGCGGTTTTCCTAGGTGCAACTTGTACGCAACAGTTGGCTTTTATTACCTACGCGTTAGGGGTTAAAACTTCACGAGCGTGAACTGTCAAAACGGGCCTTTTATTTTGTGAAGACTTTACAGGGTGTAACAGAAAGGTGTAGTCATATTTTAAGTTGTTAGGGTCATAATTCTGAGCGACTTTCTCTATGAAACCGATTTGATCAGAGCAACTTTAATTTTCACTTCTCCATACAAATCAGCTGACCGCCCCGGACCAAAACGTATGGAGCAATGAAAAAATAAAATTACTCTGACCAAATTGGCTTCATAGTGAAAGTTGCTCAGAATGGTCTCCCTAACAACCCCCTAAAATATGACCACACCCTGTATGCCCATTAATGTCCCCACCGAGGGGCACAGGCCTTTGCCCGGATAACATTGAGCCTTATTCCACCACGGTGGCTCAGTGAGGGTTGGCGGATTTGTTTTTACGACTACTACATACTACCGAGTAGCTATAGTAGCCGGGACCTACCGCTGAAGTAATCTGGAAGGCTTGCCACTCACGCAGGAGGTGCAGGTTCGAATCCCGGTGCTGACCATGTGCCATGAGATGACTCATTTTAAGTACATTATATGGGCGTTGTAACAGTGTTCGAAAACATCGTGAGGAAACCTTCATTACTCCATAGCTGCGGCGATGGGCTGGCCCCCTGTCACGCAAATTGGAGTATTGAAAATCTGCCCTTGCCACCCCGTATGGGAAAAGGAGTGACGCTATATAACTATATTATACGTCAATGAATTATTGATATGTATATACAATTAACTTACTACTAAAAAACGTCAATTAATAACTATTGCAGGGGGATGAGAACTTAATTTCCCCTAATTTTAATGTCATTTTTAGGGTTCCGTACCCGAAGGGTGCCAAACGGGACCCTATTACTGAGACTTCGCTGTCTGTCCGTCCGTCCGTCCGTCCGTCTGTCTGTCACCAGGCTGTATCTCATGAACCGTGATAGCTAGACAGTTGAAATTTTCACAGATGATGTATTTCTGTTGCCGCTATAATAACAAATACTAAAACACAAAATAAATCTAATAAGGGGGGCTCCCATACAACTAACGTGATTTTTTTGCTGGTTTTTATAGGTAATGGTACGGAACCCTTCGTGCGCGAGTCCGACTCGCACTTGGCCGGTTATTATTTTTCCTTTTCGACAATCTCTCGACTGAAAGGGTTAATAAAAGTAAGTAATGTAATGTGTTTAAAGGTGAAGTGTGTCGGGTCGGCGGACGCGCAGCCCTGCTGCTCCGGGGTCGTCGACCTCGGAGGCGCTTCATCATCAGAGCCGCAGCCATGCTCCGAGTATCAGAAGATATTGCTGAGGTGAGCACATGTCATGACACCTGTCAATGTTCATGGCACATGTCAAGTGACGCTCGGCTTTCCCGCGAATGAGTATCGCGAGTAAGTCTTTCTATAATCGTGACAGGTGTCAAAAATCATGACAGGTGTCAACAATCATGACAGGTGTTCAAAATAATGACAGGTGTCAACAATCGTATCGTATCGTATATATTTATTGCACATAAGACAAAACACAAAAAGATACAGAGAAGGTATGTACAAAGGCAAGCTTATCTCTAAAATAATTGAAACAAAAAGTAAACTTTAGAAAAAAACGACTTCCACAAACCCTATTTGACTAGTGGCTCTGTGAGCTGTAGACCTCGCGAGTATGTCGGTGGGAAAGCTGAACTGCTAACACACATAAAAAAAATAACCCAAATAATTTTCTTTCAATAACACATACAAACTTATGAATGTACCTGGTTACGTACATGCAGTATGAAAGTAGCCGCACCAATAACTTTGTAAACTACATTTCGCGATCTTTAATACAACCTATTGACTTTTTACTAAAATTATATAGTTTGTTTCACTCTCATGGTCTTTACGAATCCAACGACACCTCATTTGTTAATATCCATCGAGCCGTTTGGGTTGTAGCGATTTTTTTACATTTTAAAACCCCATATCTCCGCCATTTTGAAAAAAATCTAAAAACTGGCTCGAGTAAAAAATTCTATTTATTTTTCCAACCTGCTCACAAAATTTCACGAGAATCGGTTCATAAATGCGACCTGTAGAGGAGAACAACCGGACATACGAAAGCATTTTTGCCCAAACCTGAAACGGAGACGCTTCGCTCGCTCGCTCGGTCAATTAGATTGAGTTTAATACAAACCGCAACCCCTTATCCCCCCCCCTTTGGGGAATTAATTTTGTCAAATCTCATATCAGTGCTACCCCACGCTACTAAGGAACCCCTGTACAAAGTTTCATGGCTCTAGGTCCACCGGTTTAGGCTATGCGTTGCCTGCCCGTCAGCCACGCATTGTATTTGTACCTAGTATTGAGCAGATCTGGTGGCCATATGTGGTCTTCATCAGCAGTTCCGCATCACAATTTTATGCTTACCATGTGCATTTGCACGAGTTATTATGAAAAACACAAAAATCACTATATGTCTGCCTATAATATTTGAAGAGTTCCCTCGATTTCTCCAGGATCCCATCATCAGATCCTGACCTGGTGTCAATGGGACCAATGGGAAGGTAAACCCTTTCAAACAAAAAAATAAATTTTCCAAATCGGTCCATCCGTTTAGGCGCTATCGGGGTACAGACATAAAAAAAAAACACCCGGACGAATTGTAAACCTCCTCCTTTGGGAAGTCGGTTAAAAAGTGGCACTTTATAAATGAATTTATTGGTAGTTCAACAGATAAAAATCGAATTATTTGCCTGATATAACAAACAGACCTCAAATAAAATCGTATCGATAAATATTTCATCAAGAATTTTTAGTAGAATTTATGATCATATTGCACTGGTAGCCCTTCAGATGTGACTTGATGTTGAAGGTGAGTTTACAGGGCGGCGCCAGTTCTACGCAACTTAATGTCAAAAAGCGGTAGTTTCACCTGTCACTGCAAGCCAAAATATTGTCGGAAAGCGCATCTCCAATAGACAAGGGGGAGGTTTCTTGCCCTTCTTTGCTCCATCCCTAAGCCCACAACTTCCGAACGGGCGGTAGTATACAAAAATATTAATATTATATTGACGTTGACTAAGTAATATGTATGATTTTATGGTCAATATTTCTTTTGAATTGAATTGATTTGAATTGACAATGACACGTGTTACTTTGGCATTGACGTATATTTGGTATTTTTTTGGCAGTGAATAGGCTTGTGGCCTGTCAAGTCAAAATAGATACTTTTTATGAACTGTCAAAACGTAACTTTTGTTCCTGAGTTCTATGAAATAACAACAGAATGACGTCATGTAAGAGTGCCATCAAATGCTGTATTTTTTTTGCACAAAATCGACTTTATAAAATATATCTGCTGGAAATATACAATTCTGAGAATGTCAAGCCATTTTGTACATAATGCTTCAACATAAGACTTGTTCCTAGATTTATTGGATTACCTTGGCCACAAGCCTATTAGAAATACAGGTATAATAGTCTCTTTTTCAACACCCAGGAACCTGCACCAAGAGTTCTGGGACATGCCGACCAACTTCCAGGAGAAACCGATCGTGTCGGGCGCGAGCCTCAAGAATCGGTACCGCTCCATCCTGCCCAACGAGCACTCGAGGGTCATCCTGGAGAAGGGGGCAACGGACGCCGAGGGGTATATCAACGCCAACTTCATAAAGGTACAGTCCACAGAATAAGGTTCACCTCCGAACAAAATACTAGTTTAGGTGCAAAAAATATTTGTCTATGCTACTGCATATGCTCGCATGCGAAATTGAAACTTATCGTATGACACGAGCGTTCATATTCCATTAGACACCGCTGACACGACGCCGATCACGCAGGGTTGCGAATCGCACTCGGTTGTTTTCGGCGTCATTGTTTTCACGCGGCTAGCGCGCGCACCGAGAGCCGAGCGACAACCATGCGACAAAGACCAACTGGCGCGTATAGCCAGCCGTAGATACCTACTCAGCGAAGTGAAACCACCTGCTAATACTCTTTATTTATAGTACATGACACACTCAGCACGTGACTCACGGCCCTGAGGCCGGATTCTGATACGCGAATTGCATGGCAATAGCTATGGCGAGAGCGCAAAATGCCGGTTTGTTTGTAGCACCGAGTAGTGATAGCTGCTGGGATCTACTGCTTAACGTGTCATCAATGTGGGTACATATTTACGAAAACACCTTTATTCCGGTAATAAACCAAATATTTAACGAAGTTTAAAGCCATTTTTCTAATATGTTGTAATAGTGCGCGAAAAAAGCTCTCAGGTGTCATGGCGTCGGCTTTGATGTCACGCATAAGTAAACATGTCAATGTCCAAATGAGTAATCAGCATAAATCAGATGATGTTTACATTGTTATGACGTCATGCAGCGTCATGCGCTATGTTTCCTGTTTCGATCAAAATGGCCGAATGCAGTATTTTAATTTTTCGTTTTATTGAAAATCATATTAATCTCAATGTTTTTAATCAAATTAAATTTGTGTTTTAAATCCTTAATATTTAATATTTTCCCTTAGAATCATTAAATCTTTGATTTATTTATTTGATACAGTCGTCAGGCCTGTTATTGATTACTACATTTTGAGTGTTGCGTGATAGGGAACTGGCCTATCGCCACAGTTTTCGAGATACAAATGGACAAACGCAGTCGCTGTGTCTGGTTCCCCCGTCACAGGGTATCCTAGTGTGGGGCCAGAAGCGATGTATGTGCCTGTATGTAAATGTTGTGTTTTTTTTCAGGGCCACGAATACACAAGAAACTGCTACGTCGCCACCCAGGGCCCGCTGCAGAACACCACCTATGACTTCTGGCGAATGGTGCATCAGAACCATGACGCTGCTAGGCCGAGGACTCAGGTCGATAGAACTAGGACTGAGGCGGGGAGGACTCGGACTGAGGCGGAGAGGACTAGAGTCGAGGTGGATAGAACTAGAGTCGAGGCAGAGAGGACTTACCTTGAGGAGAATAAATTTAGAATTGAGATGGAGAGGACTAAATTGGAGTCAGAAATAACTAGGACTGAGTCAGTGAGGACTAGATTTGAGTCACAGATGACTATTGAGGCAGAGAGAACTAGACTGCAGTCTGATAGGCGAGTACCGCTCAGCTTGAAATTAGAGCCAGTTGGGACTGAAAACGAGCCAGGTAGTTCTGGCCCATTTTGGGATCCAGCGAAAACTGAACCACATAGGACTGGGCCAGAGTCAGATAGCACGAGAACAGAGCCAGAAATGATTGCTCTTAATTTAGATAGAACTGAGCCAGAACACGAAGGAGTCCAAAAAGTCGTCATGCTGACAAACTTTATAGAAAACAATCGACAGAAATGCGAGAAATACTTTCCTTTAGAACTCAACGAAGAACTAACGTTCTACAACACAGACGCACCGGATACAAACTTTTTCAGTGATAACACAGAAAGCGAGAAAAGTAGGTATGTGATTAAAAACTGTGGCGTACTCCAAAAACCGGGATACACCATACGAAAACTCAAAGTGACACATATACCAAGTGAAAGTGAATCTGAAAGTGTATTCATCTACCATTATTGGTTCAATAACTGGGCCGACCACAAGTGTCCTAAGGACGTAAACGCGTTACTGAACTTAAGCTTAGACGTTTTGAAAGACACCCCTTACGACTTTAGCAATAAGGAAGAAAAAGTCGACACAAAATGCAAATGCGGCGATAGTCCCAGAGAAGCTAGATTTGTCTTTCCGTCAGACTCTAAAAATAGTTTATGTGAGTCTGACACAGCGTTATCAACTTGCTTAGACTTTAGTGCAGAAAGTAAATCGCCACCCATAATAATACACTGTTCTGCAGGCATAGGTAGGACTGGTTGTCTAATAGCTATATTAAATGGTATTAAACAGCTGTCCAGCGATCAGAAGGTAGATATTTTAGGTATAGTGTGCAATATGCGGCTAAATAGAGGAGGTATGGTTCAAAGTTCGGAACAGTATGAGCTGGTTCATAAAGTGTTGTGTCTTTTTGAAGAGGCTTGCCTGCCGAAGATGGAATAAGGAGTGTTCTCCATAAGACGGCAGCTGTTTCATTTAGTTGTGAATTGGACGCGAATTTTTGATTGTTTTTTAGACATATTGATCTTATGAGCTGGTGTATCAGTATTTGCTGTTTCTAAATGTCTACATGTTTACAGATGTTTAGGTGTTTTTTCTAAATAAATTTAACCAAATTGTAAGTGGCCAGTTGTGGATTATTTCCTATTAGATAACAGTTAAACCACATATTTAAAAGAATGTAAAGCAATACGACCAATTTTAAAACAATTACTGCACATGCGTTCTGTTAAAAATTGTGTTTTTAATTACACTTTGTCAATTTGAGGGTTTGACAAGCACCTTGGGGGTGATCATGACCACATGTAGCAGGACGTAATCCAGGCAGTTTTGCTTTTTCAATACTAAAATGTGTAGAATTTGTGTAAGAATAAAGCAGAACGGCCTGGCTTAGGTCCCGCTGTAACCGGTCGTGATAACTGTCAAGTTGACAGTTTGTTTACATTCTTTTTATTCACTTTTTTATGTTTTTGTGCACAATTCTTGGTCGCTAGATAGTTTTAATTAAAAATGTTTTTATTTGATTTTATGTACATAAAGTTATTAATTTTAATAGTCACTGTGAAACTAATTTAAATCTGTTTTGTGGATAGATAGTAAAATTTAAACGTCAGCTATTTATTTTTAATATTATTAAGTTTTTGTTGCTTACTAAAATATAAATATTTAATTTTCTAGTCTGGGGTTCACAGTAGCATGCCATGCAGAATTGTTAGTTACTATGATTATTGATTAAAGTTCTGATACTTACTGAAAGATTTTAAAATTAAAACTGTAATATTTGATAAATTAAGGTAATTATTTTAGGCAGAATTTTCATTCAGTGTAAATATTACAAAGATGTCGTGTAAATATGTGTCGTAACTTTCGTGTTAATATATAGTTAAATGTAACATTCGTCTGTATTGAAGAATTTCTATGTCATCTACGTATTAAAATTAAATTATTAACCATTTTTAAACGTATCTAGATCATAGGGGCTATTTGGGAGGTGTCAAAACCACTAAACTAGAGGAACTAAAGGCACTAAACTGACAACCTTCAAATCCGACAGCTCTTGCGCGGTGGCCACAGATTCCATTTTCAAACTCACCATTTTAATTAGTTTAGTTCGTATAGTTCGTGTCGCCTCCCAAATCGCAGGCAGTGTAAGTGTGTAGAACCATTTTATATAGATTATAATAATACAGCATGTAAATACGTAATTCTCAAAAACCGCATAAATGAACAGAATCAACGAATGTATTTTTCAGTTTGTTTGCTACAACAAGTAATACAACTTATGGCACAAGATTTTTTGTTATTTTTATTTTGATTTTTTCATACTCATATTCATGTTCTTTATTGCGCAGAAACATAAAAAAATACATTTACAAGAAACATTATACGCAAAGGCGAGCTTATCTCTAAAGAGAGATTTCTAACAGCAAAGCTAGGCAGGACAGGAATGTGGGTGCATGAGGACAGTCCTAGTGCGCAATAAAACTACACAACACGGAAATTACAACTTGTATATAAAAAACAGTACTTATATAAACTATATATATATTTTTCCTGTTTTCCTTTACGGGGCTTGCAGTCCCATTTGTTCATGTGCTTCATCAATGGATTTGAATGGACTCAACTATCAAAAGGTCTAGGCAGATGGCGCGCGTGTTATTTTTCACGTGTATTTCAGTATTATATTCATTGCACACAAAAATTAGGACAAAAATACATAGTAAAGGTACAAAGGCGAGCTTATTGTTGCTGTAGCAGCAACAGATATACACATTCTATCATATCAATTCCAACTTTCTTGCTGCTACGGTTCTTGCCATACAAGCCCGCTGACGGACAGACAAAAAACAAACAAAAAAAAACATTTATTAAAAAAAAACAACTACAAAATATTTAAAGGGGCCTTATACAAGATTTATAAAAATCTGTATTACAAGAACCCCGCAATTCCCAGACGGACGGACGGCGTACAGATGTGCCGTTACCGGGAATATTGCCATTTGTGGGCAACTAATGTATGAGGCAATATTGCCAGGAACGGCACATGAGTAGGACAGCGGAGGCGCGCTTGGCACCCTTCGGGTACGGAACCCTAAAAATAAACCCCAATCTATGCGAGCGCCCCCCAGCGGACTCAACCGCTTGCCATTATTAGTTTTAATTTTAACACTGCCAAATAAAAACCTTTCGGAAGGTCATTCTTATCGTCAAAAATAATTAACAATATTAATAATATTTTAGTAAGAATCAGATAATTGCTAAGTAAACAGTCCTCAGTTCGCTAATAACAGAGTCTTTCTGGATGGGGTGGAAGAGGCAGAATTATTGCAAGTCAAAGTTCAGTTTTTATTGATACAAGGATTAGGCTGGCTTCACACATACACATAAGGTCTGGCCCGGAAAACAGCGCTGTGATGACGTCACATCACTCAGCATAAGCTGAGTCCAGTCCTTTTTGCCACAAATAAAATAAGTTACATCTCATAGACACGTTCGAACCAGAGTGGGTCAATCTAGCTCTGACTAGAGATGTGTGGGCTCGAAATGGGGAGGCCTTTGCCCAGCAGTGGGACACATTATAGGCTACGTAAAAAAAATAACCGGCCAAGTGCGAATAGGACTCGCGCACCAAGGGTTCCGATCACACTTGGAGAGCGTAACACGTGTAATTAGGTTTCCACATAAAAAACTAAAGTGTGATGTCATCCATGTAAACGAAATTGAATATTTTTTAGAAAGACAGAAATTTGCAGTTTTCAGATTTTTCCCTTTATTTGTGCTATAAGACCTTGCTTCGTGCCAAATTTCATGATTCTAGGTTAACGTAAAGTACCCTCTAGGTTTTGATTCCCTTGCGAATATCAGCAATTTCAGCAAAATTGAGACATATGCGGTATCTTTTGATTGCGTTGACCTTTAAGTTTGATTTTTTCACAACTTTAAGAGTTCACAGACTTAAGTAATCGATATTAATTTCAACATTATACCTCCACGCGTTCCTGAGAAAAGGGGTCGTGACAGACGGACGGACAGACAGACAGACAGACGGACAACAAAGTGATCCTATAAGGGTTCCTTTTTCCTTCGGATCGGAACCCTAAAAAGATCTCATGCTATGTTCATTTTATAATTTTATGTGGCAAATAGCACTTCTTTCTTTCTCTCTTTCTTACATCCGTCCGGGTGACTCTGAATTCAGTAGGCACCTACTGAATTGCGGTGACAACTGCTTCAGTGTCACAATTTCGCGATAGAAAAAGTGTTTTTCTGAATCTGTAGTCCGTAATCCCGGGCGTTGTCAGCGGGGCGACATCATGTTTCTCCATACTTGCGAGCATTGATTTTGACATTAAATTGTGACAAAAATGCGCGACTGAGGTGAGTGGCGAGCCACATGGCAGCCCTGCTGATCGATCTGAGAGAATCAGACTGTTCATGAAGAGATGTGTAGGAATAGGTACACGTTCCGGTGCGTAATTTTCGTAATTTCTTTATTGTACTTACATGACAGTAAAAATAGCTTAACATACAAAAAAATATGTACAAAGGCTCTAATAAGAGATTTTTTCCAGCAAACCATGTTGGGTAGGAGACGGAGATGATAGGTAAGGGGAAGAATTGCGCGTACAATAAGACTATTCTAGTGCGTTTTGTTACTGTTACGCTATGCTTTGTTGCTGAATTCAGAGAGCCATTCCGGATGTGTGAGTCCGACGCCCATAGAGGGGACGGCGGAGCGGCAAAAATAGCAACTTTAAAAATCGGTCAAGTGCGAGTCGGACTCTTACGCGAAGGGTTCTGCACCATCGCAAAATAAAAACTACGTTTCTTGGTTCATTTGTTGCTGTAGATATCGACAAAGATATACACATTCTGTAAAAAAAAATATCTCCACCTATTACGGTTCGTGATAGGGCCCCCTGAAGGACAGACGGATGCCCTTCGGGTACGGAACCCTGAAAATACTTTACCCTTTTATGTTAGCGCTAAAGGAAAAGACAAAAACTACTCATTAACATTAACTTGCCGAAAATACTGTCCAAGTGATACTTGATACCTTTAATGAAAGACAAACGAGTCATCGACTAATAATACTTTTGGCTGTACTAAACACAAGTTGGTGCTTTTCATGTAAACAATGCTGATTCCGCGGGCAACAACTACAAACACAACTACAAGTCTGTATATGAATAACCGGCCAAGTGCGAGTCGGACTCGCGTACAAAGGGTTCCGTACCATTATCTATAAAAAACCGCAAAAAAAAAAATGTATGGGAGCCCCCCCTAAATATTATTTTAATTTTAATTTAATTAATTAATAAATAATATATTCAATATATTGTGAACATTTTAAGCGTCTACCTGCTACCATTATCAATATCGAGCAAAAATGAGCAAAAAAATCACGTTTGTTGTATGGGAGCCCCCCTTAATATTAAATTTCTTTTGATTTTTAGTATTTGTTGTTATAGCGGCAACAGAAGTACATCATCTGTGAAAATTTCAACTGTCTAGCTACCACGGTTCATGAGATACAGCCTGGTGACAGACGGACAGACGGACAGACAGCGAAGTCTCAGTAACAGGGTCCCGTTTGGCACCCTTCGCGTACGGAACCCTAAAAATTAATCTAGTAGATAAAGGATAGGATGAGTAATGATTCTGACGCCGCCGCCGTAAAAATTCCGAAAACTCACTTACAGATTTCAAATGTATCTCAGATTATTAGATCTTTATAATCTGATGATCTTCTATTCAGCCGCCATCATTCGCCGCAAGTATGGCGTTTTCATACAATAGGGCTCGTGCAAAAAAATGCACCTATCGATTGTCAAATTGATGTGAGAACAACGTGCGCGCCCGTTGCTGTCTTTTGTATGGGCCGTCGTTTTTCTAGTTTATTCCAAGTGTTTTTCTAGACACCATCGATTTTTGGACTGAAAATTGTTAATTATCAATATTTTCACTCTCATTATACTCAGCCAGCCCACATCACCATACTGCTGGGGTATTATCACATGAAACGGACATGATAGTCTTTATGTACATAGTAGAGGTAACTTTTTTAATTGTTTTAAAAGTAAAGAAGAACACCAAATATTTTAAATGTAGGTTTATCTTACTCTAGTTAAGACGAAACATAAATCTATGTGTAGCCTTGTGTTGTAATATAATTTAAATGAAGGTACATAGACATAATTTATAAATAAATTGTATTACATGTTCTTAATTTATACAAATAACTATTTACAACGTGGAATTGTATTACAAATAGAAAAAATATACTTCCCAAAAATACCTACATCCATAAGTATAAACAAGTTTTATTAATTTTTAAGATTAGTATTTATGAAATTCAAGTATTTATACTAATTAAGGGGTAGTTCCCATCTCACCCCATTAGTTCTTAAATTAATATTCCCTATTCAACCCATTGTATACATTCGAATGCCGGTATGTTATTTTTTGGGGTGATTTGGGAATAATCCTTATTCAGCATGTGTGTGGGTGTACGAAATAAATTAAAAATATCTACATGTGAACGTTTTATTATGCACATTGTGTATCACATTAAAAACAAGTATAATATCAACTGAATATTAATTCAGAACACTTGTTTTCTATTTTATTTACTTATTAACTGGTTCACTCTCAGTAGCAAACCGGTCAAACAAACGAACAATGGAGAAAAATACATAGATAGATAAGATGTGTCGACGAGAGGATTAACAGTTTTTTTTATGCAGCCGTAATTGTGTCCCGCTGATGGGCAAAGGCCTCCCCCTCCTGAATCCACAAATCCCTGGACTGTGCCACCTCCGGCCACCCCGGCAGGATAACAGTTAACCCCTTCACTCGCAGAAGCACACCGCTCAAACGACCGAACAATGGTGAACTATTGTTATCTGTCTGTCTATCTGTCTGTCTGTCTGTCTGTCCGTCACGACCCCTTTTCTCAGGAACGGGTGGAGTATCATGTTGATATTAATATCGATTACTTATATAAGATGTGTCGGCGAACCAGTTGTAACTTTGTACCTAATAACTAGCTACGAAAGAGCGGAGAAAATGTGTTTTAATACTTAAAAGGAGGTCTCATCAAATTCTTTGTCTAATTAGGTTCAAGTTTGTGAAATAAACATTTTTATTATTTTCTTGATTTTCATTTTCACCTAATAATAATTCACAAGAGGAGAGATAGCAAAAGAATCTTCGTGTCATCTGTACAGTTAGCATCAGATATATGTTACTTCAGTCTTCCAAAGATCTTTTAGCGTTTCAACGTTAACAGGGCGCTTTACTTCTAAATAACTAAATGCACGCTGAGCGCTTATTCACAGACACCACACACACACACAAACGTGTAAATGTGTTGAACGTGCCAACTTTTGAAACCTTCTTCTAATCGAGTCGACGGTCATCTCAGACACGGGCAGCCCAAAATGCCGCAACCGCGATAGCTCGCTCGGTAGCCTTTTGACAACTGATCTATACACCTGTAGATCCTCTATTGAAGTGGAGGTACGTGCACCGCATATTGTACGAGATGTGTGTACACACATCAGTGTATGGTGCGGCAGAGATCGTATAGCACGCGCGTATAACCTATATAGATAAAAATAATCTTAGAACAAATACTTTACGTAACTTATACAGATCTCGAGATCGAATTTCGTGAGTGAGTTTGGTTGTGGAGATATTTTTTGAAAAGTAAGTAAGTAATTGTAAATATAAACCTTGTCTATGCAAATATCTGCAAAACCAACATTAAGGAGTGTACATCTTTCAGTCCCACACTAGGGTAAATATGCTACTCAACATACAACAGCAGCATACCGTCACGCCTTTCCCCATACGGGGTGGCAGAGGCACAGCTGTGCCCACTTTCAGCCAGTGATACAATACTCCAATTGCGTGACATGGGGCTAGCCCATGGCCGCAGCTATGGAGTGATACTGTCGCATACGAGCATGGCTTCCGAATGAGGGCTATTTCTCTATGGAACGCGCTTCCCTGCGCCATCAGGGACAGTCCATCGCTTTCTTTATATTCAAGAATCGGTTGAAGGAGCATTCTTTCTCTACCATAAATATAGAAGGTATTTTAATATGTATTAGTTTATTTATGTAAGGATTATTTATTTTATTTTATGTAATATTCATGTACTTCTTTATGTAGTATATTCAATAGATTAGTAATCAATCAATCAGCCCACACCTCCCCACTGCTGGGTATAGGCCTCTTCTCTCCCCACTGCTAGGTATAGGCCTCTTCTCTCCCCACTGCTAGGTATAGGCCTCTTCTCTCCCCACTGCTGGGTATAGGCCTCTTCTCTCCCCACTGCTGGGTATAGGCCTCTTCTCTCCCCACTGCTGGGTATAGGCCTCTTCTCTCCCCACTGCTGGGTATAGGCCTCTTCTCTCCCCACTGCTGGGTATAGGCCTCTTCTCTCCCCACTGCTGGGTATAGGCCTCTTCTCTCCCCACTGCTGGGTATAGGCCTCTTCTCTCCCCACTGCTGGGTATAGGCCTCTTCTCTCCCCACTGCTGGGTATAGGCCTCTTCTCTCCCCACTGCTGGGTATAGGCCTCTTCTCTCCCCACTGCTGGGTATAGGCCTCTTCTCTCCCCACTGCTGGGTATAGGCCTCTTCTCTGCCGCGCCAGATTAGTAATATTATTAGACTTATTTATGTTTTATTTTTCTCTATATGTTCTCGCACACAGGCCTACCTGGTTCTGTATTTTATTTTTCTCTGTCCATCCTGGGTTTGCTGGAAGAGATCTCTCTTTAGAGATAAGCTTGCCTTTCATTTCATTTTATACTTTATTCCACAAAAAACATAAAAACACATAACATTTACAGAAAGATATGTACAAAGGCGATCTTATCTCTAAAAAGAGATTTCTTCCAGCAAACCTAGGGATGACAGGAAAAAAACAGATAAAGAGAAGGAAGTCAGTGCACAAATGACTAAAACTAATGACAAGTATGAATAAATATAGATTTCTACTTATAAAACAGTATAATACTAAATAAATAAATACAATATGTTGTAAATTACTTCTCTGTATTTTCCGTTTTTTGTCTTTTATGTGCAATAAATATATATACGAATATATACGAGTGATGAAGGTTCACTCACGATGAAACTACATGTCATATAAATAAAACTGATTATGCGAAGCAAAACACAGCGTCACGCCTTTTCCCATACGAGCTGGTGGAGGCCCAGTCAGCCAGCGTCGGGGTAGATAGACAGTAAGCCAGTTGTTCTACACAAAATAAACCGTCAAGTGCGAGTAGGACTCGCGCACCAAGGGTTCCGATCACACTTGGAACACTATGTGGAAACCTAATTATACGTGTAACGCTCTACACGTGTAATTAGGTTTCCACATAAAAATCTAATGTACTTATGATGTCATCCATGTAAACCAAATTGAATATTTTTGTAGAAAGACAGCTTTTTTCAGTTTTCAGATTTTTCCCTGAATGACCTGCCGTATATGGTGGAGAAAATGACTCAGATTGTACTATTTGCTGATGACACATCCATTATCTTTAAGGTGAAAAGACAACAAGAAATTCTAGACGATGCAAATAGTACGCTCTCTCATGTGTTAAGTTGGTTTAATGTAAACAACCTTTTATTAAACTCGAAGAAGACAAAATGTATCAAATTCTGTTTACCGAATGTGCGGCAGGTGGACACGAGTGTAAGCATAGGAACGGAAAGACTAGACCTCGTTGAAGAAACAATTTTCCTTGGAATCACTATAGACTCGAAACTTCAATGGGGTCCTCATGTAACTAGTCTCTCACGAAGACTTAGCTCAGCTGCTTATGCGGTCAGGCAAATCAGACACATCACAGATGTAGGAACTGCCAGATTGGTTTACTTTAGTTATTTCCATAGTATTATGTCTTACGGAATACTTCTTTGGGGGAGAGCGGCAGATATAAACACAATATTTGTCTTACAAAAAAGGGCCATTCGGGCTATCTATCAACTAGATGCTAGGCAATCACTAAGGGACAAATTCAAAAATATCAATATACTTACTGTTACCTGTCAATACATTTATGAAAATATCATGTATACCAGAAAAAACATAGGTTTATTTAAGACTTTAGGTCATAATCATAGTATTGGCACTAGAAATAGAAATAAGATTGCTATGCCCGCGTTCAGACTCAGTAAGGTTGCTCACTCTTTTATGGGAGTATGTGTTAGTTTTTATAATAAAATACCTAATGAAGCAACGGACCTACCAAAAAGGAGGTTCAAAAACTATGTCAAAAACGGCCTATTGAAGAAGTCATATTACAGTGTAAAAGAATATTTAGATGACAAAACTGCATGGTCTTTACCATCTCAGCGCACAGAAATCCAAAGAGGGGCGATGGACTGAGTCAGTACGTCTCTCCTCGGTGTATTTCCTTAGACTTAAGTAGAAATACATAACATTGTATTTTTAAGGCTCTGATATTTTAAAAGAGGTACGGGGGAGGTTTCTTGCCCTTCTTTGCTCCATCCCTAAGCCCACAACTTCCGAACGGGCGGTAGTATACAAAAATATTAATATTATATTGACGTTGACTAAGTAATATGTATGATTTTATGGTCAATAAAAATTTTGAACTCTCTCTCTCTTTTCCCTTTACTATTGTAATCTTCCCTTTACTCTGATTCCACAAAAAAAAAACCACCAGTATATAGTAGTATATAAATAGGAACCATCCCATTCTACTTCGAAAGAGTACCTAAAAACAATACAACAACATTTTTTCGGCCCTCCCCTCCACACTATAAATGTGATCAAATCCCCCGTACCAGTACAAATTGCAATAAATACTTACTCATTATCAAAATACTGATGGTTTAGTAAGTAAATCAGACCTGTCGGCCATAAATTTAAATGAGCTACAAAATAAAAATATCGTCATTTATGCATACCTGAGCACAACACGATAAATCAGTGCCTAAACATGCCCAACTATATGTATACTAGGATCATCTTATTCAAGAAACATAGTGCCGGAGGTACCTGCATTATAGTAAATAATAATGTATATCTATAGACCTAAAAAGCATAGTGAACTTAGTTGATGCAGCTCAGACGACACAACAATTATACAGAGTGTTCGGCAGATGAATGTCCAAACAAAATCAGCAGAAGAGGTCATTTGCTACCCACCTAGCTATAATTTTCTGGACTTGGCCCCATAGATCCCGAAAAAAATGATTTGAAGATTTAAAAAAAATGGCCGAAGCTAATCGTTTCAACTGGAATAAATGAAAAATCATTCATTCATTTGACTCAAAAATCACAAAATACTTATAACCTATTGACATCACAAAATAAATCAAAAACGACATGGCAAATAATTAATAGTTCAGTAAGAAACATTACCCTAAAAAAGAAATTAATAAAATCAAATGGATTAACAGAGAGATAACAGATCCTCAGGAAATTGCAGAATCATTCAACGAATTTTATATAAATCAAGTATGTGACAATGGCAACGGCCGCAACACACATAGCAAACAAAACCGAATATGCAATTCAATGTTCATGCGTCCCCCACTAGTCGTGACATATTATTATTTTAAGAACACAAACAGTGTAGCTAACGACAACATTACAACAAAGGTGATAAAAAACTTCACTGATATTATAGCTCCAGTTATCAGCTACTTTATTAACCTGTGCATTATAAATTGTACTTTCCCAGAAAGACTTAAGACATCCATAATCAAACCAGAGTGCTCAATAATTGAAACAAAAAGTAAACTTTAGAAAAAACCGACTTCCACAAACCCTATTTGATTAGATTGAGTTTAATACAAACTGTAACCCCTTATCCCCCCACTCTTGGGGAATTAATTTTGTCAAATCCCATCTCAGTGCTACCCCACGCTACTAAGGAACCTCTGTACAAAGTTTCATGGCTCTAGGTCCACCGGTTTAGGCTATGCGTTGCCTGCCCGTCAGCCACGCATTGTATTTGTACCTAGTATTGAGCAGATCTGGTGGCCATATGTGGTCTTCATCAGCAGTTCCGCATCACAATATTATGCTTACCATGTGCATTTGCACGAGTTATTATGAAAAACACAAAAATCACTATAGGTCTGCCTATAATATTTGAAGAGTTCCCTCAATTTCTCCAGGATCCCATCATCAGATCCTGACCTGGTGTCAATGGGACCACCCTTGAGGTATTACCTATACGCCGAAAAAAGATTTGTTCAAATCGGTTCATAATTGGCGGAGTAATCGCGTAACAAACAAAGAAAAAAAAAAAAAAACATACGGGTCGAATTGAGAACCTCCTCCTTTTTTGAAGTCGGTTGAAAAGGACGGCCGGCTAGTGCGCCGGGCGAGGTAGGTGTCAGCTCTAGAATCAACTATAAATTTTAATTACATACTAGCGTAATTACATATTTATTAAAATTATGAGGAACTGTACTTTCACTTCCCTGAGTTAAATATTTTATATTCACTTTAATTTGTAATTATATTAATTAATTTGCACAACCTTAAAGGATAAGGTATGCTCCTTCATGTACCACCACAACAACCTATATTTGCAAATAAATGCCTTTGACTTTTGACTTTGACTTTGTGCTAAGTATAAGACCTTGCTTTGTGCCAAATTTCATGATTGTAGGCCTATACGGGAAGTACCCTATAGGTTTTGGGTACATTACGATTACTATGAAAATCCAACAATTTTACAGCATAAACATAGCATAGCGATCGATTGCGTTGACCTAGAAGGTTGATTTTTTCACAGCTGTTATGCGACCACAGACCTTAACAATTGATATAAACAGCTTGATACGTCCACGCGTTCTTGATACATATAAAAAGGTCTTGACACACAGACGGACAGACAGACAGACAGACAGACAGACAGACAGACAGACAGACAGACAGACAGACAGACAGACAGACAGACAGACGGACGGACGGACGGACGGACGGACGGACAGACAGACAGACAGACAGACAGACAGACAGACAGACGGACGGACGGACGGACGGACGGACGGACGGACGGACGGACGGACGGACGGACGGACGGACGGACACTTACAACAAAGTGATCCTCTATGGGTTGTTTTTTTTTTCTTTTAAGGATCGGAACCTTAAAAAATCGTGACAGGGAGCTAGCCTATCGCCCACAACTAGAATCACTAAGTGCTACTAGCTAGGACGTAAATTAAATCGACACTCGAGCACAGATGAATAAGGAGCTCGAGGAAACTTTGATAGCACGATTCAAAATATGGAGTTGGATATCTCTGTTTAGAGATACGATTAAGCTCGCCTTTGTATCGAGCTTAGCGTTAAAACAGGGGAGGCAGTTGCCCAGGCCCAGAAGAAATACTCGGAACCTGCAGCCCTTCACGTCCTCCCCAGGTGGTGCTAACGAGAAACAAAACACTAACATTTCCAGGTTCTCGAAAGAGAAATTCTAGATATCTATAACAAGAACAACACGTGCGTGACATTGGAGAGATATTTAATCCTTGTTGTTAGACCGCCACCATTAATAAATTTAATTTAATTTAATCAATGTCAACGTCCAAATATACATTTGAATATGAATATGTACTTAATTGTTTGCGTCCTTTCTAAGTACTTTGAATCATTCTTAATAAATTGGACTGAAGGATCATACCTCACCAGATTTTCAACCTAAGGGCTTTGAAATAATTTAGAATAACTGCGAAAACCGATGACCGCTCAGATCCGATTAAGGATAAGGGATTCTTATTTAAAAGTAGTTCTGTATTATTTACTTATAAATAATATGATGATGATATTTGAAGAATACTAACAACTTTGTTTGGAGTTTCCAAAAGGGAATAGTAGTCGCCAGGAGAACTCCCTCCACTCTTGGCTTCCTTTCCTTAAGTAAATAAAAAAAAATGAAAATGTAAATTGTGTCTTTCTGTAAATGTTACGTGTTTTTAGGGTTCCATACCCGAAGGGTGCCCGACGGGACCCTATTACTGAGACTTCGCTGTCCGTCTGTATGTCTGTCTGTCTGTCACCAGGCTGTATCTCATGAACCGTGGCAGCTAGACAGTTGAAATTTTCACTGATGATGTATTTCTGTTGCCGCTATAACAACAAATACTAAAATTCCAGAAATTTAATATTACGGGGGGCTCCCATACAACTAACGTGATTTTTTTGCGGTATTTTATAGATAATGATACGGAACCCTTCGTTCGCGAGTCCGACTCGCACTAGGCCGGTTGTTTATGTTTTTGCGCAATATAAATGAAATGAAATGAAATAATATTAATTAAAGGTAATTCACGTTCAAGCTGGTGGCACATCACAAACCTGCCAGTTAGTAGGTCCCGGTCTGCGACGGTCATACTTATTTGCATCATCTATGTGTGAACAAACATTGGCATAAGTGTTTGTGTTTAAACGTTGGTGCTGATGTGTAAACACGGGGTCTAGAAGCGAAGGACCAATGTTCAAGACGTTTGCTGCTGGTGGGACATATTATTATTATTACGAGCCCTGCTATGTTCCACTGCAAAGGCCTCTCTCGCCCTCTTCCACTCTATCCGTTCCTGAGCGGTCTCCCCCCACTCCCTATTTCATGGACCCAACTCATCAGTGCTTCATCTTTTCCTGGGAGGCCACGCTTGGTCTTTGCATTTTATGGGAGCCAGTCTATAGCTCTGTTAGCCGAACGATTTGGTGGCATTCAAACAACACGTGGGACATTATTTAAATTATTAGGAATCCTTAAAAGAAAAAAAGGAAAGGAAAAATTTATCACTTTGTTGTCCGTTCGTCCGTCTGTCAGTCAGTCTGTACGACCTTTATATCGAGAACGCGTAGACGTATCAAGCTGAAATTTATTTATTTATTGTCAAATTAACCTGTACAACATAACAGAAAGCTTCCAAATCGTCATACACGTGCAGAGTAGAAATAATAATATGCAAAAGATAATTAACAATTTAAAAATTAATAAATATGTCGCATAGAACTGTGAAAAACTCAAACTTCTTGGTCAACGCAATCGAACGCTACGACCGTTTTGCCTTAAATTTTTGTATTTTCATAATAGTAATCGCATATGGACCCAAAATCTATAGGGTACTTCCCATAGGCCTACAATCGTGAAATTTGGTCTTAGCAAGGTCTTATAGCAAAAGCAGGTAAAGGGAAAAATCTAAAAACTGCAAATTTCTGTCTTTCTGCAAAACTGTGTAATTTTGTTTACATGGATGACATCATACTTTTTTTTTTAAATGTAGAAACCTACACTATACCCTATCCATTATAACAGACATCTTGACAGCTAACCTAAAATTTCATAAAATCCACTTTTTAAACACTATGGATGTTACCAAAACAATCGGAAAGAATCGAAATTGTTTATTCAGTTGAACTAACAGAAGAGTTGTCATCGCCATCACTGCTATCAGCACTTTAAGATATTATTATTTGGATTTCATGAAGTTTTAGGTTAGCTGTCAAGTATTCTGTTATATTGGATAGGGTATAGTTTTGTTCTCCGTGTGATCGGAAATTTGGAACCCTTGGTCCGAGTAGTTTTTTTAAGGAAGCTAACAGCATTTTAATATTGAGGGACTTTTGCTGAGGACTTTTCCCTTTTGGCCTGCCTGCGAGAACACTTAACTACGAACTATAAATAAAGTAGGTAATCAAAGGCTACGTTCTATCAGGCGATGATCTGTCAAACATGTCAATGTCTTCCTTTACACAGTTTGACCAAACCGAGTTTATCGCGATGAAATTAATCTTATCTAAACTTATCTCAGGTACTTTATATTTTGGTGCGATTGTTCAGCACAATATGTCTATTATATCAGGGCACAACACAACATGCAATTTGCTAAGTATTTTGACTTGCAGGACACAAGCCTCTTTGCATAGACTAATGCTGAGACCGCCATACATTAGGTATTTAAGGCTGTGGTAAGCCTCCAGAAGGGCTTGGACTAGATCGGAACTGCACATAAACAACCACAAAAACTCTACTGAAACAATGCAATGGTTGCTTGCGGTTGTTTAACATTATCTTTGTGTAGAACCGGCAACGGCAAAGTATAAAATCGAGTCCTTTACTATTTTATAAATATTATGTTGACATGTTAGAACAAATTATACGTAAATGGACACCTAATAATAGCCGGCTAAACTCAGGTTTACCCGCTCACCTAACATTAGCTGTGACAATACATATACAGAGAATCCCAATTCACCTCTTCCGGAAAAGTAATTAAATGGTATTTAAGTATGTCTCTCGTATACTGTTTTATCCGTTACTCCACATCTTACGGTATACTTTTATACCCATTTCAATGGAAGATTTATTAAGTGTTTATAGCTCCATAACTTTTGGGCAATAAGTGTGGTGAATCGGGAATATATAATATTCTAATTTTTTATTTTATTTATTTAATCGTATGGCTCTAGTGAATAGGCTACAGGGGAATATTTAATGAACTAAGCCAGTTGGCTGCGTCAGGAGGAAGGTCAAACAGATCTCGGGGGGGTCCACTGTAAGATGTCAAAGGGCAGCGCTGAACGATGTGCTCCATGGTCTGTACTTCTACCCCACACTCACACATGGCACTATCTCTCCAACCCCACTTGTGTCGGAAGTAGTTTAATTAAAATGTATAATCATAATTTATTGATAATAAAATATTACATGTCAACTAGGGAACTCTTCAAATATTATATGCAGACCTATAGTGATGTTTGTGTTTTTCGTAAAAACTCGTGTATTCACTCATGGTAAGCTCAATGTTGTGATGCGGAACTGATGATGAAGACACACATGGCCACCAGAACTGCCCAATACTAGGTACAAATACAATCTACTTTGCGTGACTGACTGGCAACGCATAGCCTAAACCGGTGGACCTAGAGCCATGAAACTTTGTACAGAGGTTTCTTAGTAGCGTGGGGTAGCACTGAGATGGGATTGAGACGAAATTTATTCCCAAAGGGAGGAGGGGGGGAATAGGGGTTACAGTTTGTATTAAACTCAAAAATCAAATAGGGCTTACGGAAGTTGGTTTATTCAAAGTTTTCATTTTTTCATTTCATTTATTGCACAAAACATAAAAAACACGTAACATTTATAAAAAGGTATGTACAAAGGCAAGCTTATCTCTTAAAAGAGATTTCTTCCAGCAAACCTAGGCATGACAGGAAAAAACAGATGCAGAGAGAAGTCATACATACAGAAAGTTTTACTTTTTGTTTCAATTACACCGTTAGTTATCTCATTGGCACATGTCAGCAATAGGATTAGGAACCTGCATCTCCTGCGTGAGAGGAAAGCGTATAATCCACTAGACCTCAGAGTCAATTACTTGTTCAACACGTAGGTACTCCAATATTACATCAATAACAATTTATTCCAGTCTATCGACATTTAGATTTAACCTATGTGAAAATCTTAACCAAGTCTGATAACTACTTTCGATATTACATCCTACAGGGCCTCGATTCCGTTAGGAAAATGACGGCTCGGCAACGATGATGCATATTTTAGGTCATTAAATAAATAAATAAATAAATAAATAATTGTTTAGTAAAACGGCCGATTTACGTAAATTGATTTAATTGCTAATGCACACGAGCTCACCCCACTCTGTTGTATCGTGACACTGATTTGTTTGGTTAATAGGCTTGTGGCCTGTCAAGTCAAAATAGATACTTTTTAGGGTTCCGTACCCGAAGGGTGCCTAACGGGACCCTATTACTGAGACTTCGCTGTCTGTCCGTCCGTCTGTCACCAGGCTGTATCTCATGAACCGTGGTAGCTAGACAGTTGAAATTTTCACACATGATGTATTTCTGTTGCCTCTATAACAAAAAATACTAAAAACAAAAGAAATTTAATATTAAGGGGGGCTCCCATACAACTAACGTGATTTTTTTGCTCATTTCTCGGTATTGATAATGGTAGCAGGTAGACGCTTAAAATTTTCACAATATATTGAGTTTATTATTTATTAATTAATTAAATTAAAAATGATAATTAGGCGGGGCTCCCATACAAAATGTTTTTTTTTTGCGGTTTTTTATAGATAATGGTACGGAACCCTTCGTGCGCGAGTCCGACTCGCACTTTTCTGTTATTATGAACTGTCAAAATGGAAGTTTTTTTCCTGAGTTCTATGAAATAGTAACAGAATGACGTCATGTTAAAGTGCCATCAAATTTTTATGCTGCCTTTTTTTTGCACAAAATTGACTTTATAAAATATATCTGCGGGAAATATACAATTCTGAGAACGTCAAGCCATTTTGTACATAATGCTTCATCTTAAGATTTGTTCCTAGATTTATGGATTACCTTGGCCACAAGCCTATTGGCAGACTGCACATTGTGCGATTGCTAAATCGTACACTCTCTCTAAACGCCAGATGATGGTAAAATACTCACTTTTAAGTTAAGCGTCGTCCGTCACTTGTGCTGCCATACTTATTGTGCTAACAGATTTATTATTTCCGGCTTCCCGCCCGGCTCATGTTGCGTGTATTTACATAGTTGTACACACTTTTCCGCCACTGAAACTGTTTCTTTAAAAAGTATAATATGAAATCAATAAGATTGAAACGAAGAACGCAACCGAGCTATCAGCATGTTAGTAATTGCCCTGCATGCGCCGTTGTGTAGACGGGCCTTAAAAGATTTTCGAATCGGGAGGGACGGCCTATTTGTAGAGCCTGCATACAACAAACCTCTCTCTTTCGTAAAAGTTATCGTATGTATATTTATTATATGTAAAGTGTAGTAGGGGGTGGGCGAGGATAGCTACTGAATGGGTGCCTATAGACGGACACCGGCGTAGAGGAAGGCCCAGAAGGAGATGGCGGGACGACCTGGACACGTTCGAACTAGAGTGGGTCAATCTAGCTCTGACTAGAGATGTGTGGGCTCGAAATGGGGAGGCCTTTGCCCAGCAGTGGGACACATTATAGGCTACGTAAAAAAAAAAAAAGTGTAGTAGTATATCAGTACCTATGTATAGTGGTAGTTCTTCTGTATTTAGTATTTTTGAAGTAAAACTTCTTGGGGCACGGGGGTAAAATTTATTTAACCTCTCAACTGTGGGTTATTCATATATTTGCTTTTCAATTACTACTAGCCGGGTGCTATCACGAGTGGCTAAGAAATGTAACGGAAATTGGAATCGGTGACGTCAGGGTCGGCTGAAGACTTTTAAAACCGCAACTATTTTCAATACGGTTTTTAACTAATCAGATAAGATAATAATACATTCGTACAATAAAGAATGTTAATTAGTGAGAGAAAAACCTGATGAAACGTTATCAAATAAAAATTATTTTAAGCATTCTTCCACGAGTTCTTGATTTCCGGTATGGCCAAAACCAGTGACGTGACCAAAAACTACTTCGTTCAACCTCTTTGTTGGAACCGGAACTTATGTTTGACAGTTGTGCGATGTGATCCATACAGTTTGTAAGAAAAGAGTTTCATCAATGTCACATACGGGTCGATATGGATTTCTAAAATGATGAACGAATCGTTTTGTGGCCGGTAACTATGGAATAGGTACCTAAAACGCGCTGCGTCGTCGCGCAACGGGCAGCTAGTAATCGCATAAAGTCACTTAGAATCATCCAAATGTGATATTTAGTTTTCAAGCAAATTCCGATGTGATGGATGGCTGCATTAAGACTTCTTGAATACAATAAGTAGGTACCTAGAACTGTTCTAAAGCCACTTTTTATTATATAGTGCAGTTCAAGTCACAAATTAGCAGTTTAGCTACTAAGTACGTGTTATACCTACCTATTTAATGTTTATCTGTAGTAAACGGCCAAAGCGAGGTCTACAGCTTACAGAGCCATAAGTTTAATGGCTTATTGTTTCGCTTATTTGTTTGTATGTAATTTTTGTAATACATATTTTAAAGTTGAATTGTTGTTATAACTGTTGTAATTATACGATTTTGATTTTAATAAGCTTTTGTAATTTTAAAGTTAATGCTTCATGCCAGTCAATAATGTTGAAGTAAAATATCAAAATCGAAATGTCAAGAATAAAATTAAATAAGAGTTACGTCACCGCTTCGCGATGAAGTAACCCTAAAAAATCCTAGCAAAGTAGGTATGTATAGGTTAGCGGGGGTAGCATAAGGCACGCCAGTCACCCCAGCCACGCATTTTGTCACAATTTAATGTCATATCATAATGAATGCGCGCTATTTTATGGAGAAACATCATTGAGACGCGAAAGGAGTTGGCAATTTGGCAAAATGACTGCCCCAGACATGTACAAAGACTTCTCAACAGCCAACTAATAGCATTTAAATATTTTCTCATAAATTACTGCGTCTTTAGTTAGTTTGTAGAACTTGAAGGAAATGATTAAATAATTAAGAGTTGTCACTTCATACTCTATGATTCCGCCATTGATTAGTGACTTTTGCCATCGTTAAAAATAACATGCAACATAATTGCCAATTGCCAACTAGCAAAACTGTTGAAAACAGGAGGTTTCCAGAGGAGTGGCTAGATGGCGTTATGTTGCATGTTATTGCAAAATGGTGCTTATTTCTAGCGACGGCAAAGGTCACGGAATCATATTGGAATCACGGAGTATTGAGTAACAACTCTTATTTACCTATATTTTTTTTTTTTTTTCTTCAAGTTCTACAAACTAAATACAGACGCAGTAAATTAAATTTATGAATGAATATTTAAATGCTATTGGCTGTTGAGAAGTCTTTGTACATGTCTGGGGCAGTCGTCCATATATTGATTTAGCCATCTTCTTTGTCATTTATCTGCGCGACTGAGGTGAGTGGCAAGCCTTATGGTAGCCCCGCAGGTACACATTAACTTGGAATAGTTGAAAATACGTACTCGATCAATTAAATAAAGGGACTGGGCACAGAGACAAGCAAAGCAATGCATACATTTGAGCGAGACGGCTTAAAGACGTGACGTCAGATGGTATATAATCTGAGCGAGATGCAAATAGTAGTGACACTATTGAATGAGTTAAGTATATCACCACGAGCGCGACAAATTGTAGATAAGGAATGGTGGGAAATAAATGACATGACGTGTTAAATTAAAAGTAAGTACAAGTATAAAATAATTTCAAATAATCGGACGTCTGAAACACAAAAGTAACTTGAAGCAGAGTTTGGATCTCAAAATTGGAAATTTAAATCTCTTTTAGTATAGGTAGGTATAGGTGTATAGTATAGGTACCACTTAATGATCTAGCTACAGAAGTTTTACTTCTAACACGTGTACGGTGCTACACGCGTATTTTTTTTTTTCGTTTATATTTTATTTAAACTTGTTATTGTGCACTGCCTACACTTTCTGCTGGAAGATATCTCTTTTTAGAGATAAGCTCGCCTTTGTAAATGTGTTTTCTTTTAATGTAACTGTTTAAATTATTGTGTGCAATAAAGAATTGAATTGAATTGAAATATATAAATCCGCTACTGCACATTATTAGTACTTAGATAGGTACATTGGCATGCCGTCACTACCAACGTGTCTATTACTTGCTATTAGAGTATCTCTTCATTTCAAATCGTTTGCGTAAGGCATATCATTATAAGTAATTCTTCAATGTGTAAGCGCGGTAAGATAATCTAGACGTTTTGTAAGATAAATTACGATTCATGAATGAATCAAACGATGCAGTAATATAGGTAGGTATATTGTTGTACACAAAGGTCTACCCTTGCTGATATATCAAACTCTCTCATCGGAACTTGGTTTGCTGGAAGAGATCTCTTTTTAGAGATAAGCTCGTGTTTGTACACTGTTTTTATTTACTTTTTGTCATTGCAATTAATTGTGTGCAATAAAGAAATTATGAAATTAATAAATATTATATATATATATTTAACACCGCCTGCAAAAAATATGGTTAAATCCCGATTCACCCCATCTCTAATTATACATTCCAACATAATGTGTCATTTAATTCCCGAATTCATCATTCATTCTTCCAATGGTATACTTTCAAAGCAAGCTCCTGTTCAAGATCAAACAGCATTATTTTAGGGATCTACCTTTTTTCCCCTTTGCAAAGTCAAAGTTTGAATCCAGTCAAAGTTGTCAAATTTAGCACAAATCAAGGTCATACAGCACAAGTAAAGGGAAAATTCTGAGAACGGAATCTGGAAACTGAAAGTGTGATCGGAACCCTTGGTGCGCGAGTCCTACTCGCACTTGACTGTTTATTCTTTCATCACGATGAAATTGATATTAATTAATTACCCAGGTCTCTTGAATCGAATCACTGGCTGAAAGTGGGCACAGTGGTGCCTCTGCCGCCCCGTATGGGAAAACGCGTGACGCTATGTTGTTGCCCAGGTCTCTTAGAGCTGTGAAAAACCAAACTTCCAGGTCAACACAATCAAATGATATGCTTTAAAATAGTAAGGTTTGCTTAGTACTTGTAACGGTAAGCAATATCGTAAAGCTCGTCTAAGCTGAAATGACGCGCCCCACTCCTTGGTTTTGTATTGCAAGTAAATACAAAACCAAGGAGTGGGGCGCGTCATTTCAGCTTAGACGAGCTCTATGTGCTATAGGTAAGTAAAGGTACCTACCTAGTTTATCCGAAAACCGCATTTCCTTGGTACCGAAACCTTGGGTACCGAACCCTAGTTGCGTGAGTCCGGCTCGCACTTGGCCAGTTTTGTGAGGTGTCCTACTGTCCTCAACCCTTACCCGAAAACCGTTTAAGAAAAAAAACGAAATTTCAAAAATAATTATAAATATTATACTTACTTATGTACTTATTTTGATAAACATGCGTACAAAGCCTCTACCTACCGCATGTTATTAATTAGCGATTGCAAAGAGCTATAAGAATAATCATAACCAATAACAAGTTACACATAAATACCTAGGTATGCAGTTTTGTCTCACTATTTATTGGTTTATTCATAAAACAACATAATAAGTTATGTGTTTATAGTTTATTTATAAGATATATAAAATATCAATAGGTACAGTAAAATAAAATATTTATTGTGACTCGAAGCGGGCGTGAACCACTAGACCACAGAGCAGAGTAGTGAAACTGATTAGTGACAGCATTTTTTTCCTTTGTACTGGCAACAAAATTAAAAAGCTACTTTTAGTCCCTAGGGACTAAATGACCTACTTTAGTCCCTGTTTGCCGGGACTAAAGTAGATCTTATTGAATAGATGTGATGAAAAGATAATTAAGACAATAAACCCGAGCCATCTGCCTTGTCTTTTGAGAGTAAGCGCCATTGACATGACTCCATTGTTCGCCATATAAGTGTTGTAGACATTGCTATGCTGTTGTTGGCCCGATTAAGTAGAGGGACTCTCAAGGCCTTTGTTTGATATTAGTAATCAAACAAAATATACGATCTAAACTGATAACTTAAGATCCGAAGAGAGCTCGACCTTCACCCATCTGTTACTGCGATGAAACTTGTGTTTTATCAAATTTTGTATGCTGGAAAATAAATTGCGAGTGTGTTGCCTAGCAAAATCCTGGCAAGGCTATGAATTATTAAACATTTAAAAATAAAAAGCCTTCTATATTAAGAATGCGTGGACGTATCAAGCTGAAATTTATACTAATTACTCAAGCCTTTAGTCCCTTAAAGCTATACAAAAATCAACCTTCTAGGTCCACGCAATCGAACGCTACGACCGTTTATGCCTTAATTTTGTTTTCATGGATGACACCATACTTGTATTTTTACGTAGTAACTTAATTGCACCAGTTACGAGGGGTAGCAATCTACAAGTGTGATCGGAACCCTTAGCGCGCGAGTCTTAGTCGCACTTGACCGTTAATTAATTAATATATTCATAGCCTTGCCAGGATTTTGCTAGGCAACCCACTCACGATGTATTTTCTAGCATACAAAATTTGATAAAAACCAAGTTTCATCGCAGTAACAGACGGGTTGGGCACCCTGCCACTCGACGGCGGTGGTGACCTTAAGGATATTTTTTATTCAATTTAATTGTTTTTAGTAGTAAGTTAATTGTATATGTATACATATCAATATATAACAGTACCTAACGTGAGATTGGCTGCTGAGTTTCTTCGCAGTAACAAATGGGTGAAGGTCGAGCTCTCTCGGATCTAAGACCAGCTCGTGTTTAACATTTGTCTGACGAATTTGACATTACACAAATAGGTACATGATTTTTAAATTTCCAAAGAAACTGACAAGTCGGTAAAATGCTCGACTTCAGATAAAAATTAAATAGAACTATTTATCGTTGTATGTCATAGGAACTGGCAGTTAAAATAATTACCACTTAAATACATAGTCGGGCCATAAGTTCTGTCACATGGGTAAAATTTCGAATTTAGAATAGAGGCCACAAAAAAAGTTATGGGAATTCGAAATTTGAATATTTCAAGAAAATAAAAATATAGGTTTTCTGGAATATTCTTCATTTTCCAATATGGAGTGGACGCGCAAAGAAGACAGAGTCGCAATAATTGCATTGCATCGTTGCGGCCACGCACCAACAGTGATTTTTAAACTGCTGAAAAATTTGAAAATTCCACTGAGATTCATTTATCGTACTATCAAACGATTCAGGGAAGATTCAAGTTTAAATGATAAACAAAGAAGCGGTCGACCTCGTACTGTTCGGACTCCAGCGGTCATCAAAGCAGTGAAGGCGCGAATCCAACGAAATCCTGTCCGCAAGCAAAAAATGTTGGCTCTGCAGATGGGACTAAGCAGAACCACTGTTAAAAGAGTATTGAATGAAGACCTAGGACTGCGTGCTTACAGAAAAAGAACAGCACATCTTCTTAACGCACGGCTGACGAAAATCAGACTCGAAAGATGCCGGGTTTTGTTAAGACGGTACGCAGGTAAAAAATACCGCGAAATACTTTTTTCGGACGAAAAAATTTTTAATGTTGAGGAGAGTTACAACAAACAAAATGATAAAGTGTATGCACAGTCTAGTGAAGAAGCGAGCAAACGTGTGCCACGTGTTCAGCGTGGCCATCACCCTTCGGCATTCATGGTTTGGCTTGGGGTCTCCTATTTTGGTCCAACAGAGGTGTTTTTTTGTGAAAAAGGAGTGAAAACCAGTGCCCTCGTATATCAAAACACAGTCCTAACAAACATTGTGGAACCTCTTTCACAAACAATGTTCAAAAATAGGCACTGGGTTTTCCAACAGGATTCTGCACCGGCCCATAAGGCGAAAAGTACCCAAAACTGGCTCAAGACCCATGGAATCGTCTTTATCAGGCACGAGGATTGGCCCTCCTCCAGTCCAGACTTGAATCCTTTGGATTATAAAATATGGCAGCACTTAGAGGAGAAGGTCTGCGCTAAACCCCATCGCAATTTGGAGTCACTTAAAGCATCTCTGATTAAAGCAGTCGCCGATATTGACATGAATGTCGTGCGTACTTGGATTGATGACTGGCCTAGCAGATTGAAGGCTTGTATCGAAGCCAGAGGAGGACATTTTGAATAATTTTAGTGTGGTTTAAATCTGTATTTTGTACCCTTTCATTTGATATATAAATGGTTGTAGTGCGTAACTCATTGTGTCATTTATTTAACTTTCCATATGTGACAAAACTTATGACCAGACTACCACTGAATAAAGCGAGTTTAGTTTTTCTATCTGTGAAAGCATTATATGGAATGCTTAAGACAATCTTTTATACACCCTGAGTTCTTTCAATCTTGTTTTATTCATAAGCCGCTAGAATCGGTCCCTTCGACACCTGTCCTCATCGGACTATCTTCATTAGTTGCGCAATATATTAGTACCATTAGCATGCAAGAACCGCCGCCCTCCCTGCTCGTGCTCGTGTCCCGCGGGTGATGCGCATGAGCATTCAAGTATTTCAAGACTATTTCTTCGAAACATAACAACGTTCTAACGGATTTCGCGTTCTAACTGTGATGGAAAACATCGTGAGGAAACCTTTGTTACTCCATAACTGCGGTGTCGGTATAATGGCATAATATAAATAATAATACTACGTAAGTAAAAAATTATGAAAATAATGAAATAATATATATATTTTTTTCTGTAACTGACATAACGTCTGGGTACAGCAGCGTTGGTATAATACCAGTGCCCAAAAAAGGCGTGACACAAAGCCACGGCCACGGCCACGGCCACGCAAATATTGACCCTGCCCGGTACCTTGAGCACGTATCATGTGTCTATTTTGTCTGTCAGCGATTAGCACCATTAGCGCAACGTTGACATAGATGGTATAAATAATTTATTTTAGTGTTTATCATTACTCCAATCGCGATATCCGCAGTTCTAACGTGCAAATTATATTATGAAGCGTTTGAGGTATTTTTTTTTGGAATAAAAAACTGTAGGAATTCTGATTCTACTGGTTTTTTTTTAATAAACAAAAGTAAAGTAATGGGAAAAGGCGTGACGCTATGTATGATTTAAACAAATCAATTACCTACAAACACGGACTATTCCTGATACGACACGTTTTTAAATAGTATTCCCATTTCACCCACATATAAATTGATTCATAGGGGTGAATCGGGAATTTGATAGAAATATCTCCTATATGATGGCTAAAAATGGGTATCTAATCTATAAATAATTATGGTCTGATAGAGAAAATTGCAGCAAAATTAAATTCAGCTAAACCAATTGATTGTAGGTAACTCTAAAACTCTAAAGCAAGGGCTGCTGATTACCACATATATCCAACTCATAAATAACCATCATTACAAAATGTATATTAGTCATACTATGTATAAACTACGTAAGTGATAACTGACGACGTAGGTATTTCAAGAAGTCAGCAAATAATATTGTAGGTAAATAGAGCTTGTGCCAATAGTTTTATGACCTAACAGTTTGTATGGAGGTTTGTCGGGCTAGTGGCCATCAAGACTGATGTTTTTTTGACCCTATTAGGGCCTCTGTCCATTACTTACTCCCCGCTCGGATGCGAATGTCGTCTATGAACATGAAAACGAACCTACGAAATCTGTCTTGTATTGTATGTAACAGTTAAGTGTATATAATATGGTAGTATGTATGTATAGTATTTATTAGTTTATGTATATTATATAAATATATTTCTTATTTATTTATATAAGTATGCACTAGTTTATGTAGTCTATTGATTTGTAAGTAATAATTATATGTATTGTACACATGGGTCTACTCCTGCTCAGCAATCCACCTGTCTCATCTCTATTTGGTTTGCTGGAAGAGATCTCTTATTAGAGATAAGCTCGCCTTTGTACACGTTTTCTATGTTTTTTACTGTCCTATGTAACTTTTTGTGTGCAATAAAGAAATTATGAATTATATAAATTACACAATAATAATAAGGATCCTTATAGCCAGAATTCATCTAATAGGGCACGGCAATGACCGTAAAAAAACACCACAAATGTCGCAGGAAGGCAAAAATCCGATACAACGTTGAAGTCATTTAAAAAATAACTGATAAGCCTGTTCAATGTGTTTGCCTGTCCAGCTTATTCGTGTATCGTTTTTTAGGGTTCCGTACCCGAAGAGTGCCAAACAGGACCCTATTACTAAGCCTCCGCTGTCCGTCTGTCTGCCTGCCTGTCAGTGGCCTATATCACTCATCATCATATAGATAGAGCCCTATATTATCACGAATACTAATAGGTATAGAATGTTCAATTTGCACAGAATATGTATATCAGCTACAACGATAAATACTGAACTCGAATTATTGAAAAAATACAGGTGTCCCCCATACAAGAAACGTGTTTATTTGTTCCGGAACCCTTCGTGTGAGAGCCCCCACTTGGACGATTTTTTATTGTACAATAAATCTCGATGCCCTTTAGTTCCAGGAGTCCAGGCCATCATCATCATCAGCCATGGTGGCGCGGCGCATCTCCCAGGAGCTGAGGGAGCCGCTCATCCCGTCCTTCTACGCCGGCAAGTGTGTGTTCATCACTGGAGCCACCGGGTTTATGGGGAAGGTTGGTGGACGATGGGCTAGCTAGCCCCCGGTGAAGGTGATGATGTTGGTGATGTTGGTGATGATGGTGGTGATGATAAAATATAAACATAAATTAAACATTTATATTCTTTTGTAAATTTAATTTAATTTATTATAGTACTTACATTATTTTAGGTACCTACTTTTTATGTTACGCACTAAATTGTAATGTATGGAAGAGCGGGTTCTTGTGGCACAGGTATTTTTTACTTAAAAGGAGGACTCCAGTTATGTAATTGAAATAGTGTGTGTTAAAGAAATAAATGAATGTTTTTTTTTTATTCAGGCACATACATTGCTAGGATACTCTGTGATTATGATGATTAAGATGATAATGTTGACGATGATGATGATGATGATGAAACTCACGATAATGATGACGAAAATCGTCGTGATAATGATGATAATTGATGATGATACTCATTTTGTATGATAACCAGGTGCTGATAGAGCGGCTACTAGCAACTTGCCCCGACATCGCTCGCATCCACCTCCTCATGAGGCCAAAAAAGGAACATACACCAGAAAAACGACTGAATGACCTGAAGAATTCACAGGTAAAATAACGCTCTTTTATTTTTTTAATTGCGTGCATTTGTTGATGTAGCAGCAACAGAATTTCCATTCTGTAAACAAATATCTACGCTTCAGGAGATACATAGAGTCCAGCTGACGGACAGACGTACAGACGAACCCTGAAGGGTTGAGTTTGAAACCTTCGGATCTGCTTGTTCTTTGAGTACCTAACCTACCTTATATCGGAGTTGGCAAACATTATACGGAACCCTAAATGAACTTGAAAGGAACCAACACCTCCAACTGCCCTGGTGACAGTCCCGTCAACGCTATTGATATTCCCAACTAACCCCTTAACATTCCCTAGCCCACCAATATCGGAAAATTTGGCGCAAACCTTCGTTAGAATTTATTTCCATCAACTCTGCTAACATTCCCCCTGCCCCGCAGGTGTTCTCGGTGCTGCGTCGCACGAGCCCCGCCCAGCTGGACAAGCTGCACGCGGTGTGCGGAGACACCTCGCTGCCCGACCTCGGCATGAGCGCGCCGGCGCTCCGAGACATGCAGGAGGTAGGCCGCAAGCTACCCAGACCCACTCACATACAGTTTTAAACCCAGTGGCCAAAACTAGAATTACTTAAGGTCACCAGTATAACATTTCATTAATATTTCATTGACGCTAGTGCCGCCGTCATCGGGTCAGTCAAGTTTGTGGCACTGTACACACTAAGGGAGATAGAAGAATGATAGACCAATAGCAGGAGCCAGACTGACAAGAGCACAACATAAATATCCCACCTCATTCCGACTTCATGTCTGTCAAACGGGAAGAAGCAAGACAACGGGTTTGATATGCATCGAGCTTTTGTTAGCCGCAGTGCAGATATTTCTGTGTCCCCACATATTTCTGTGTCCCCACATGGCTGGCCCGGCCTTCTTTACTTCCGTCCGCTTCCCGCCTGTCCCATTCTGGGTGCGGGGGAAATGTTACAAAGGTCGGTGACGTTAACACTGATAAACGGTGTTTCATAATTTCATAATTTCTTTATTGCACACAAAAAAAGTTAACAAAGCACGGTAGGTAATATAAAGTGTACAATGGCGAGCTTATCTCTAAAAAGAGATCTCTTCCAGCAAACCAAGTTTCGATGAGAGAGGTTGATAGCTGAGCGGGGGTAGACCCATGTGTACAACAATAAATTTAAAAGGTTGCATACATAATTATATAATATGCATTCTAAAATGTGGTATGTGTGACGTCACCAGAAAGTCAACGACTGGCGCGTTGGTCCGACAGGATCTCAATGGATACGGTTGTCGCAGGATCGTGGGCATCGTGGCGATTGGCTCTATAGATAAGAGAACTTTGCCCAGCAGGGTGTTGATGTTTGTTGATTATGAGGATGGTGATGCAGTGTCTCCCTTCAGATCTCGGTGGTGTTCCACGTGGCTGCCACGCTCAAGTTCGACGAGGAGATCAGGAAGGCGGTGGATCAGAACCTGCGCTCCGTCACCAGATTGTTGCGCATCTGTGACTCGCTGCCTGGGATAGAGGTATGAGTATGTTAATTTTGCCCATTAATGTCCCCACCGAAGGGCACAGGCCTTTACCTGGATACGAGCAACATTGAGCCATACTCCACCACGCTAGTTCAGTGCGGGTTGGTGGAGGGGTTCTACGGCTATTATTCTATACCACGCTGCTCATTTTATGAGTGACTTGATAATATTGATGATGTCGTCTTCGTCGTATCCGAAGACAGAGACTTCTGCTATCTTCTTTCGTGTGCTCTGATGTGGCGAATCCGAACTTGCTTTTAAATATTCTGTTGCATGGGGTACAGTAAAGTTGTCCCAAATCATGGTAAGAAGTGTATGAGGTTTTCCTCGTCTGAGCCAAAATTATAGAATAGAATAGAATAGAAAGTATTTATTAGCTGTATCAGCACAAGCACACAAAATATAAAAGTTTTACATAAAATCAAGTACTTTAAAATAAAAGTTTTACATAAAATCAAGTAAAATTAAATTAAATTCAGTAAAAACTAACCACTAGTACACACACATTATAAAGTAAGTGATTTCGCTGCCATGTGCACGTGCTGCGACAGCAAAAGGGTTCAGACTCAGCATGATGTCACAGAAAATACTGTGACGCTGGTTTTCAGTTCTAGTAGATGATGATGATGAATATCCTCACTGTACAAGACTTCAAATAAGTTGACCATGACCACCTTTTCGCAGGCTTTCGTCCACGTATCAACAGCCTACTGCATGGCGGAGATATCAGAAGTGGAGGAGAAGGTCTACCCACCGAAGATAAGCCTCGAACACCTGGAGTCCATAGTCGATAATATGGACGAGGGGGCCAGGGCCAGGCTTACTGCTGCGTGAGTAATACGATAAGGAAATATACCATTACAAAGCGTCATGAAAGTCAAAGTCAAAGTCATTTTTTTATTGACCATAAAATCATACAGATTGCTTAGTCAACATCGATATAACATTAATATTTTTGTATACTACCGCCCGACGCCCGTTAGGAAGTTGTGGGTTTAGGGATGGAGCAAAGAAGGGCAAGAAACTCCCCCGTACCTCTTTTAAAATATGGAGGGCCTTAAAAAATACAATTTTACGTGACTGACTTTTTAATACTCCATTTTGCGAGGGAGCTCATTGCCACAGATAGCCAGATTAATTAAGGTTTCCCCATGAAAAAATAGGAATAGGAAAATCTGGAGGTTGACGGTTACCTGGGCCCTGAATCTGTAAACCGATACTATTTTGAACTATAAATTAATTGTTTTATACTACCACTCACAGACTATTAGGGGACAAGCCCAACACCTACACATTCACAAAGGCGATGGCGGAGCACGCCGTGATGCAGCACCAGCCCAAGTATCCCGTCGCCATCTTCAGACCTACCATCGGTGAGCATGCCTTCTGGCCCCACATTAAGTTCCGTATGTGTCTCTAACACTCGCACTGTAGTATTTCAGAATTCATATGAAATGCATGAAAAATAGTGCCTCCGAACTCAGATGGAATCCTGTGCGCTAGTCAGTATAATTCTGTCAGATCAGATCAGATCAGAATTTGTAAAAATCTGACTGTGGGGAGAATTTTTAATTTGTGGAAGCCATACTCGTAAATTCCGGATCTTGTTTATTTATCATGTAAGTCACTGAATCTATAGAGCTATAGAGCCGGTCGTTTTAGGCCAGCATAAGAGTCATTTTTTGTCTTCATCATTATCATACTCGGCCCACATCAACGCACTGCTGGGCAAAGGCCTCTTCTCATAGCGCCAAACCACACGATCCTGCGCCAACCGTATCTAGGTATATTATGTTAACTAACTCATGGTTTTACAGTCATATCGGCCCTCAAGAACCCCATGGAAGGCTGGATCGAGAATCTAAACGGACCCTCGGGAATCATCGTCGGTGCTGGCAAGGTTAGTTTGCCCGTTTCATACCGCTCTCAGTGTCTCAGCTGAGGGTCCTTGTGTATAGCACGGAGGTGTTAAAGCTCCCCTGTCCGGGTAATGCACGGGGACCTATCTCTACACTGAAGTCTTTGGAACAACTTAATTTAATTACGCTGATTTAAAAAAAAAAACTTGGATTATGTATAAGTACAAGGAATGAGAAGCGTGGGTCGACCCAGAGCCAGGTGGATAGACGACTGACATTACTGATATCCGATTCGGTTGGCAGTATGGCACAGGACCGGATAAGTTGACACAAAAAGGAGGAGGCTTATACCCAGCAGTGGGAGAAACAAGCTGCCGATGACGATGTTTAGGTATACATTGTGGTATACATTGACGAGAGAGAGGTGACAGCTCGCTCAGGCACAGATTACTAAATAGTTTTCAATACCTACTGCTATAATAGCCTACTCCGTCGCGTCAGCAACCGCTGCATGCTAAAATGTGCCTAAATGCTCAAGCGTACAGTTGTGATCGCCTCGCACCGCGCGATCTCACACTAATCGCAGAGCTGCCTCTTCGAAGAAGGCATCGCAGATACTCGTACGATACGAACACAGTTCAAAACGTGCGTGCGCTTGGCTTGCGACAACCATACTGACTTGGGCAGCCGGGCCATAGCCGGGCTGCCCGAGAGCTCGGGCGGGCGGTAGGTAGTTAAAGCGCGCGAGTAGGTACATTCAGTGACGGAGGCCTGGCTCAGGGGGCAATGCTACTAAAAATAAGCGTTCCATTAGCAATTCGCAAGCCCACGAGAATGCCTCAAAAACGCCTTGCGAATCCTGGCAATCCATTTGCGATGTGTAACCGGAATACCAAATGACGCCATTTCGGGCGTTTAAGGAGCGGTCGAGATCCAATTGCAATGCGTTTCCCAGTGCAGCATAAGGCCCCAGATGCTATTAAACTAGGCAGGACCTGTTGTTATAAAGATTTCGACCTCTTTCGTGCTGCGGTTGAGGCTGTGCTTTCCAAGCGAAAAGTTCCAGAGTCGAATCCCGGCTGGAGAAAAAAAAACCCAGGTCTTGGATTTACGTACATGTTTGCGATGTCATAATGTATGTTATGATATTTCTTGCCTTACAGGGAGTACTACACTCGTTTCGGGTGACGCCGGAAGCTAGGGCTGACCTACTTCCGGTGGACATAGCGATCGACACCCTGATAGCCTGCGCTTGGGACGTCGCTACTTACAAGTAAGTCAACGCTTTTATTATATGCCTATGTTTGTTTTCTTAAAATTTCGAGGAACAAAAGGTAATCACAATACCGATTTACCAATCTTTATAACTTTTTAATGTTCGATAGAGTATATTAGCAGAATTTTGCGAAATCCCATTTCAACCTTTACATTAAACATAATTATTTCCAATTCACCCCTAAACAAAACCTTTAATAGGCAAACAACGTGATTTTTGTGCCGCTAAAACTAGGATTGTTATGGTCGATTTCACCAACAATCCCTATCTTTCGGGGACACTTCATTTCCTTTCAGGGTCCGCCTACCGGTTGTTTCGCTTTGACCTAAGTTTAAGGGTCATCTAGGCTATTAGGGGACCCCCTAAATATAAGAGAGCGGGCTCCTAAACATTCGCCAGACAGCTAAGAAAAAGAGCTAAGTGACCTCTAACTGTTGGTGATTTAAACTGCATTCTTATTACTTGTATGAAATTCATTTATAAATATGTACGTAGCATTGATAGTGTGGGTGTGCCGTTTGAATAATCTGTTTTTTTATTTTATTTTGTTGTCCTGTAAACCGTAGAATGCTGCAACTTTGCCGGACTAGCCCAACATTGCCTGAAATTTTTGAACTTACTTATTTTTTCCGCTTTGTATCTTTCTTATTGTCTGTTGCCAGTGTTGCCACAGGCCCGCAGGTAAATCAGGTATTTTATGGTAACACTTATTTTTATGACAATGAAATTTCTGTCTTTCTAAAAAATATTCAATTTGGTTTACATGGATGACATCACACTTATGTGGAAACCTAATTACACGTGTTGCGCTCTCCAAGTGCGATCGGAACCCTTGGTGCGCGAGTCCTACTCGCACTTGGCTGGTTATTATGTTATTGTCCCACTCCCCAGATCTCCCGAGCCTCGTGTCTATAACTGCACAACATACGACAACCCTACGACATGGCGCGACTTCGAGCGAGCCCTCAAGAAGAATGTTCTGGAACAACCGATGAACAACGTCATGTGGTATCCGTTCGGGAATCTGTGTGAGACCGCGTGAGTCTTTCATTCATTCAGCAGGTCCCCAATCTTCAGTAGCGCTTCGGTAGTTTGGAATTTATGGGTTGATGGATAGAGGACTAAGTGGCTAACCTGATCTTCAGATGTTATCAAGTTGCCCTATTAAGACGGCGCCCTAGGCAAAAACAGCTTTAAGCAAAACACAAATCGCTCGGAATGACGAGTATTATTGCTGTATGTTTTCAACCGACTTCAAAAAAGGAGGAGGTTCTCAATTCGACCCGTATGTTTTTTTTTTTTTTTCTATGTTTGTTACGCGATAACTCCGCCAATTATGAACCGATTTGATATAGGTAATACCTCAAGGGTGGTCCCATTGACACCAGGTCAGGATATGATGATGGGATCCTGGAGAAATTGAGGGAACTCTTCAAATATTATAGGCAGACCTATAGTGATTTTTGTGTTTTTCATAATAACTCGTGCAAATGCACATGGTAAGCATAATATTGTGATGCGGAACTGCTGATGAAGACCACATATGGCCACCAGATCTTCTCAATACTCTAGGTACAAATACAATGCGTGGCTGACGGGCAGGCAACGCATAGCCTAAACCGGTGGACCTAGAGCCATGAAACTTCGTACAGAGGTTCCTTAGTAGCGTGGGGTAGCTCTGAGATGGGATTTGACAAAATTAATTCCCCAAGGGTGGGGGGATAAGGGGTTACAGTTTGTATTAAACTCAATCTAATCAAATAGGGTTTGTGGAAGTCGGTTTTTTCTAAAGTTTACTTTTTGTTTCAATTATTTCACTAACTTGTTTGTCACGAGTGTCAGCGTGACTTTGCGTTCCGATAAACGTTATTTTATTTATTTTGCTCGATAGAAAAGTCTCCTGAAGTTGCCAGAAAATCTGTCTGTCACATTTTACATTTTCGCACCGCATCTGAAATTGTGTTCTTGTTATTTCACTTATCATTATAAAAATGGCACAGTATGTTCCTGTTAGATTTGTTTAGCTTGGCTTTAACCTTTTTTAATTTTATTTTATTTCCTCTTAAAGTAAGTTAAGGATGAAATTCTAAGGTCTGATTGCCTAGGGACCGCCCTTAGGCCTCTGACACAAACACAGCTTTACGACTACTACCACCGAGTAGGACCAGCCAACGTTAGATGTTGCAACCTGCACGACGTATAATACTGTGACGACGTTTCCGATATACGGATCGGATATTATGGGTATGTATGACTTAGTAAATAAAAAGTGGAATTCTCAAAGTGTCACTTACATATTCACAGGTGGATGTACAAACTGAATGAGATGTGTCTGCAGACCATTCCGTTGTATGCAGCAGAATACATATCCAGATTTCTGGGGATCAAGAATCAGTAAGTTTCTAGCTGCTTATTCGCAACATAAATATTCCCAATTCACCCTCTTGCTCAAAAAAAAGAAAACAGAAACAACATAGCGTCACGCCTTTTCCCATACGGGGTGGCAGGGGCAACACTATCTACTATTGGTACATGGTCAGCACCGGGATTCGAACCTGCACCTCCTGTGTGAGAGGCATGCATGAAACCCACTAGACCACGGAGCTCTTAAACACAGAAAGTGCATAAAAATAGTGTACAAAGGCGAACTTATCTCAACAAATCTGCCCTATATTATGATGTTCCATAACTACCCTCTATCTCCTCTTGGAGTATTAAATAGGTTTCTGGTTCCCACGACACAGGGTATCCTAGTGTGGGGCCAGAAGTAATGTAGGTGCCTGTGTGTAAATATTTGTGTTTATGTTTTAATAGGTGGCTAAAAATTCACTTTAAATCCCTCATTAGCATTATTACATCCTTTCTCATTATTGTCGTATCATGTATTACCTATTATAATTCAAGTGTCCTCGTTCTGTAGGTCAGTCGGTGACGTTCTGTAGGTCAGTCGGTGACGTTCTGTAGGTCAGTCGGTGACGTTCTGTAGGTCAGTCGGTGACGTTCTGTAGGTCAGTCGGTGACATTCTGTAGGTCAGTCGGTGACGTTCTGTAGGTCAGTCGGTGACGTTCTGTAGGTCAGTCGGTGACGCTCTAGCGGCCAATTGGATTGACGGATTTTTCTGCAAATGGTAGTAGACTTCCCTACGGTAGTTCTACATATTGTATTGATGCCCCACAGACTGAGCCTGATCACAGTAAGTCAGAAGATGCAAGCCGCTCACAACGTGCTTGTGTTCTTCACGCTGCGTGAGTGGCACTTCCACAGCGACAACGTGAGGAAACTGCGCGCGCGCATGTCCGCCGCAGACAGCGCCATCTACAACCTTGACACGGGAACTATCAAGTGAGTCGCTAATTTAAATATCTGACAAACTTAAAAACTCTTTTTTCCAGTATTGCGATTTAGATTTATAAACACCCCGTTCATAAGAATATTCCCTTTTCAACCCACACGATGGGGTGAATTGGGAATTCTTATTTATTCAATTGGTTGAATTCGGAATTCATGCACTTCATGCTTTAGTATTCAATATTATATCCCCTGAAATATACGATTTTGAGACTGAGAGATTGTCGTTTGTAGGCACGTTTAGTACGATCTTACCAATGTATTATCTAAACTTAGCTAGGCTGCAGGCTTATGGCCGCTGCGGCTGCCGCGGCGCTGTAGTGCGTCGGGGATGTTCGCGGAGGCGCGCGCCGACTGCTTCTACACAACGCTAGGTAATAAGCGATGCGCCTCGACGCTCGCCAGACTCCGCGCCAGCCGCAGCTCCATCCTGCCTGTGATCGCGGGTCAAGTTGACACCCGTTTCACCAGACAATGGTCAAATATAATTATTAAGTCTGATTGTTATTATTAAACCTTAAAATAAGTACAAATTGATGTAATGTCTAAAAATAAATATATTCTATTCTATGGCCGACTGAAAGGGTTCGCTTCGCTCACCCTAATTACCGTCTGTGGTTCGCAGTTGGGACGACCAGTACCGTAACTTCGTGATCGGCACGCGACGATATCTGCTGAAGGAGAGTGATCAGGACCAGGAGAAAGCCAAGAGGCATTTGAAGAAGTAAGACTTAAATATTACCATAAACGATCACGATCACACATTGCTTCTAGCCCGACAGTACGATACAATGTGACGTGGTAAGCAGAAACAGTGACGTCAGTGTACACGCATCATCCAAACATGGAGTATTTTTTTAAATCCTTAAAATTAGGCATAATAGTGCCTCTGGGAAATAGCGTGAGGTTATGGTATGTTTATCCTTGGACTGCCTATCCCCAGGAGCCGGCAATTCCTTCGTTGGTTTTTTCATAGGTTCTGTTTGAACTTTTTACCAAGTCCGGTAATCACGGGCGATTGATTTGAGGCTAGACTTTGTGGTTAACCCTCTCGCACGTCCATTATCACTATTGTTAGTTTGGCCCCCGTGTGTCTTAACGTGAGCAAACCGATTAAAGGTGAATATTTGTTGAAAATAGTTTCAATACTCTAACTTAGCTTTATTTTGTTCCAGAATGTACTACATCCACACCGGTCTAAAGCTGGCAACATTTGTATTCCTCTTCCGGTTCCTCCTGCGCTCATCATCCGTGGCCCGAGCTGCCGTCTTCGGGACCCTGAGGCTGCTGCTCTCCATCATCGGCTCGATATTCAACCTGGCTAGGAAACCCGTCAAAGCGTAGATAAAAAATAGTTAACATAACGCCTGGGGCCTAATTCTGCTCTGAGCATTTCACTTATATTTCATTACTATTTCATTACTATTCCATTGCAAACACCCAATCAAGGAGGATAATAATTTAGGAGAATACCAAATGACGCCATTTTGGGTGTTTGCAATGGAATAGTAATGAAATAGTAATGAAATTCTCAGAGCAGCATTAGGCCCCTGTTCCCATACGGGGTGGCAGAGGCACAAGTGTGAAGTATTTTCCAGTTTATTTATCATTTTGCATGGGAGGTTAGCCTCTTACCACAGCTACGGATATAATATAAAGAATTCCTCACGTAGATTTGTATCACCATTAGAAATATTTCATCCATTATTACGAGCGTTCTAGTGATGGTAGAAACAATCGTGAGGTATTTCCTCAATTAAACATAACACAGCATACCGTCGCGCCTGTTCCCATACGGGGTGGCAGAGGCACAACTGTGCCCACTTTCAGCCAGTGATTCGATACTCCACTTGGCGTTACAGGGAGCTAGCCCATCGCCGCAGCTATGGAGTAATGAAGGTTTCCTCACGAGGAAACAATCAACAACAATTAGCAAAATCGTGTTGCAAGCCCCGCGTCATGCAAAGTTAAATTACGTTTAGTTCCACGTCACCACAATAAATGTTCCTCTGCCACCCCGTCCGGGACTTTTTTCAATTTGCTCCGCTTTCTTTTTTCAACGCGGCCGTGGGATCATTATGTGATACATTTTTAACCTTTATGGAAATATAAAGATAATATTATTGGGAATACAGCCGTAATTATTAATTTAAAAATAAATTAAATCAAATATTATATACCTACATAATTTATTCAAATAATGATCTACTCAATTGCCCAATTTTCTGGGTGCTTTGTTTGATTTACTTAACCGATTTGTTAAGTTAATCAGCGCCCCAGCAACCGGGTGAATGAAATAGATATTTTGCCAAATAAATAGTTATTTAAACCATTATCATTTATAATTGTAAAATATATATAATAAGATTAAAATATAATCATAAGAAACGGTGAACAGTATGTTTGGTGACAAGGAATATATTATAATATTTACAAATAGTAAACGTAGCTTTAAATAGCGAGGATAGTATGCAGATTTTTCAGATTATTCCCATCTCAACAAATTATTCCCATTTAGATCGAATCGGGAATATATATAATGATTTATTAATAAGGCCGGGTCGAAATGGGATTTTGATATGATATTGAGTTGAGTTGGAGATGACCTGCGGGTCGATCCTTGCGCCTTCGATATTCGGATATCGTATTGACAGATTCCCATACGAAATCACTCGATATAGGTGTACGAGCTATGTCAGCACTCGTAACAGCATTTAATTATTATGCATTGTGTAGATATTTATCTAGGCTAACCGAGGTAACTTTATTAGAATAAGTATACAATAAATGGCATTCTCAAAACAGCAGTCATTGAGTTTGGAATCAACCTATCAACCACACTACAATACATTATTACTGTACACACGCTACAATAGGTGTAGATATCGTATATCGAATGCGCGAGAATCGACCCGCTGACTCTTTCATCAGGGTTGAACTTTGTTACAGAGCAATTTGTTAGGGGTATCCTGTCTCTTAGCCTATAAATTGGTGCTTGTAGTAAGTGTTAAGATTAGATAGTAAGGATAAAGTAATATTTAGTTGTACCTAAGTAAAGTAGACCAATAAATAATTTTATTTTAATATTTCGTTTCTTTTCCAGTGAATTTGTATGTACCCAATATCTAAGAGCCACTAGCTAGAAAAAGAGATAATACTGTAGTAGAGTAAAGCGACAACAACATAGCGTCACGCGTTTTCCCATACGGGGTGGAGGCACAATGTGCCCACTTTTAGCCAGTTATTCAATATTCCAAATAAACGGAACACAAATTAAATTATTTTACTTACATGATGTCGTCGACAATTTTGCCTTGAACTAGGATTACTATAAATGCTGATAATTAGATAATTAGAACGTACAAAATGCAGTGAAGTCACGTTCAAACACAATCTCGGCGGTTTACCAGAAAAAGTTGTTACAATAACCGGCCAAGTGCGAGTCGGACTCCCGCACGAAGGGTTCCGTACCATTATCTATAAAAAAACCTCAAAAAAACAAAAAAAATGTATGGGAGCCCCCCCTAAATATTAATTTAATTTTAATTTAATTATTTATTTTTTAAGTAAATAATCACACTAATATTATAATCGTGAAAGTTTGTGTGTGTGTTTATATGTTTGTCAGTCTTTAGCGCTGAAACGGCTGGACGGATTTAATTGAATTTTGAGATGTGTATAGATCATACCCTGACTTAAAAAATAGGCTACATTTTATCCCGAAAAATAATCACTGATTCCGTCGGATGTTCAAAATGCATCCATAAAAAGTTTTCATAAATCACTCACTAGATGGCGCTGCATGTATTTTACATCGCGGTATGGTTTGGTTTCAAGCTTACTTCATATATGCCGGCACTGACACGCACTGACTGAGGTTGTTCTGTTGATTTATTGCTAAAGTTTCTCTCTCTCTCTCTCTCTCTCTCTCATCTGGATAGTTGGTCTCTTTTGTCTTGATAATTACAACAAGCAAGGTATTCTATTTATAATTTCGGATAGGTTAAAGGTTAACTGTGGTTCTTTCGCATAGAATTGTAATTGGCATTGTAACTTTTTAAATTGCCTCGCAAACGCAAAACAAATCTTTCGTCGAGCTCACAAGGAGCGCGAACTAAGAAGATAGCTAGACAGCAAGAATCTTCTGTTCATGCTGAACAGCGGAGAATTGAGCAAGCGGCGCGTCAGGCAAATTCTCGAGCATCTGAAACCTCAGCGCAGGCTGATGCTCGACGTCACCGGAACGCTAACCGCATTGCATCTCAGATTGCTGCGGAGACACAAGAGCAGTCGGATGCTCGACGAAGGGATATGGCAGAACGTATGGCTTCTCAACGAGCCTCTGAAACACCAGAGGAGGCGGCTTCACGACGACAAGAGAACGCAGAGCGCATGGCTTCTCAACGAGCCTCTGAAACACCAGAGGAAGCGACTTTACGACGTCAAGAGAACGCAGAGCGCATGGCTTCTCAACGAGCCTCTGAAACAGTCGAAGAGGCAGATCTGCGCCGAAACGCTGTTGCCCAACGACAAGCTGAACGTCGGCAAATATTTTCAAGGAATATGTGGGGAGTTTTCAAAAAATGTGCTTTCGACTACGATCCTACTTTAGATTATAGTAACCATAGACTCATCAAAATTGACCGTATGAACAAGGCTTGCAGATTCTGTGGGGCACTGAAATGGAAAGAGGAAACGGCGGGAATGTGTTGCTCTGGGGGCAAGGTAGCCATCCCCACATTAGCGGAGCCGGTCGACCCTTTAAGGGAATTATTTTTGGGCGAGACTGATGAGTCACGGCGCTTCCTAAACCGGATAAAAAAACTTAATTCATGTTTTCACATGACTTCCTTTGGGGCAGACAGAATTCTCGCGATGCCTGGGTTTTCACCAACCTTTACGGTGCAGGGGCAAGTGCACCATAAAATAGGGTCACTTTTACCTCTACCCAACGAACTTGCCCTTTCAATTCAAACGCCTGCAGTTCCCATTGAAAGTGGCCTTTTCAATAACTATTAACAAGAGCCAAGGGCAAACATTAAAAGTGGCAGGCATTCATCTGGGCACCCCATGCTTTTCGCACGGGCAGCTCCACGTTGGCTGTTCACGTGTATCGAGAGCTAGAAATCTCTATATTTACGCAGAGAACAACAAATCTCGGAACGTTGTTTACAGAGACGTATTGCAGTAGATTTCTGTCTCTCGGTGCATTTCACGACTGTTTGCGATACTCAACATTCTAAATGATTTAATTTCCGGACATGTGTACAAATATACTTACAACGGTTCTCTACGTTGGAATACCAGAAACTCTTACAGAATTATTTTTGTTCCCTTTTTTAAACACATCAGGTATATTACTACAAATGTGCACAATCCAAAGCATGGCGTAAATCCGACTACTACGCGGGCGAAGCCGCGGGTAAAAGCTAGTATACTCAATATATTGTGAACATTTTAAGCGTCTACCTGCTACCATTATCAGTATCGAGCAAAAATGAGCAAAAAAATCACGTTTGTTGTATGGGAGCCCCCCTTAATATTAAATTTCTTTTGATTTTTAGTATTTGTTGTTATAGCGGCAACAGAATACATCATCTGTGAAAATTTCAACTGTCTAGCTACCACGGTTCATGAGATACAGCCTGGTGATAGACAGACGGACGGACGGACGGACAGACAGCGAAGTCTCAGTAATAGGGTCCCGTTTGGCACCCTTCGGGTACGGAACCCTAAAAACTATTTAATTGCAACAAGTGCGGGCTTATCTCTTAACGATTTTTCCCAATAATGATCTTAATTCGTATGATTTAGCGCATTATCTTTAGATTTCATGCCAGAAAAGCTCCGAGGTTTAATAGTTACAGGCTCGCTTCTCACGATGGAGTTGCGAGGTCGAATCCAGACCAAATGTTATCAATACCATCATCATCATCAAAAACGTAACATTAACATTTACATACAGGCATGTAGGTACTTACATTGACGACCTCTGTGACGCAGCGGTTGCGCATCTGCCTACCATGCGAGAGGTCCCGGGTTCGAATCCCGGCTGGGGACAAAAAAAAACACCCAGGACTTGGATGTTTACATGTTTGAGATGTCGCTGTATCTGGTTCCCACGACACAGGATATTCTAGTGTGGGGCCAGAAGCAATGTATTTTGTATTTGTAATTTCTTTATTGATTGCATGAAAGAATAACAATGTAGAAAGACGAGCTTATCTCTAACAAGAGATTTCTTTCAACAAACCCTAATGTATGTCCTGTGTGTAAAAAAAAAGCCATCATCACGCCACCTACTCCGAACCTGAGCTTCCCGCCTCCACTGCCTCCAGAGTTTTATTTTTTGTCCCCAGCTGAGATTCGAACCCAGAACTCTCGCATGGTAGGCAGATGCGCAACCGCTGCGCCACAGAGGTCGTAGATGGGAACAAAGAAAGTGCAATCATAGCACGTATTGCATTTTCTAGGTCATTAGGTAATATTGCTCAAAATCACTTGCCTATAATGTAAGGGCTGGATTGACCAACGTTTTTGATAAGAAGCAGTTTATAAGCGCTACCTTTCTTCGACAAAATCACTTGTTGCTTAGTAATCAAGAAATATTCAATATGATTTCTACTGTGGTGTTTGTTGCCTTCGCGCTTTTCGGGGTAAGTTCTTTACCATCATCATCATCATCATCAGACCCAGAATGAGGTATAAAAGACCAAAAACCATTTACAAATACGATTAATTCAATATTTAAAACATCCCCAATACCTACCTAACTTAAAATCTATCAGCATTGTGATACAGCGAGGTAACGGTGCCAGCGTAGCGTTTGGGCATCCTCTCGCCCGGAAGCGATCTGGGTGAAATTACCATCTGGTTTAGTTGTTTCCCTATACTTATACAGGATGTAACAGAAAGGGGTGTACACGCCGAAAGAGGGTTGTTAGGGACATCATTCAGAACAACTTTCACTATGGGACCAACTTGATCAGAGCAACTTTATTCCACTACAATACTCCACCATAGAGAATCAGCTGAGCGCTAGGCCCGAAATGTACTGAGTTAATAAAAATAAAGCTCTGATCAATTCGGTCCCATAGTGAAAGTTATTCAGAATGATGTCCCTAACCTTCTTTCGGCTTGTACACCCCTTTCTATTACACCCTGCATAGATAGTTTAGTTAAGTTGTAATTATTAATTTAGGTAATCTGTAATAAAATAAAATTACCTTACATTAAACCTAGTCTAAGATAAAATATTGCTGACATTGTTTTCTTAGTGATGTTGATGTCTCTGGAAACACCGAAGTGATTTTAATTAAACATGGATTAGAACATTAAAACCATCGGGAACCATATTTATACAGGGTGTAACAGAAAGGCTAAGTGATATTTTAGGGGGTTGTTATAAGGACGTCAATCTGAACAACTTTCACTATATAAAACCGATTAGATCAGAGCAACTTTATTTTCCACTTCTCCATACAAATCAGCTGATCGTCCGGCACAAATCGTATGGAGAAGTGTAAAATAAAGTTTTTCTGATCAAATCGGTTGATAGAGAAAGTTGTTCAGAATCATGTTCCTCCCCCTAAAATACTCGTATGACTGCAACTTCTGTACACCCTGTAGAATAACTCATTCAATTCCATCAACTCGTATGTCCGCTAGGATACCAAAGAATCAGAATCTTAAAATAATAATTTTAATAAACTTTAGAAAACTAATACTTATTATGCACCAAGGAGATAAAGCACTGTTTTATGTCAACGTTGAATCCCGAACGTAACGAGGGACTCATGAGTTATTTCACGAGTCCGGAGCGCAGTGAGGAATTCAATCGGGCCCAGGACAAAAAAGCAATAGATGTGATGAAAAAATACTTACACAACCTAATATTGAATATCTTCCACAGTCTGCCTACTCGAACTGCCTCCCCTCACCCCTGTCCTATGCCCCTCCCGCGTCTTATTCCTATGCTCCCGCCGCCCCTCTCTCTTACGCCCCTCCCGCGTCCTACTCCTATGCTTCCCCCGCGCCCCTGTCCTACTCCCCCGCGCCCCTGAACTACGCCCCCTCTCCTCTCGCCTACGCCCCTGCCCCCTGCGGCGGCCTTCCCCAAAATACTGCTGTTGCCGAGCTGACTGCCTTGCTGCCAGCTTTGACGTCCATCCTGCCGGGATTGGAGGCTGCTCTACCAGGTAAAATCCTAACCTAACCTAGACTAGGAACCTACCCTAAACCTACCAGTCAAAGGAAGAGAAAGAGACGTACAGTTGAGTCATTTAACTTTTTTGTGCTATAAAGAATATGAATATAATTTCGAAATACATAAAATTGTATTTTTAAGGCCCTTACATATTTTAAAAGAGGTACGGAGGAGTTTCTTGCCCTTCTTTGCTCCATCCTTGCCCACAACTTCCGAACGGGCGGTAGTATACAAAAATATTAATATTATATTGACATTGACTAAGCAATCTGTATGATTCCGTTTCCGTTTTTTCAGACTTCCAATTTCGATAATGAAAATCTTTATTTTACACAACGGTTATGCCGGACATAAGTTGTACTACCTAGTCCCACACTAGGCCTCCCTTTATTATATGGTCGATAAAAAAAAATAACTGAATCTAACCACCTCCTCAGGTGAACAGTTTAACTTGTCTTTCCATAAGCTGGATATAACTAAAACAGTCACCATAACCGTTTGCCGCAAACTCCACACCTCTACAAAAAAGTCCTACGCACGCTTTTCCAATCTCTCTATCCACACACGTAGAGGTTTAGCAAGCCATGGCCAAGCATGGATCAGGCACAGTTACACATGCTCAATTCATGCACGAAAGCATACCTCTATTGAGCAACCCCTACTCGTAGCATGGGTGTCGAAACATTGCTCATACCGAGCATGCTCATTTCGAGCATACTCAAAAATCGACAGTCGTTCGATTTTTGAGCATGCTAGCTACCTGTTGCGCGGGTGGTACACGGGTACGTGCTTTTTGCACATGTTTGCTTATCGAGCATGCTTTAGTCAGTCTTTTTCTTTCTTGACAAAAGTTTTTGGACACATTGTATTGCAATCAGAAGGATTATTTTATTTTATTCGAGGGCCACTTGGTTATCCATATTTACTGGCAGAGAGAACTTGCCAGAATTACGGTCGAATACCGGCTCAGTCCTCGCTAAAAAGCATGTGTGTCCGATTGTGTGCTTTGAGCATGCTTATTTAGGTTAGGTACTGCTTAAAGAAAGCATGCTCAACAAAAGCATGTGTGTCAGATTGAAGAGCATTTGGGGATTCGGTAGTAGGAGTAAAAGAATAATTGTGTATTGAAGACGATATATTTCGCGTTCCACTATTCCTAACTACACTCAACAGCAAATAAACTGGGCCACCTACCCTTCTGCCTAGGAACTCTGATTCGATTTTCTCAAATAGTATTAAACTTACAACTATGAAAGTAATGCGGTACAGAAAATGTGTTTCATGATGATTAACATGAATGGAAAGTTTTTGGGGTTCATCAATTTATTAAGTATTTTAAGGGTATTACAAAGAAGTGTGGGTTTCCATTTGGCCCAGTTTATTTGCTGTCGAGTGTATATACAATATTTAGCTGTCCTACGAGTAGCAGCCGGCGCGATTATGCACGATTTCATCGCCGTGTCTCAAAACCGATACGTCGTAAGTCGCGAGCGTAAATACATCGCTGCGCCTTCGCAGAGCTTCAGTATCCCACCGGCAGCCGTGCCGCGTGGGTGTCTTTCTGCCTGCGGCGACTGCTACAAGCATGCTTGTTTTAAGCTTGCTTATAAGCATGCCGTTTTATGATAAGTTTCGCGCCGCAACAGGTACCTACTTGTTGCCCTTAGGTTGTATGAATGGGTGCCATTTCGCATCGGTCTCTGGTCTCGGTCTCCCGTTCGCGGTGGCCGCCTTTACTTCTTCTCGTCAGCAGCAGTCGACGGCAGCCTTCAATCGTGTCGACGGCAGCCAACAGCATCTACCGTCTCGGCTGCCGGTCAATCCGCAATAATGCGGCGATTTAGTCGGAAGTTTGCGGTCGACAGGCTGCCGTCGGCTGATGTCATCATGTCTAACAATCCGCAGGTCTTAGCTGCGCAGTACCCACGGTCAACAACGCCCTCCCAACCCTCTCCGCGGCCGTCCCCGCGCTGGGTGCTGCGGTGCCTGCCCTGGCTGCGCTCCTCACCTCGCCGCCCGCGCCCGCGCCCGCGCCTGCTTATGGCTGCGGATGTGACTACGCCCCCGCACCGATGGTATGATACTGCTGAATCTGTCAATCACTGTTCTCGAGCGGGGCCTTTGTGCATATCCTCTGCGCCTGCTCATCTAAGTCAGCCTAGCTCCTGCACTGGCTGGAGTAGGAGGCCTGGGTGTTCAAGGAGCTCGAGGGTCGATGTTGTTTATCCCAGGATCGCCATTCTGGTTTCAATTGTGCATGGAATTGCCAGCAGCATGTGCTGTGCTTGACTGTTTCCTCCACTACCATGCATCCCCTGCATAGGGAGCTGTCTGTTGCACACAATCCCTCCCTTTACTGTACTTTCGGCCCTACAAATGATTTTGTTGACACTCCATTGAAAATTTGTCTTACCCTACTCGCCATTCAGTTTACAATCGTCTGTTTAATCATATGAATGCTTTACTCTCAGGTGTACGCCGCCCCCGCGCCCGCGCCCGCCTACAGCTACGCTTCCCCCTGCGGCTGCTACTAAGCTACTAATATTGTAAATGTCGACCTCCAGTAGCCTTTATCGTAAATCAATTGAACTCATAGAGATAACTGAGAAGGTGTCCTGCGGTATTGTAACTTCGTGATTTATTTTCTACTTCACAAGACAGACATACAGAAAACTTATCATAGACACCCATTAGACACCACGTAAAAAAGCGAGCTATCTCTGAACGAGATTTCTTCAAGAAAACCGAAAGGATTGCTGGAAGAAACCTCTCGGTGTTGTGTGCGTCAGGGATGACGTCACCACTACGTTGTCGGCTATATTGCCGGATAAATGGCTATTGTTTTCCCACAAATGGCAATGTTGCCCGCAACGCCACATCAAAAGTCACGAGCACGACACATCCCTCCCGCACCGACAAACTACCTACTGAAGGACTCCTACTCAGTGTTGGTCCTGTCTTGGACCGTCTAATCTCGTCTCGTATACAAGGTGTAAATGAATTAACGCAAAATGAGAAACTACTTTGCTAGGGATATCATTCTGAGCAACTTTTATTATAAAAGCAATTTGATCAGAGCAACTTTATTTTTCTTTTCCCAGTACATTTTATTATTATTATTATTAATCGTTTATTGCAGGCATAAAAGGCCATAGGATAAATTACACAGTTCAAACATGTCAATATTAAAATCAAAAGAAAATTCAAATTAATACATTCCAAAATTAAAATATCAAAAATTAAAATTAGAAAATATTTTAGCTCTCTCATTTTAGCTTGAGTGGATCAGCTGATTTGAATGGAGTGAAAAATAAAGTTGCTCTGATCCAATCGGTTTCATAATGAAAGTTGCTCAGAATGATGTTCCTAACAGATAAAATATAATTGAAACAAAAAGTAAACTTTAGAAAAAACCGACTTCCACAAACCCTATTTGATTAGATTGAGTTTAATACAAACTGTAACCCCTTACACCCCCCCCCCCCCTTGGGGAATTAATTTTGTCAAATCCCATCACAGTGCTACCCCACGCTACTAAGGAACCTCTGTACAAAGTTTCATGGCTCTAGGTCCACCGGTTTAGGCTATGCGTTGCCTGCCCGCCAGCCACGCATTGTATTTGTACCTAGTATTGAGCAGATCTGGTGGCCATATGTGGTCTTCATCAGCAGTTCCGCATCACAATATTATGCTTACCATGTGCATTTGCACGAGTTATTATGAAAAACACAAAAATCACTATAGGTCTGCCTATAATATTTGAAGAGTTCCCTCGATTTCTCCAGGATCCCATCATCAGATCCTGACCTGGTGTCAATGGGACCAATGGGAAGGTAAACCCTTTCAAACAAAAAAATAATTTTCCAAATCGGTCCATCCGTCTAGGCGCTATCGGGGAACATACATAAAAAATAAAAAAACAAATATCCGGACGAATTGTAAACCTCCTCCTTTGGGAAGTCGGTTAAAAAGACAACCTCTGTGGTGCATGCCATGCCTACCATGCGACAGGTCCCGGGTTCATATCCTAGCTGGGGACAAATAAAAACACCCAGGTCTTGGATGTTTACATGTTTGTGATGTCGCTGTTTCTGGTTCCCACGACACAGGGTATCCTAGTGTGGGGCCAGAAGCAATGCATGTGCCTGTATGTAAATTTTAAGTTTTGTTTTAATAAGCAACTCTGTGGAATATCATAAGGTAAAATGTGCTGAAAGTTTATGCCGAGATAACAAAGTAGTTTCTCATTTTGCGTTAATTCATTTACACCTTGTATAGCAAAAAGGTGAACATTGACCTGTAAAACCATTCACTTTTACGATAATTTCATATTTTTACTGGCTATTTGCTTGCCTTTTTGTTAAGATTAGAGATTGCAATATAAGTAGGTTGTTAGGTCAGGTTTTGCAAGTCTATGACTTTTTTGCTTTTCGGTCAGAAATTCCACTTACCCTGTCCTCGTAAAATAGGCGTAGGAAAATGGGATATCAATGGGGTTACTCAAGTTTACAAATAAATATTTCAACAGTTAACTGGCTAGATCTTTCATTTTATTGGTAAAAAATATGATTTAAACACAACGGAGAGCCTCAACATCAACATGGCCTCAATTATGTACGTGAATCGCATGACAATAACACTTATCTATACTCGTAGCGAAGGCGCAACATGTTGGTTCTGGCATGTGACTGTGCGCCGCGCCGCGCCCCGTCTACAAACAAACCCCGGGCCTCAAGTCCCGTACCGCTACAGCCTCCCAGTGGTGTAGCGATTGCATCAAACATACAGAAAATGACACAATCGGTAGTCTGGTAAACAAAAATGGCCGCCTTCGACGCTATCGGCTTCTCAATAGCATTGGCGTGGCAAATTGGAAGTCCCGTGTGCTAATGGCTTCACGGTGGCTGTGGCATGGCAGTGGCTGCCAAAATTGTTATTCTGCAGCAATATTATGTATGCCGAAAACCAAAGACAAACCTATTGATCGATCGATTATAGAGGAAAGTGGGAAAGTAATCTGTGGTGGAGGGTGTTTGTGTCTGTGTGTCATTGCTAGAGCCATTCTGTTAATGTTTTGTTGATATTCTGTTCATATTTTATTGAATGTAACAGTGGACTAACACGGCTGGCATCTAATATCCATTGTATAGGCGTAAGACTATTACCTGTGCAATACCCTGAAAAGGGTTCTAAGTCATAAGTTCCTACATATAATGTAACATCTGTACAACACTTAGAACGCAATAAACATTTGAGTTGAGTTGAGTTGAGTTGAGTATTATATCGATGGCGTGGCGATGGCTTGAAACTTTAGAGACTTGACACCCCGGTATTTTGAGCTGTAGCCATGCGATTCGCATACAGAATCGAGGCCCAGGGGTTCCCGACAGGCAGACATGAAGATGACGATATCCTGCGCGTCACAGCGCGCGGTTGCTGCGCAGGTAATGGATGTGGTAGATGCGGTGAGCATGCGCGATGGCTGCCGTCAGGTTTTCGCGCCACTGGTGAATGGCGCCGTCCTCCACTGTCGGTGCTGCAAGTAAATATTGCATTTAGGCCAACAAAAAGTTATGCGAAAACAACTAATTTTTATGACCATGACAGCTCAAAATGAGGATATGAAGTAGACGATACTCTCGAGTAAAAATTACTCTTCGTTGGTAAAAGTGGGTGGATGGATGGGTGCGTGAATTAATGAAATAATGGATGTATAAATTATAAATAAATAATAAATTAATGAATGAATGGACGACAGAAAGAATATGTAGGTACCAAAAGATTTAAAGGTTTCAAACTGACCAGTGCCAGTTACAATTTGTGCGCTGCGGAACCCTTGGTGGCGTGCGTATTCAACTCGCACTTGGCCGGTTTTTTTCGTACGGGCCATTATTTTTCTGAGCATAGAACAGTAGGTACTGACTACTGACTCGAGTCTAAATGATGTCGCATTCAACCCACCAGTCCCACTGGCGTTGGCGTATCGATGGAGTCTCGCTGTCGTCTCGCTGACGTATCGCGTGCGGCACGCCACCTCCATGCACTCGGAGTGCTCGCGGGAGAAGCTCACCACGGAGGCGGAGGACAGGAACGCTGGCACCATGAAGTCTGGGGAGTTGATATCGGTTTAGTACCTCGGTACACCACCGGCGGCGGGTCGGTAGGCGGGTGTTACAAGAAACTCTATGAAACTTTGTGAAGCGGGCGGTGCGGTGGTCAGAAAATGGGTTAGTGATTTTGACAAGCTTCTGAAGCCGTATGCCGGCTTTCCACTGCGAGCGGAACGGACTCCGTACGGAGTCCGCTTATCTTGCAATGGCGAACTGCATACAACGTGTAAATGCTTTGTTAAGAACATCATTCATCTTTATTTTTCACTTCTTCATACAAATCAGTTGCTGACCCACTCAGGCCAAAATGTACTGGGAAGGAAAAAATAAAGTTGCTCTGATCAAAACGGTTTCATAATGAAAGTTGCTCAGAATGGTATCCTTAACAAAGTAGTTTCTCATTTTGCGTTAATTTATTTACACCTTGTATAAAGTGCTTCCACTGAGAAAGAGATTTTTTGTATGCAGCCCGGTCCGCTCAGCGAGCTGGCTCTCATTCCTCTTTTTTAGGGTTCCGTACCCGTGCCTGACGGGACCCTATTACTGCGACTTCGCTGTCCGTCCGTCCGTCTGACTGTCTGTCTGTCACCAGGCTGTATCTCATGAACCGTGGTAGCTAGACAGTTGAAATTTTCACAGATGATGTATTTCTGTTGCCGCTATAACAACAAATGCTAAAAAACAAAAGTTTAATATTAAGGGGGGCTCCCATACAACTGACGTGTTTTTTTTTTGCGGTTTTATAGATAATAGTACGGAACCCTTCGTGCGCGAGTCCGACGCTTGGCCGGTTATTAGTGGACGCCACCGCACATGCAAACACTCGCATCGGTATCCACGAGCCAGGTGCATCGATGGAGAGAAGCAAAACAATATAATCGATAAAATCTATACTATCGACACAATCGATTAAATCGAGGTATCGGTTTAGTTAGATTATATTGTTTCGTTACAGATTACACAGCAATATAATCTAAACTGATACCTCGATTTAATCGATTGTGTCGATAGTATCGATTTTATCTATTCTATCGTATTGGTTCTCACAATCGATACTATCGATATAATCGATTTAATTACCAGAAACAGCAATTATAATCGATAAATCGATTATAATCGACTTTATTGATACAATTATGAGAATCGATAGTATCGTTACAATCGATTATATCGATACTAGATCGATTTGTCAGATTATTCATATGTACTTAGGAGAATCGATTAATAATCGATATACGATCGATTATCCGGCAACACTACAGGCTAGGATAGGAGTCAACGAGTACCTTTCCCATCCGGATTGTCGTGGCGAGTGGTGCGCGCCAGCATGTAGGTGGACTCGGCCGGCGCACGCGTCGCGTTCGTGAACGTGTACTGCGACAGATACAGCACGTCGAACGGGGACGAGCGCTGCTCTCGCTAGAAACCATTATAAGATTGAAATGCCTAGGCTTGCGAAGGTTAGCCTTTCCGGCAGCGTGTTGACTCGGAGAGACCACACAACACAAGCTAAGGCAAACCACCGTTCACAGTGCTTGCAGTTCGGGTCTACTTGGCAAACCTTGAAAATTTAAAAGCAATAAGTAAGTAGGTACCTAAGTACTTAAATGTAAACAAAAGATCCCATTCACACACACTCGCAAAATGTGTGACGCAGTTGCGAGTGATTGTTGCGCCTAAAAGTAGGTACCTTCGATCAGGCACACGAATCAACAGCAGTCAGGTAGGCACAGGGAGCACTTATCCAGTGGAGAGCGCATAGATACATTTTCCTTTGAAACACAACTCACCAATTTACGGGTGGCGCGGCGGGGGACGTACTTCGTATTCTACTGTCCAAAACGTACTTACGCTGGCGTCAAACTGGCGCCAGCGTAAGTACGTTTTGGACAGTAGAACGAAGTACGCTGGCGTCAAACTGGCACCAGCGTAAGTACGTTTTGGACAGTAGAATACGAAGTACGCTGGCTTCACGCTGGTGCTTGTGAATTGGATTCCGGTTTTAGTAGAATACCAAATACCTCGTATTGAAGTTTGTGCCAGGCTTGCGAACAGTAGAATTCGGGCTCTCGTCCCCCGCCGCCCGTAAATTGGTGAGCTGTGTTTCAAAGGAAAATGTATCTATGCGCTCTCCACTGGATAAGTGCTCCCTGTTCTCCCAGATTGGTCCAATTATGGTTCTGGAGGGTCCAACATAGAAAAATATGATTCATGATTTCGATTGTGATTTTGATTTGGTTATCCATTCTGCCCATATGTGATCTTTGATCTACTAGCACCCTGACACCTACTTACCTCAATCAGCCTTCTCCAACTGCCATCCCCCACCGGCAGCACCATTTCCCCCAGCTCCAGCTGAACCACCCAGTCATGTCTCGCGAGTCCGTGGTATAGGCAGGCGGGGGTCGCGGCGGCCAGGTGGTTGCGGGGGTTGCGCGGCGGGGGGGTGATGGGTAGCAGGAAGGGGGTGACGATGCCCCCCGGCCGCCCCTTGGAGTAGCTGTCGAGGACGGCGGAGACGGTTGGGTGGAGCTGCGGAGGGGACAAAGGCTTTGCTATACATTAGTGGCGGGTTTTGAAGGTTAATGAAATAGGAATGGTTTTGGCTACATTTCAGAAAGTTATTTGGAGCTGCGAACTTCAAATTTTGCTGTATTTTCAAGGTTAATAAAATAGTTATAGTTTTGGCTTCATTTCAGAACCCTTATTACCTATTAATCTAAGGGTAGTATTTGAACGAGCGAGCGAGCGGCAAAAAGACTAACCTAACCGAAATACTAAGCGAGCGACTTTTAATAATAAGTAATAAGTCGGAGGTTGAGTTTTTTTTAATCGCTTTTTCCCCATAATCTAATGCTATACTTAATGCTTTTAAAATAAAATCAAGTCTAATAGATTATGATTGATGCACAAAGGCCCCGCACATGTGGGCCACGTGCAGGCGCTTCGACCCCCTTGAAGAAGAATTGAATAGAATAGATTATAAATCATTAAAGGGTCAAATAACCGGCCAAGTGCGAGTCAGACTCGCGCACGAAAGGTTCGGTACTATTATCTATAAAAAACGCAAAAAAAACACGTTAGATATATGGGGAGCCCCCCTTATCATTAAATTTATTTTGTTTTTTAGTATTCGTTGTTGTAGCGGCAATAGAAATACATCGTCTGTGAAAATTTCAACTGTCTAGGCTACCACGGTTCATGAGATACAGCCTGGTGACAGACAGACAGACAAACCGACCGACAGACAGACGGACGCCCTTCGGGTACGGAACCCTAAAAAGTAGCTCGAAATGGTTCCTCAATGTAGTACTTACATCCGTCCAAAGTGTGGCCAGTGATTTTCAAACTACCCACATCGAGATCATCATCATCATCATCATCATCATCAATCAGCCCACACCTACCCACTGCTGCTGGGTATAGGCCACGAGATAAAGGCTCTAAAGGCATCAAACCACGGAGAAAATACAGAAAACTAAATACCTGGTTGTAAAACACGTAGACTTCATCAGCGCCAAACATCTTAACCAGCTCCAGCCACTCGACGAGTCTGTCTGTGACGTCAGAGCTCTCCGGCAGCAGTAAGCAAACCACCAGCGTGTCGCGGAACGCGCGAGTCGAGTCACCGTTGCCGTCGTTCCCATAGTCTTCTGCCGCCTGCAGAGTGTTTAAGAATAGTTATAAAACTAGTTCAAAAACTAAAAATACCCTTTCGAAATCAAATGACTTAATAACCTATTGCGTCGCCAACATTTCTCATTTGGAAATGCGCTATCACGGATTTCGAAAATGGCGGAATATACCCGCGAAAAATAAATTGCCTTTTTTTTCCTAACAACTGATCTCTCGGCCAATCAAGTGTGATGCTGATATGTCAAACGAAAGCTAGTTTCCCGGCAGTGTTGCCAGTATAAAATAACCGGCCAAGTGCGAGTCGGACTCGCGCACGAAGTGTTCCATACGGACGGACGGACGGACGGACGGACAGCAAAGTCTCAGTAATAGGGTCCCGTTTGGCACCCTTCGGGTACGGAACCCTAAATACTACATTGGGATTCACACGTGAAGATTTCCCGAAACCGGACGGGAGCTAGAGCTCACTGTATGGACGGTGTCTACGCGAGTCAACGGTAATTTTTACCTGTCATCCACCGTACTGCGGGTGTCTTTACGGACCTGAGACGAATCAAATGAGTTGATTGAAGGTAAGGATCCCAGGGTTCCATTTACCACCGTCCGGCTCCATTTCCATCATCAGGTGATGATAATGAGAATTTCGCTATAAGATATGAGTAGGACTTGTCACGACGAATCGAATGAGCCCAAACTCGATGGGTTTACAATTAAGCATCCTTAGGTTCCCTCTGCCACCTTCGAGCTCCATCCAGATATCATAACATTCCACAAGTATCATTCACAAAACTTTACAGCTATCATGACATTTGACAGGTGTCATAGTCACGACATTTGGCAGGTCCATTGGCCATTGGATTATTTGGTGTCATGTCATGCCAATCAAGTTAGTTCACCAGCAGATTGAGCGCGTTAGCAGCCGTATCTCACATTTTCTCTAGTACAGTAACAGCCTCCGGTCGCACTCGCGCAGCCGGTGCACGCGGCTCCGGGTGGTGGGTGGTTTCTACTTGTTATGATGGTGACATTTACTGTCTTTCGTTTTGTCAGGTATCATGATATCATGATTCTTCTGTTTGACAGGTCTTTGATATTTCAAGCCTTACTGTGTGACAGGTTTCGTGTTTCTGTAGTTTTTGACAGCAGTTTTCTCATTAATTTATGATAGGTGTGTTAATATTAGACAAGTATCTTAATATTAGACAGGTGTCATTATTGTTGACAGGTGTCATCATTATTTATGATAGGAGTAATTGTTTAGACAGGTGTCATTATTTTTGACAGATGTAATTGTTTTTGACAAGTATCGTGACATTTGACAAGTATCATGGTCACGATACTTGACAGGGTCATTAAATTTGACAAATATAATGGGCATGCATGACAGTTGACAGGTGACAGTTTACCAGCAGATTGAGCGCGTTAGCAGCCGTATCGCACATCCTCTCTACTACAGTAACAGCCTCCGGTCGCTGCGGGTAGCTGTCGCTCGGCGGCTGGCAGCTGAGCACGCGCGCAGCCGGTGCACGCGGCTCCGGGTGGTGGGTGGCTTCTACGGTGGTGGGCTCGCCGTTGTTCACGTACCTGGTGGTGGACGGTGAAGTCATCAGAAAAATAAAGACATCTCCAAGCAAAGGGACCGCAGAGCTGGCACCTACCTCGCTCAGCGTATCAGCATCGCGGTAGCTTTGGCACCTAACTACTTACTGTAATTTTAACTTTTGATAAAATAAAATATTAAATCCAAAAAAACAAAAAATAATGTAGCCCAGAACTCCATGGCATAGTATACATATAGAACAGTAGTAAATCAGAGACCGTTTAGGAGCGTTCGTTACCTACTTTCGCTAGATTCGCAGGGCTGTGTCACGTGTGTGGCTTGGCATACCTACCTAAAATACTAATTTTGCTTTTAAGTACCTATGCAAAGTATTTCTGTTACAGTTTAATAGACAATATTGTTTACACAAAGTAATAATATTACTTAGGCACCTATGTGTTTCTAGTTTCCCACTTCATCGAATATTTTAATACTTACCACTGTACTACTCGATTATATGTAAATAATATACCTCATATACCTAACGCAAAACTAATAGTACATTACTTCAGAGGGAAGAAAGTGACAGTTCCATACCGAGATTATGGCATTTGCGCCACGAGCTTGCGAGGGGCGCAAACCATTTGAGGTATGGAACTGTACTTTATCCTGAGGTATGTATAGTGCTTTTTATTACACCTACGAGGAAAATTATAGACATAAATGCATAGAAATCAAGCAGCCACTTCTTCCGTGATTCCGCGCGTTTTATATACAAAAATAATTTCGTTTTTAATTTTCTGTATGCACCAAGGAGGTTGGTAACTGGTAAAAAAAAACTGTATGTGGCCAGTAACAATTTACTTGAAATTTAATTAGTAGACAGTTAAAGTCTCTTTGCAGTATGACTGCTGACAAATAAAAAAAAAAAAAAACCGGGTATGTAATGGAATTTCATACATACTTCCCACCCTTGGGTCGGAAGGATTTTCATACAAACTTCCATACCTTGGGATGAAAGGATTTGAAGGGCGGGATAAAGGCGTTTCTTCCCTCTAATTGGTATAATTAGTATGTATTTTCAGAGCAGGTGTGATAAAAAAAACCTTACTAATTATCACCCATTCACAAAATAATACTTAACTATTTGATGTTTAATTCATATCATAATGTTTCGTGTGTGCGTTTACATTTCGTTGTGGAAAGTTACTTACTTCTCGTGATCCTTTGGTACCTTTATGGAAAAAGTTATCCAACTCTGGATTTGTCCGTGTTATTAAGGTATCCATCCATATTACACAACAGTACACACGGTTCCGAAAAGACGACGACGATGACATACTGGTGGCGGCAACGAGTGAGAGCGAGCGAACACGGCAACGGCGCGGCCCCGATTGAAGCAGTCTCCGTCATTCCCGAAGGCTATGTGTGCGTGCATACCGAACACGCGCGCATGTGTGCAGCCTTGCGATGTACCTTTGTTCGATGATTATCTACTGTCTATAATAATACTGTGTCCATGGTCCAGTAGATTTCACGCTTGCTTCTCACACAAGAGATGCGGGTTCGAATCCCGGAGCTGACTAACGTGATGGAAAACATCGTGAGGAAACATTATTATATAAACCGAAGTGGTTTAACTCTCAGAAATAAGGAATTTGAATACAAATGCCGAATACAGTTTGGTAGACCTTGATTTATTGATTGAGACTCACAGTAGAACCTAGGTATACAGTGTAACTAACTAACAGCAGCTTAGTCACTAGTGGTTGTCACCAATGCCAGAAAGCGAATGGCTGGGCACAGCGGGCTTTAGCCCGCTGGTTAATTTCATTCCCTCCATTACGCTCTCGCTTGTGATTGGTCGTTGACAACTCAGTGTCTCGACCAATCACAAAAAGTCAAATAGAAATGCTTTTAATCATGCGACTGTAGATAGAAATTACAATAATTTAACGAGTCAACAAATATTTAAAAAAAACATTAATAGCTATAAATTAAACATTCGTAACAGCTTAGTAGTTAATTTCCTTCCCTCCATTATGCTCTCACTTGTGATTGGTCGTTGACAACTCAGTGTCTCGACCAATCACAAAAAGTCAAATAGAAATACTTTAAATCATGCGACTGTAGAATAGAAATTACAATAATTTAGCGAGTCAACAAATATTTAAAGAAACATTAATAGCTACAAATTAAATATTCGTAACAGCTCGGCCATCCGTTTTCCAACGAGTCCCTCGTTGTTATATGTTTGTTAAACAGTAAGTAGGATAATACATTAATTTATATAATTTGAAATTTGCATTGTGTTATCTATGTTAAACAAATATTTTGTATGTATATACTTTCTGTATTTAACTATAAGTCATCACAGTGATATGAGTGATACATTCTACCATCTAAACAAATACAATTACTTAATAATAGAGTCTTCTAATTTATTTATTAATCCATGACCTTGATTAACATAATGATACTATCCTTTAAGGGTGTCGGTTACCTGACACTTCTAACTTAATATAATCTATTGCATCGATAGTATATGGTCCATGACATTGACCAGCAGATATACCTACAGATGCACCACTTGCCGAAATGCGAGGCATCCGTTACCTGATGCCCCGCAACATTTAATCCTATGTGAATGATTATTTACTGGTCCATGACATTGACCAGTAAATACTTCAGCTGTGGGTAATTTTTGATGATTCATGACATTAATCATCGATACTTAAAATAACGTACACTTACATGACTTTTCTTAAGTGTATATATTACAGTTTCTTTGTTTGACTAATTAATGGTAAACAATTTACATAGCTTTTAAATGCTCGCTTAAGTTAATTTAAATTAGCAATTCCCAACTCAACCATCATTTTCATCAATGAGACTAAATTAATATTTATAGACTTCTCTTTTATTCAGATTCGCTATCATCATGCTCAGGTTCACAATCGGTTGATACGGGTTCGTTGAAACAGATCCATGGAAATATTTTATCAATAGCTACTACAGCTTCGTACTTCTTACTAGACTTTGTGAGAGGTGTATCCTCGACCACGAATCTATCGTTGGGGAGCACCTTTTTAATTTTATAGGGGCCTCTACATTTAGGTTCTAGTTTCTTCGACTGTCCCTCTATTCCTGTCGCGGCTCTTACTACTCGAACCAAGTCACCTTCTTTGAAACGCATTCCTATCTTCCTGTGCCTATCATACCGTTCCTTGTCCTTTTCTTGTTGTGTCCTAATAAGTTCGCCGGCCCTAGCTCTAACATCTTCCAAACTTTCTCCGACCTCAGACGAGACTTCATTTATAACGTCACTCAACAGACCTTCACATGGGTTAGTTAAATTTCGTCCAAAAAGAAGCTCCGCTGGGGACTTTTTAGTGGTGGCATGTACTGTCGTATTAATACCAAGTTGTATGTCTGGCAAATGTTCGTCCCATAACGCATTTGGTCTGTCATGATTCATTGCCCCGAGTGCAGCCAGAATGGTGCGATTGTACCGCTCCACTTGGCCATTTGCTCGGGGTGTGGCAACAGCGTTGAACACATGCTTAATGCCACATGTTTGAGTAAATGTTTTAAACTGCCTGCTAGTAAAACTTGTACCTTGGTCTGTAATTAAACGGGTCGGCATGCCAAAGTAGCTAAAATGCTCTCTAAATACCCTAATGCTTGTGGCTGATTTAGTATTTCGCACAGCCGTGATGTCAACGAATTTAGTAAAGGCATCTACTATAACCAGGAGGAAAGTATTACCACGCCTAGTGCGAATAAAAGGCCCGAGATGATCCGCATGTATGGTATGGAATGGCATGATAGCTTTAGGGATGGGGTGCAACTCACCGGGCCTGGCACCACCTGGCAGCTTGTGATGTGCACACTGTAGGCAAGCCGAGACGTATTTCTTAACAAATCGTCTCATCTTTGGAAACCAATAGGTGGCCTGTAGGCGTGCCAAAGTTTTGTCAAACCCGAAGTGCCCCACGTCATCATGGTTTGCTTTCAGTAGTTGCCATCTGGTGCCACTGGGCACAACCCAGCGGATAGTATTTTCGTCAATTTTGCGATACACTCGTCCATTTACGAGTTTATAATTTTTGTGTATGTCAATAGCATCTTTACATTTAGGATCGCCTAAAACCTCCGCGATATTTTTAATGTCTTCGTCGGTCTGTTGCACCGTTGCAAGCCAATCGTCGGTACCCACTGAGAGTACCTCCAAGACGTGATCCATGTCTGGACTACCGTCTATTGCACCTCTGCTAAGGGCATCTACGTGTGCCATTCTATCGCCAGGGCGGTACTCTATCGAGCAGTCGTATTCTAAGAACTGCAGCCACCAGCGTGCAATTCGTGGGACCAAGTCACGTTTACTCAACGTGGTACGCAAAGCGTTGCAGTCTGTCACAATCGTGAACCTAATACCAAGTAAGTAATGTCTAAACCTATTCAGTGAGGCAATTATAGCGAGGGTCTCTAACTCGAAAGAGTGCAGCTTTTGCTCATCTAGACTGGTTTGCCTACTATAGTAAGCAATAGGTTTGAACATCTCAGACTTGTCCTGTTGCATTAAAATGCCTGCTACCCCGTACTTGCTCGCGTCGGTGTGGAGTTGGGTTAGTGCATTGGGATCATAAAGACCTATTACGGGTCTCTGTATTAATATCTGTTTTAGTTTCTCGAAAGAGTCCATTTCTTCACTACCCCATCTCCAAGAAGTGTCCTTCTTTAACAAGCTAGTTAAAGGACGTGCTATTAAGGCGAATCCCGCAACAAACCTCCTGAAGAAACTAGCAAGACCTAAAAACCTCCTAACTTCGTGAACATTGGTTGGCGTAGGGAATTTGGATATGGCGTCTGTTTTAAGAGAACCTGGCCTAACGCCCTCTGAGCTGACTTCATAGCCCAGATAATCTATCTTGTCATAAAAGAAATTACATTTTGTCATTTTGAGTGTTAGACCACTTTTTGCCAGCAAACGCAACACCTCGTCCAAGCGCGCCATCCCCTCGTCGAATGACCTTGCGGGAATCAAAATGTCATCCATATACACAAGTGCATAAGACGAAGCAGGTGAGTTGTGGATAATTTTATTCATCGTACGCTGGAATACTGATGGTGCGTTCACTAGGCCAAAGGGCATTCGGTTGTACTCATACTGACCCTGAGGGGTCACAAAGGCAGTTTTGTCTCGAGAGCCTTCGGCTATTGGGATCTGATAGTACCCAGACGCTAAGTCAAGGGTAATGAAGAGAGAGCTACCTGATAACAGGTCTAATTGGTCCTCAATACGAGGGAGAGGGTAGTGCTCTTTTCTGGTCTTACTATTGAGAGCCCGGTAGTCTACACATAATCTCTTCTCCCCCGACTTCTTGTTAACTAACACTATAGGGCTCGCGTATGGACTATTTGACTCTCTTATAATGCCGCTTTCAAGCATTTCATCAATCATACTTTGAACTAGTTGACGTTCGGTGAAGGACAACCGATATGGGCGGTAAACGACAGGGTCGGGGTCATCCAGTTGAATCACCATTTCAGTTTCCGTTGTAAACCCAAGGTCTTTTAAACTACTCGAGAAACAATGTTTGTATTTGCCCAACAAAGTTTTTAATGACCATTTTTGCTCCTTTGTCAAATTTTCTCCACAACTGATTGGTGATTCCTCAATGGAAGACTGTTTATCAAAATCTAATTTTTGAATTTGTAGGCTCGTAGCTAGTGTATGGCTTCTAGTTATGAGACTATCCTTACTTATAATAAGATCATTGTCACCAATATTTTGAATGAGAACCCTACCGGCACCTTGCGTTAATTGATATTCGCCGGGTAATAAGTAATGTTCGCGACCACTGATTCCACGCACAGTTCCGTTAACGTAAATTTTTCCCGAGAAAGTGTTTCGTGATATAACTGGGACTGCTTTCAATTCACCGCGCCCTATGCAAGTCTCCTCTAGGCACAAAAGCGGGCAACTCAATACTGACTCCTCACTAACCCGCTGAAAAATTACGTCCGATTCGGTTTTTACTATTTTGACTGAAGGTCTTTCGGTGAAAGTGTGACCTAGTAGAACGGGACAGTTGATCAAATAATCATCCACCACTAACACTTCCACGTGATCTTCTACTACGTTCTGCACTCCTATAGTAACGAGAGCTTTGCCTAGCGGACTATATGGCACGTTACCTATTCCTCTTAATAATGGCGCTTCTCCTACCTTCCAGTCTAACCCTAAACGCTGACTTTCACTGAGACGTATCAAAGTACCCTCACTTCCCAAGTCAACGAGACATTCTGAAAATAAACCATTTATTTTAATTGGCATTTTGTACTTGGCACTCGAGTCACCCGTGTTATCTACTTTCAATACTGCTTTTGTGTTATCGTTGGTACTTTGTTTCGTCCCAGGACATTCAGCATCCTTATGTCCTAATAAACTACACTTAGAGCATCGAATCTTCGGTTTTGTGCATCGAAAGAATGCGTGACCGGTTTCTTTACAATTGTAGCAGACTATATTAGATCCGGTGGACCTCTGAGAACTATGACCTACCTGACCTACTTTGTTACCGGTAAACGAGTTATTTTGTGGTCGCTTATCCCTATCTCTACCCTTTTGCTGGTCGTTCGTGAACCTATCTTGACCTACTTTTACAGTCTTCAAAAATTTAAGTAACGATTCTGGTTCCGAAAATTCTGCTCCTTGTGCTCCTAACCTAACACCACGATCCTCGATACCTGCTATTATGCAATCGACTGCACGTTTTCCGGATATCTCACAACGATTTAAAAGGTTCATTTTAGCGTAGAAGTATATCTCCAATGACTCCCCATAGCGTACTTTTTTACTAAGCATTTCCGTTAGTAGGTCAGCATAATTATCCCTAGTCGGGAAAGATTCCCTTAACTTTAATTTCCACTCTGGCCAAGAGAATAGTAGCGACGGCAGACCCTGATACCAGGTTTTAGCCACCCCAGTTAATTTCGGTAAAGCATAGTGAACCACTTGTTTATCGCTCCAACCATAGATCTGTATACATTCGTCAACTTTATGAAGCCACGTATCAATCGTTTGTTCCTTACATAATGGGTCAAAATCAGGAATCACGTTATTTAAGGCGGGAAACCTATCACGTTTGTCTGAATTACTCATACCCTTAAGTACATTAATGAAATTTTCAATAACCAAATTGTCATCTGACTTACGGTCACGACGTGCATCTTCAGGGAAGGGCGTACGCAGACGCGAAGCTCGGTGCCTCGGAGTGCGTGATCGGGTCCTGGAGCGCTGCACCCGGCTATATCTCGTGCTTGTCCGCCTTGAACGGGTTGAGCGGGAACGAGACCGACTATCCGTCAGTCGCGACCTCCTTCCTCTCGACCGCCTGGACCGTGACCGGCAGTAGCGGCTGTTACGTTTTTCTTCAGGTGATCGCGTACGCCTTCGACCACGGCTGCGGCTCCGTGTCGTATCATTGAATCTTAGTGGTGGCGTCAGCGTCACACGAGAGATTCGTTCGGGTCCATCATGTTTTCTTCGAGAACTAGACCTTTGTTCATCCATGTTCTCGAGGCGTTTAGTTTCTTTTCTTCACACGCCGGTTACTTAATGCTTGTCCGATCCTTATGTGGACATTAGGTTGCATATCCCACTTCTGAGATATAAACCGAAGTGGTTTAACTCTCAGAAATAAGGAATTTGAATACAAATGCCGAATACAGTTTGGTAGACCTTGATTTATTGATTGAGACTCACAGTAGAACCTAGGTATACAGTGTAACTAACTAACAGCAGCTTAGTCACTAGTGGTTGTCACCAATGCCAGAAAGCGAATGGCTGGGCACAGCGGGCTTTAGCCCGCTGGTTAATTTCATTCCCTCCATTACGCTCTCGCTTGTGATTGGTCGTTGACAACTCAGTGTCTCGACCAATCACAAAAAGTCAAATAGAAATGCTTTTAATCATGCGACTGTAGATAGAAATTACAATAATTTAACGAGTCAACAAATATTTAAAAAAAACATTAATAGCTATAAATTAAACATTCGTAACAGCTTAGTAGTTAATTTCCTTCCCTCCATTATGCTCTCACTTGTGATTGGTCGTTGACAACTCAGTGTCTCGACCAATCACAAAAAGTCAAATAGAAATACTTTAAATCATGCGACTGTAGAATAGAAATTACAATAATTTAGCGAGTCAACAAATATTTAAAGAAACATTAATAGCTACAAATTAAATATTCGTAACAATTATTACTCCACACCATAGCTACGTCGGTCGATGGGGTTGCCATTGCCACTTGTCATACATAAAATTGAGTATTGAATAACTGGCTAAAAGTGGGCACATTGTGCCTCTGCAACCCCGTATGGGAAAAGGCGTGACGCCATATCGTATTTCTTACCAGATCTGGCAGTACAGCTTCGGCAAGGTAGTCCCAGCATAGGCCAGCACTCTGACCACCGGCTCGACTGGTCTCTCGTCCCAGAAGCCGACATGCACGTTTAGGCTCCCGGCCTCTAATGAGACCTTCTGCCAGAACGATGAGACTATTGCTGTATGGGACGACAACGTGGTACGTCGTATTATGTTCATAATTCATTAAATGCAGAGAAATAACGATTATTATAAAGTTGTCTAGTTTTCTAGCTAGGTCATTCTAGAGTCAAGTTGTCTAGCTAGGTCATTCTAGAGTCAAGTTGTCTAGCTTGGTCATTCTAGAGTCAACTTGTCAATAGGTCATTCTAGAGTCAAATAATGCAAGATTTTTCTATAAGACATCTGTTTGTCATCAGTGAGTACAATAAAGAATTACGAAGTAATTACGAAATAATTGAGAAAATAAAATATAAGAACACAAAAATAGATCTAACTCGTATCCGAGTAAAGGCCTGTGCCCCTCGGTGGGGTCAAAAATGGGCTACAATTTCTTTTATTTTTTTACACAAGTCAAAAATACTTAGATGGTCAATATTATTTACATTTTCAGGTCCAACAATTAATGAAATGCGAAATCTTAGAAGTAGCTGAGATGTTGGGATTGTGAAGTGGTCAAAATGGGGACTTGTCTGGAACCTTGACGTAATGGGAAGTGGTACAATACGGTCGTAATTTGACCGACAACGCCTTCCTAAAGACCCAATTGCTCGCAGAAGCACTAAATACTTTGACAGTGACTACCAAGACGTCAATTAATGTCTTTTGCAGGGGGATGAGAACTTAATTTCCCCTAATTTTAATGCCATTTATTTTTCCTTTTCGGCCAGGAGAATGACAATCTCTCGACTGAAAGGCCATGTGAGCCATCATTCTGCTAACGCAATCAGGCCCCAAGTCAGGCCTCCGTCACTGAATGTACTCGCGCGCTATAATTACCTACCGCCCGCCCGAGCTCTCGGGCAGCCCGGCTATGGCCCGGCTGCCCAAGTCAGTATGGTTGTCGCAAGCCAAGCGCACGCACGTTTTGAACTGTGTTCGTATCGTACGAGTATCTGCGATGCCTTCTAGCGATTAGCAGCCCTGCGATTAGAGTGAGATCGCGCGGTGCGAGGCGATCACAACTGTACGCTTGAGCATTTAGGCACATTTTAGCATGCAGCGGTTGCTGACGCGACGGAGTAGGCTATTATAGCAGTAGGTATTGGAAATTTCCTGCTGAGTGAAGTATCTGTTACGTAGTAACTATTTAGTAATCTGTGCCCAAGTGCCAAGAAGCTTGGCGCGATCTCTCACCTATACTCAGCGGCGACGGAAACATTGCACACGCGTTCTTGCCGCTCTCCTCATAATCCTCCGGATGGTTGAGTCTGTGATGCCAGTAATCCAACGGAAGGAGCCTTGTGGGCATCGGCATCAGGTAAGAGGGTGTCATGGGTGGCGAGAACATCACCAGTAGGGTCAGGGTGAGGAGGGTCAGTGCCACGCATAGGCCGAGAGTGCCAAACATGCATCGCCGAAATGACATCCGCTGGGGACAAAATGGCGGATGAGAAATCATCAGGTACATGTGGGCAATTCTGGCGCTAGCGAGATCATGTCCATGGTCGAAATATCGACTTTGAGATACCGAAATCTCTATCAAAAACAAGAAAAATCTATTCTTACGACTAGCCTTTCGACTAACCGAGATATCTCGACCCGTTTTCGATTGAAATAAATATAAATCGAGATTGTTTTCGACGGATTTCGACTAGGGAGATGATCTCGATAGCGCGAGAATCGGAGGCCAGTACTACATGGATGTTTTGGCACAACTGAACAGCTAAGTTGGTGGTAAGGTGTAACTTACAGCCAATGAACGATTTAACTTTCCCAAAACCTGTCTCAACATAGAAACAGTTCACAGTACTGTACGGGCCTTTTTAATAAAAATAAAAATATTTGTTAGATGCGTGAACCTTATTCCAAAAACACAACCCTTACATAAAAGCGAATAGATTTGTATACCATTCACGACACTGTGAAACCTACGTTTATGGTCATTTAAGTTTTAAAACACAATGATCTGAGATGTGATATTGATCTTCAACTCTTCAACAGATAAGTATGCATGACTTGAAATGCTAAATGCTTTTAGATCACTTTTAGATGCGATTGCGGCATAAATGAACGGCCAAGTGCGAAACGGACTCGCGCACCGCATAAAGCATAAGCTGGCCCAGTTTTTATTAAATAGTATGGTTACTCGAGTCATCCTCGTAACAAAGTATAAAATAGCGTCACGCCTTTTCCCATACGGGGCAACATTTAGCCAGTTACTCAATACTCCAGTATTTGTTCCAAGCATTTCCGATTCTGTGTGCGCTTTAAAGAAATACTGGTGTCTCAAAAAAAAAATGTTGAAAAGTGCTTCCCATCAAAATGAAATGTATAGTTTTCAATACCTACTTCTATACCTACACCTGGTACTTATATAGGGATGCCAGTCTTGGTCGCTGACATAAAAACAACAGCAACGATTACAGGTATGCCAAAGAAGTATGGAAAGAAGCATGCTGGGAGTCAGCAAAAGAGACTCAGCAACATCACTCTGCAACAAAACACTAAGGTGGATGATGCAGGAATTGGGCAGGACAGCTGCTGAGCAGACAGATAAAACTGATGGACCATAAAGCAACAACGGATTGGATACCTCGAGAAGGAACGAGAAACAGGGGGAGACCAAGGCTGAGATGGAGAGATGAGCTGGATGAGTACCAGCCACAATGGAGAGTGGCACAAGACAGGAGAAGATGGAGGTTCTTGGGAGAGGCTCAAAAATAGGCGACTAAATCAGAGCAATAAAACCAAAATGCAGCAAATTAGTCATTATAAGAGAGTTTATTATTATTAGGTATTCCACTCGCTATTAGTCGTGACAGGGGGCTAGCCTTGATAGGCAACTGATGTTGTGCTAACTGTGCCTCTCCCACCCCATACGGGAAAAGGAGTGACGCAAAGTAATGTTATGTCAGTCCGTTCAGTTCTTATCTGCACTCTAATTAGCAATCTGTAGATAGGCAAACAAACTAATTATTTAGCATTTGTAAACAAAACACATTGGCATGTTTGGCATTCTCGGGGATAATAAATAATTTTTTTATCACACCTGCTCTGAAAATACATACTAATTATACCAATTAGAGGGAAGAAACGCCTTTATCCCGCCCTTCAAATCCTTTCATCCCAAGGTATGGAAGTTTGTGTGAAAATCCTTCCGACCCAAGGGTGGGAAGTATGTATGAAATTCCATTACATACCCGGTTTTTTATTTTTTATTTGTCAGCAGTCATACTGCAAAGAGACATTGTGGCCGATTCTCTAGGTTACACTTACTAAAATTAGTTGACAATATTAAGTCCGACAGCTCTTATGAGGTCGCCATAGATTCCATTTTCAAACTTACTTTTGAATTATTTTAATGTACTGATGAACTAATTCAAAAGTGAGTTCGAAAATGAAATCTATGGCAACCGCGTAAGAGCGTCAGAGCTAATATTGTCAAGTAATTTTAGTGTGTGTGCCCTAGAGAATTGGCCCCTTTAACTGCCTACTAATTAAATTTCAAGTAAATTGTTACTGGCCACATACAGTTTTTTTTTTTTACCAGTTACCAACCTCCTTGGTGCATACAGAAAATTAAAAACGAAATTATTTTTGTATATAAAACGCGCGGAATCACGGAAGAAGTGGCTGCATGACCTTATGATCTTAGCCTACTCCAGAAACGGGCGAATAAAAAAAGGAAAAGCCCGCGCATTTTCGCAAAAACTTCGAGCAATACATTTTCAGAAAATGAAGTCGTTTTCTTTTCCTTTTGCCAACGTATGAAATTTTCATAAGTACTGCAGATTTCTATGCATTTATGTCTATAATTTTCCTCGTAGGTGTAATAAAAAGCACTATACATACCTCAGGATAAAGTACAGTTCCATACCTCAAATGGTTTGCGCCCCTCGCAAGCTCGTGGCGCAAATGCCATAATCTCGGTATGGAACTGTCACTTTCTTCCCTCTGAAGTAATGTACTATTGTCGTCGTTTGTTCTGAAATGAAATGAAATGAAATATATTTATTGTATTGTATCTTATTTCCTTATTATAATAGTTCTGTTCTGTAACGTTCTTTCCTTGGATGGAATTTGTAAGTATCAATATTAATTCGTTTAAGACAAATTACACTATTCGCAAAATAAAATGCCCGTTTTGACAGTTTACGTCCATGAAGTACGCAACAGTTGGCTTTTATTACCTACGCATTAGTTAGGGGTTAAATTAAAACTTCATGGGCATGGGCAAACAGGCCTTTTATTTTGTAAAGACTTTAATAATGCCCGATTTCACCAACAGTTAGGGGACACTTAGCTCTTTTTCATAGCTGTCTAGCGATTGTTCCGGAGGTCAGACCCTTAAATTTAGGGAGTCCCACCCATAGTGGCCTAGTTGACCCTTAAACTAAGGGTAAAGCGAAACAACCGGTAGGTGGCCCCTGAAAGGAAATAAAGTGTCCCCTAAAGATAGGGGTTGTTGATGAAATCGGCCATAAGTCTCTTTGTCTTTCTGAACTTTGTACCGTACCTATACGTAGCCCAGTCATCGGGGGTTTTTGCTCTACAGTGTGGAGTAGAAGCAATTTTGATTTGTATTGCATAGCCATGAATAATGTTTCAGAAAAGGTACTGGATTGGTAATTAGGAAGGTTGGAGTACGAAAAAACGTTATGGTATTGATTCAACCTTGAGTTTGACTTAACTTAAAAGATTGGAGTAACCCTCCTGCCTGATGTTTTGGGAACGGGTTTTTACGGAAACGGATAGCACGGTCCGAAAGGACTGTTTCATAATCAACTTCGTAAACAGCTTTTTACTGGTAACATTATCTTCACTTTGTCTGTGCTGGTATAGTAACACCGGCGACCAAAACGTCAAATAAACGTCAGATTGAAAGAAATTCTGATTTATGATTTCGACATTTCTCCACGAGTTTTACGTTATATTATCGAAAATTGTGCCTGTGTTTACGTTTAAATCGAAAGGATTCATTAAATCAAACGCACGACCCGCTATACACAGTCAGGTAAGTGTTCAACTTGATATTGTTGCCAAAAACCCCAAGTTTACGTGTGGTAGTATGGTCATATAATTGCTGTTTTGCTTGCGAATTTAGCCAGGTAACTTCGTCTTGGCTTTTGATCTTGCTCTTTGTGTCGGATCAACTTGACACTGTGCCAAATTTGTGTTGATTGTGTGCCCGGCGGGTGTACTTTTCCTATACCAGAGTCAAGACCGAGTTTGAACTCAGTTTTGCAAGTCAGCCACACGCCTGACCTCGTAAGTATCCTCATTCGGTTATAAATAAGAACAGTGGACCAAGTGTGGCTGGCGCAAACACCAAACCAAACAAGAATTAACATACAATGACATACTGTTGACCTAATTAATGAATTGTTGTAAAAATATCAAAACAAACACATTCTGAACAGCTAATTAATTTTATAGCGACATTGTGAATTTTGTATCATCATCTCCTTCCGTCCCCGCATCGGTCTAGTGTGGACGTGTGTCGCGTGTCGCTCTAAATTCATAAATTTCTAATTAAATATTCTAACATTTGCTGTATCTAAATATCGGACCCTCCTGCTCTGTCCTGAGTGATAAGCCACTTGGCTTGGGTGCCATATTTGTTTTTGTAGTGCGCTGTCCCTCTCTGGTGACGCCCCGCCCCGAAGACGTGATTGTTTTGTGACTTTTTGTTTTCACGGTGAGGCTCGAACCCGAGCTCGCCTTGTGTTGCGTCCGCTGGTCTGTGCTCTTAACCGTTTCGGCTATCTGGCATGAGTGTTACGCCGCGAATCTAGTGATTGCTATCGCCCTTCCTGCATCTACGGCGTAGGCGAGCCACTGACCGCTACGAGTTGCTACGCGCCTGCTACGCACAGCTGACTAACATCCGACTACGTACACTGGTTTACAACGCGCTAAAATGATGCACAGTCCGCCAAATATTGGGAACAATAGCATGAATCAAGCATTATCCGTCTCGGATCCTGCATTAAATACAAAACCTTCTCAAAATACTCCCAGTACAATCACCATTCGACATAAACGTCAGAGAACTGAAGGATCCCCGGAGGCTGGTTGTTCTCATGATAGCCTACAGAAGTTCACTATGGAAATTAAGGGAATGCTATCCTCATGGAGAGAGGATCAAGAACGCCGCCTATCTGATTGGAAGAACGACCAAGACATAACTTTATCTTCACTCGTAAAAGAAGTGACTGAACTGAGGGCTCAATGTCTCAAAATTCAAACCACTAATAGTGATATGGAGAAGAGTATGGAGCACATGAGTAACTGCTTTGATGGAACACAGCTCCAACTCTCTCAACTGCAGAAGGAAAGCCAGGAAAAAGACTTGGCAATTCTCCAGCTTCAGAACCAAATTAATGATCTTCAGCTAAAAACACGTACTGCAACAATTGAGCTTCGTAACGTTCCAAGCAAGGATTCCGAGAAGCAATGTGACTTAGTTTCCATTGTTGCCAATGTCGGAAAGATCATTAACACAGACATTCAACCATCTGACCTACGTGATGTCTATCGTCTACCGGGAAAATCAACTACTACCAGACCTATAGTGGCTGAATTCGCCAACGTCGCAAAACGGAATCATCTCCTTTCATCGATCCGGAAATATAACAAGGACCGTCCAATCACCGAGAAACTGAACACTCAGATCCTTGGGTTCCCAGGTGTGAGTGAACCTGTATATGTAGATGACCATCTGGCACCAACGACTAGAAAACTTCTTTATGAGACGAGGCAAGTCGCTAAGGCAAACAAGTACTCGTGCTGGCATTCAAACGACAAGATCTACCTGCGTACCGACCAGGAAGAAAAAGCGATTGTAATAAGATCCGAAAAACAATTAGCGGTATTCTCGACTAAAAATAACAAGTGACTATATATATACATAAGTGAGCCAAATCTTTTCATTTCATTTTTTAAAGTGCTATATTTAAAAATTATGTTACCAGTAAAAATTCAGTACAATATAAGTTACTTACCTGTTTACTACAATACAACAGTACATGTTGGAACACAATACAACCTCAATAGAACTGCGTATGTACATTGCTTGAGCTTGACACAAAATACTCCCTATCTGAGTTCTACTGTCTCTACTAAGAACAACGTATTACCCACAGTGTCCGACAGGACTATCCTAATGCCTTCAAATGGACAGTAATTTAATAGCTATGAATGATCTAGATAACACAACCTGTGCACACTCATTGTCATGTGATATCCTAGATCTTCATCAATTTGTACTTTCAAATGATAATAGTCTTACAATTATATCACAAAATATAAGGAGTATTTCCGCCAACTTTGATAACCTTGAGCTAACATTATCACAACTAAAGTATGAGGCTGATATACTAATTCTAACAGAATGTTGGCTCAACCCTGATAAACCCGTTCCTTTGATAGGTTCTTATTCCTCCTATACTACTAGTAATCTCTTGAATAAATGCGATGGCGTGGCTGCTTATGTCAAAAACAACCTTAATGCTAATGTTACCGAAATAAAACTTGAGCACGCCTCTTGTTTACAAATTAATATCGGTGATGTTTCTATCCTTGGTATTTACAGGTCGCCATCCCACAATGATAACATTGATCCATTTATCACCTCCTTTAATAACCACCTGGAGACTTTACACTCTAGGAAAAATATAATCATTACAGGTGACCTAAACATTAATCTAATTCCTGGGGGAAATGAATCTTCAACAGAGCGATCCAATAGAATAAAATACTTGGATATGAACGCTCTCCATGGTTTGCTTCCAGGACACACTCTGCCTACGAGAGGTGATAACTGCCTAGATCACATTTTTCTTAAACTACAAACAACCAAAGATAATACTTTTATAGCTGTATTAAACACAACTATAACGGATCACCTCATGACATTTCTAAATTTAAAATACTCTAAATATGTTAATAAAATTAATAAAACTAAAATTAATATAAACTACGAAAATGCTATAAAAAGTTTAGAACAAAAAAATTTAGGTCAACTACTTACTTTACATAACCCTAATACAATATTAGACTTACTAATAGATAAAATAACTGATTCTATAAAAGATAACAGCAAAATAGTCCGAATTCCTAAAAATAGGAGGATAATTAAACCTTGGATCAGCAGTGGCATTCTGCGCTGCATAAATAATAGAAATAAACTCCAGAAAACATTACGTTTGGATCCCCTTAATGAAATACTTAGAATAACATATAAAAGGTACCGCAACTATTGTAATAACCTGATAAAGAAACTGAAACGTCAATACGAAAAGGAATTACTAGCTAGCTCAACAAAAAACCCTAAAACTCTCTGGCAAACCATAAAAGCGATTACAAATCTAAATAATACCAAATCTAAAAACTCTAACCTATTAAATCTCAAATCAACCCCGAAGGAGTCAGTAAACTTTGTAAATACATTTTTTGCCAACATTGGAAAAAAACTTGCTCAGGAAATCACATGCGACAATTCATATAATAATAATATCCAATCTGTAACAGAAAGATCTTTCATGTCACAGCCCTCATCCTTTGTTCTTCTTGAAACAGACTCAGAAGAGGTTAATAGAATTATCACAAATCTAAAATCGGGAAGTTCTCCTGGCCTCGACAATATCTCACCTTGTTTTCTAAAACTTTCTAAATTTCTTCTATCTCCGATAATCTGTCACCTCGCTAACCTCTGTTTTGAACAAGGCACCTTCCCGTCGCGTCTAAAACAAGCTATTATAACACCGGTGTACAAGAATGGTAACAAAGAAGACATTAATAACTTTAGACCCATCTCAGTTCTCCCCTCCATCTCCAAAATATTAGAAAAACTATTAAATAACAGACTTCTCAATTACTTAGAAAAATATAACATTTTATCTCCCTCGCAATATGGATTTAGACATGCAAAATCTACTGAAGATGCAGTCTCAGATCTCAGTACCCTAATAACTGAACATGTAGACAAGAAACTTAAATGCTTAACGATGTTCCTCGATCTCAAGAAAGCTTTCGACACAGTTTGTATCCCCACCCTTATACATAAGTTAGAAAGTATTGGTATTAGAGGCTCTCCACTAGCTCTTTTCATAGACTATCTCAGTAAACGTAAACAACAAGTAAAAATTGAATCACATATTAGCGAGGAGAGTGACATTATATATGGTGTTCCTCAAGGAAGTGTCCTCGGGCCAACACTCTTCCTGATCTATATTAATGACATGTATTCACTAAAGCTTAGTAATGCTCAAATATTTTCTTATGCAGATGACACTGCAATTGTCTTCCATGGTAAATCTTGGGAAGAGATCAATGAGCTGACAGAGATAGGACTGTCAAAAATCAATTACTGGCTCAAAAATAACATGTTATCCCTCAACACGTCCAAAACTAACTATATGTGTTTTACTATGAACAAGCGAACCCAACCTAAATCTAACTTCAAAATTAAAATACACAGTTGTAACCAACCATCTGATACGTGTGATTGCCCGGTGTTAGATAAAGTTACTAAAGTAAAATACTTGGGTATTATGTTGGATGAAAGGTTGTCTTGGTTTGATCATATTGAATTGATAATGAATAGAATTAGAAAAATGATGTGGATTTTTAAAAAACTAAGGCATGTTACAGAGGGATCACTACTTAATCAAATATATACTGCTCTTGTTCAATCCATTATTTCTTACTGCATCCCAATATGGGGTGGAGCAACTAAAACGAGATTCCTAGAACTTGAAAGATCTCAACGTTCCCTCATAAAGGTTATGTATTTTCTACCATATAGGTTCCCCACCACTCAACTCTATCAGAAATCCAACTTACTTTCTATAAGGAAATTGTATATTCTTAATACAGTTATTAAAAAGCACCGTCAATTACCATTTAACCAAAATCTACTTGAAACCCGACGACATTACACAGTCTCAGATATTACTCAGTACAAATCAAATTTTGCCCAAAGACAGTATAAAATACAAGCAAGCTATATTTACAACAAAATAAATAAAATACTAAGTATTTACAAACTTACTACTAGAGATGTTAAACAATCACTTATAAAATGGCTTATAAGTCTAGACTATGATGAGGTTGAATCTTTGTTCAAACGTTCCATTTAATAGTGTACTTACCTATTTTTATAAATATATCCTATAGCCTATATTGAGTAAACAAATAAGCCCATCACATCAATCTGTAACTTAAATAATTAACAGTAATTTAGTAATTTAGAATTAACTTTATAAGTAATATTATATAATGTAAAACTTCTATAAAATTGTTTCTTAAATGTCATTGTGGAAGGTAGGTATCTCCTGATACAGGTAAATTTATACTTAAAAGGAGATTCCGTCTATGTAATCGTGGTTTTGCTGTGAAATAAACAATTTTGTATTTGTATTTGTATTTGTATTTGCTAGCTGACTGCGGGCGCCTTCAAGATTGGCTGGAAATAGGAGACAGAATTTCAACCATAATACTTTGCTGATATTTGTACTTTTAGGTTATCCAATGATTGTGATTTAACTCTGTCAGCTTACTATTTGCTTTACCTGACCTATTATCTTATTAGATTCTAATGAGATGGCAAATAGTCATATAAACAAATTAAAATAAATTGGTGTAAGTAAATGAAAATATATGCATTTTATTGTGACAACTTACGAGGGTTGAGGAATAATTTTATTTATTTAGGATTGTACCACGCCAGCCGCAGCCTGTGACGCTCGCGGGGCAACACCTGGCGCTGACTGAAAATCAGCGCTGAAGGCCTGGCCTTCAGCATATCGCTGAGTCAGTTGCCATTTATAATGACAGTGACACACCACGACCGTCATTTCATGTGTTTTCATCTATTGATGATTTTGTGTGTCTTAATTTCTGTTTTTGTCAGAGAAACATGGAGCGCAGCATTCTCGGTGTTCGGCTTTTAGACCGGATCCGG